>PVKB01003058.1:0-159651 GCA_004027205.1 Ctenodactylus gundi | reverse complement strand
CACGTATTTTCAACAGAGCTAAATGAGTTATTATTTAATATCGTGCTTCCCAAATTTATTTTTGTTTTTTCAAGGTGTAGAGTAACAGCTCTTTCTAAACAAAGGACAGAGAAGTAAAAGTTCTCGCTATCTATGGGGAAGGGTCCTCAGTGGTGTGCCCCACCCCATGTTTCTCAAATTTAAAAGCTATCAGTTAAAAAGGCCTATTCCTTCCCAAGAGTTTTTACGTTAAATTTTCCCATTGATTACACACCTGGGAAGACTTTACGCATTACAAACATGCATTTTAGAATCAAAATAAGAGTGAATGCCCTTTTGGAGACATCATCTTCTAGAATGCTCATCAAAGCAGCTCCCGATGGTGGGAGAATTGTAGGTTCCTTCCCACCCAGGGGGCACTGAGTACCGGAGGCAAGATGGACCAGTGCAACCAGACCAAATGTCTGTAATCCTCTCAGTTCTTTTTGGGACAGAGCTGCCAGACATGCAAGACTTGGCCGGTACATGCTCAGGCTGTGGCTGTCGTGCAGCCTGCCTCCACAGCACCTTCCAGCTTGCCAACAAGAGCAGCCTGCTTTGAAGAGCCTCTCCAGGGAGTGGGGAGAGGAAAGAGACAGGAGGAGCTCCTGGGGCACTTTGTCCAGCACAGAGGTGAGCTCAGACACAAGGCAAGGCCCCGAGCCACACGGGGTTGCTGCAGGGGTAGGAGCTAGCCAGAAGAATGAAGGAGCAGGAAGCTGGCCGACCACAGCCTGCCCTCAGAGTCACTGCAGGGTGACCTTGCTGAGTCTGGGTTAGCAGGACTGGAGACCAGACATGCTTCTTGAATCATAAGCATTTGGCCTGAGCACCTCCTGCTCCGGCAGCTGCTGGGGAGGCTGGCCTCTCCTTGCTGGCAGCCATTACCATACAGCTGACTTTCACGCTGTCTCTCAGGACATGGGCAGAGAGGTCCCTTCTGACTCACCCACAATCCCTGGCTAAAGTGTACATAAGCTGAACTGTAAACAGCTGAATGTCTTCCAAGCTGCCGCCCCCACCAGGAGGGAAGGAATCAATGGAGCGAACAGCTGCCCTCCCCCATGCGGCTCAGGACAACAGGGGCAATGGAGGGTTTCCAAGCGGCGGTTTGAATTGCCTCCCAGCTCACAGGCTGAGCACCACAAAAGAGCCCAGGTCAAACACAGCAGCAGCTCCTACAGGACCAGAGTGTATTTCAGCAGGCCAGAGCACCAGGAATGACAGCTAGCCCTGGAAGCAACGGTCAAGACAGACTCTTTACAGAGCTCTACTTAGCCCTAGCCATGGAAGCCAGTGTGTAACATGGTAACCAACGCCACGCTACCAGGCTACCAGGTCGTCTCCATCACAGTGCCCTTGCAGATGCTGACGTTTCAAAGGCAGGAAGTCTGGGATGCAGTGGAGGGGGGGGGGGGGGGGGGGGAGGGGAAAGGCTCCACAGAGCTCTGCAGGTCACCAGAGATGAAAGAATGGCAGAGTAGGAAGAGTACTGGCCCTGGGGTCAGGCTGGGCTCAAGGAGCCCACCTATGATGATCAGTATGCCAGGTCTTAGTTTTTCCATCTTTAAGAACAAGGATGTCTCTGCCTGACTTGAAAGGTCATAGTAAATATCAGTCAACAAATGTGACATGCATGGCACTAAAGACAGAGAAGGCTGTGCTACCCCGTGGTGAAGCTTCTGGGATCAGAAAGATGGAGGCTTCAGTCCTAGCTTGGAGTGCCTGGAAGTTACTCTAGGCCTCAGTTTACTCATCTGTGGCATGGGCTACTTCTCTGTCTTACACAGGACTCAGTAAGGCAATGCAGCACAATACAGTAGAACAGGCTTGAGCAGGCCCCAGGGGTGACAAGGTCACTGAAAGCTGAGAGAAGACTGGCAAGGAACCTGACTCTACTTCCAGAGTCCAGCCTCTTCCAGTCCCAGAGCAGAGGTGTCCTTACCATGGCCTGAAGTCAAGCATCACGCGACTTCCTCAATGCTTTTGTCTACATGGTATCTTATCTACAGGCGCTCCAGTGTAACAGAAATGTTTCTGCTCTTGAAAGCAAACTGAATCTCCCTTTATCTTCAGTGGCTATTACTCCAAAGGACAAGAAGACAAACACCAGATTTCCTTTTTATACTAATCTTTCACAAGGAGTCTCGGACTCATCAAGGAGACAGTGTAGAGGAAGAACTCCGGGAACAAAATAAATAAATAAATAAATATGAAGAACCACTTTACCTAGGAAATAGAAATCTAGAAATGTGTGGTAAATGCCCTAGTTATTTTCAGGCTGCTAACAAGGAATGGTAGCCGTGTTCACAGATGTGGCAACTTCTTTAATTCTGGTTACCAACTCTAGGATCACTAAACTTAGATAAATGCTAGGAGGATGAGATAGAGAAGGCAGTGCCAAGCCTCAGCTGTCTTTCCTACATAATTTTAGGTCCAGATGATACTTATCTGGCAAATCAATTCTTCCACTAGTTTTTCTAGAAAATATTACTCCCTTTCTTCTTGTAACCTTGTCTAAGCTTTGAATTATCCTATTTGCCACTAGTCAACTGAAAGAACAGATTCAAACTGATTACTGGAAGCTTAAAAATGTGGATTAAATCAATTTTTCTTCCCTCATATTAAGTGTCATGCTTTGGCTATTTCACATTTCTTAATATAGCCGTACAGGTTGGATCACGCACAATGGCTTCAAATATGCTAGCGATATTACTAACCGGGAAGAACTATGCAATATTTGAGACAGAATAGCCATGCAACTAACTAGGCCTTCAAAAATACATTTCAGAAAACAGGAACTTTGATTTTCTTGTAAACAGTTTCGATAGTAACTGGCCTGGTCTTCCTAATCTATTGCAGAAGAGTTATCATGATACGGCATCTAACAGTCACTGCTAAGAAAATCATTCAGGGAAGACATTTGCTGGTGCTTTAAAATTTCTAATAGCAAACTGCGACTTTCTTCAACATCTGGATTTGTCTTAGAACACTGGCCATCTGTTTAGCAGCAATCATTTCTTTAGCAGATGTAGAAAGAATGTTCTTTTCTTTTGGACTTATCTAAACTGTCATTTGGAAATTTGAAGAATAGAAAAGTGTGTCATTTTTAGTAGCTTGGAAAAGGAAGGACAAAAAAAGCATGAACTTTTCTGTGTTGGACTAGATGGTTTGTCAACTCTCCCAGTAATAGTTTATTATATAAATTATATGATCTGCTTCCTACTATATTCTTATCTTCAAATCTAGTAATTCCATATTGTGTAACTCTTGACAAACTATATAAAAGCCTTTCTTGATCATGTCAATTATTTTATTATGCTGCTAATATGGAAAAATATTTGAGAACTTCTAAGAATGTTGTCTTGGATAGACAAATGGTTGCTTTCCTATTTCCAAAATATCATGATATAAAGTACAATTAAAGATGGTTTGCCTCTGAGTATCTTCACAAACATTTAATCAGTGTTCTACTATAGCTAATAATTGAAATTCAGAATGTTTAAATGCTAATGCTTAAAATAAAATCCATGTGTATTTGACTTATGAACAGTTATCTTAAATGATACTCAAGAGTCTTTTTAAATGGTGACTCTTGTTATAGATTAAACCACACCATACAAACCTTTGAAACAAGTCAAGTCTGTGTAGGTTAGGACGTCTACCTCGAGGGGTGGTCTAGCTCTGAACTGCTAAACCACAGGAAAGAGATTTCGTCACTAGCACAAAGGCCCCATCACAGGGGACTTCAGTCTCCTCTTGCTTTTTCTGTAGTCACCTTGTTTTAATGTGGGGGCAGGAGCTTGGGGGATAGGAAGGCGGTAGGCAGGCTTAGACACTAGATATCACTTCAGGACACTTTCCTAAAGGGGACACAAAAGCCTCTCACTATTATCACTTCTTAAACATTCCTCATCTTCATCTTCCAATTGCAATACAGAACAGAGTAAAGGGAATACAAGAGGAAGTCATCATTTATGAAGTCTCTTTATTCTCATTTTTTCCTACTCTCATTTTTAGGTATCTTTCCAGGAGAGAATCATTTTTAGTGGGTGGGACCAAATTATCTAGAGACATTAAACAGCTGGAAGAACTCTGAACATAAACTTGGACCTATTGATAAGCCCTTGGTAATTTAAACTAACATGGAGCAGTAGTATTACTGGAGCCACCATCCTATTCCCTAGATTGTAATTTTATTTTAGCTGCTGATCCATGCTGGCTGGAAAGAGTCTGACAGGATACAAATGAGCTGTTTTTGACAAATGGTTACCAAATATCTGAGAGCCACAGCTCAAAGGAGGACAGTGACCTAAATTATAAGGCAGTTGCTCTTTATACATCACAACAGAAAAAGAGATAGATTCTCAAGTGCATAAGTAAAAGTTCTAACTTCTGAGACATTAGTAGTTTTCTATTTCCTTAAACAGGACGAACTGAGGGGAAGACAATCTGTGCAAGCACAGCTGAGGCAAGGAGTAACATGCAGTGGTTACAGCACTTAGCAAGCACAAGGTCCAGACTCAGTTCCTCAAGACCAAATAAGCTTGGTGTGGTGGTGTACGCCTGTCATCCTAGCACTCAGAGGGCTGAGGCAGGAGGTCTGCTGTGAATTCGAAGCCAGCCTGGGCAACATGGTGGGTTCAGGACCAGTCTGGACTGTAAAGTGAGACCCTGTCTCAAAAAGAGAAAAGCTAAGGCAGAGTCAAAAACCGATCTATTTTTACAAGATTATCTATCCATCTATTCCTCTCCACATGGCTTACTCCCTCTCCCTTTCAAAGATCAGAACCAAAGGATCCAAAACCTCTGAGACAGGAAATGAGTAAGACAGGAAAAAGGATGTGGTCTGAAAAAGAGTGGATTTTGGGGTTGAGCCAGAGCAAGTAACAGGCACAAAGTCAGAGCTGAAAGAAGAGGTCCTGGTGGTAGGAAAAGAAACCTGTCAGTCAGCTTACAGGAGAAAGTTAAAGACAGGTGTAGATCTGTAGAACACTGTCCTCCAGGGAAGAGCACAGAGGATAAAGAGACGCAATGGCTAGAGATCTGTGGCTGGGAGAACATGACAGGAGCAGAGGAAGAGGGTTGGCGTTTCCTCTTTACACTGAAGGAAGGAAGCAATATATACGAGGTGAATGTGACAGTAAAAGTATGTGGAAGAGAAGTGGAAAGGTCTGCCAACATTCATTATGCACCTACGTGCTACATACCAGTCAAAAACAGTTTGGGGGAGAAAAGGGAGTGAAAACAGGAAAAACTGCACATGAAAATGCAGCTGGACAATTAGAAACCAACTTAAGAACAGAAAAATGGACTATGAAACTACTCTCTTGAGATTAAAGTTGTAGGAAAAAAAGGCATCCATTTTCAGTGTGTATGGGCAAGCCTGGAAACTGATCTTGGGTGGGCAGAGAAGCAGGGTTCATGTGATAAATGCTGCCTGGAAAGGGCAGGTGCCAAAAGAGCACCACTCCCCATCTGTTGGACCCTCTGTGAAACAAGCCTGCTCTTGTGAATGAGCCAAGTTCCTGCCTAGCAGGGGTGGGCACTTAGTCGCAGAAATTAATAGTGAAAAACACAGTTATCAGGTGATTCTAAAGTTTGAATATTCCCAAACAAAATCCAGATGTTGGGCATTATGTGTCAAAATCACTTTTATATTCTCCATGGGCCTACAACAGCACTTTACCTAAAATGGGAGCCTTACAAAGGTGTGTTAAATCAAACCGAATGAAACCTGAACTACACAGCTGTATAGACAAATGTTAAAATTCAAGACAAAAATCTCCTCTACAGCCAACAGAGTAGGCTGCTTTCTCTCTAGAGTCCAATGATGAGAGGCCTACACCTCTTGTGACTCCCACCCTGAAGCCTAATCAATAGGCACTGTCACAAGTCTGCGGCCTTTCCTAGAGGAAAAACTGGAGGGGGAGGAACACAGAAGCAAGGCAGCATTTCCTTGCCTCATTAGCCGGTAACGCTCATGATGACCTAGAAATCCTGGCAGTTCCAACATTTGGGTTTACTCAGAAGGGCAAGAAAACCCCCAAGGTGAGTAATTGGATTACCCAGCAATGCCCCAGGGCCAAAAGGCTGGAAAAGGCCAGGACAGTAGGGGCTAGAAAAGTCAAAGTGACAGTGTGTTGTAAGCCCCAAGTCTGAGACACTTGGGCTGATAGACAAAGGGATGGAACAGTTTAAACTGGAGTTGTCCTAGAAAAATTGGGGACATATGGTGGATTTGGGTTGGTAGTTTATTTCACAAGGGATTTTCTGGGCCCAATATGCTAATGGAGGGGATTAAGGATCGTGGGTGGAAGATCTCTGGAGGGGAAAGCTGTCATTGATTTGTAAAGCAGAAAAAAAAAAAGACTTTGCTCTGCAGAAGGCACACGAAGAAGGTGCGGAGTAGGACGGAAAAGAAAGTTGTCAGAAAGTACAGTTAGTGCAATCCTTTCAGGGAGCAAAGGCACAGGGGGGCCGGGAAGGTGAGGGGTCTCGCTGGCATCCAAACACGCAGGAGCCAAGGGGTGAGTTGGTTTGCAACCTAGCCGTGGTCAAATTACCTCGCTCTTTGAGTACTTCCACTTAAATAGAAAACTTCACAAGTCCCGGTTTTAACGTAAATAACCAACAAATGTAGCACACCTTCACTTAGCACAGGAAGGAGAGAAAATGCTCTTCTAAAAATGGAAAGGAGGACAGGCACAGAGCGGCTCGTCCCTTTCCAGCCAATAAAAATCCTCGCGAGGCCGAACTACACCAAGAACAAAACTCTCCAGCGAGGCCTCCGGGACGGGTAGGTGCAGCCGCTCCGCCGGGAAGTCGCGCTCCCGGGCGGGCGGGGCGCGGGGGCCCCGAGACACACGGAAGCGTGCACTGCGCAGGGCTGGCGCGGGCGGGAGCGCGGCAGTTACCCGGGCAGAGCGGGCACCTCCCCGGCGCCGAGATGGCGAGCTCTGCGGCTGGCACGGCCTGGCAGCTGCGCCGGCCGGCCGCGCGCCCGAGGGTGGCGCCCGGTGTCCGGCGCGGCGCGGCGCGGCCCTCCGACGAGAACCCCTCCCCCGCCCCGGCACTGACCTGTCCAGGGCCCGGCTGGGCCTGCCGGGCGGGGCCTACGCAGCCCCTCGGCCCGGTGCCGCCTGGCGCGGGGACCCGGGCCCGGGCGGGCCGCCTGCTGTCCGCCGGGAGCCTCCGAGCCGGGGCCCGGGGCTGCCGCGGCGCATCCGACCGCAGCGGCCTGGCCGGCCTCAACAAAGAGCGGCGGGGGCGCTGGTCCGGGCGGGGGCGCGAGGCCGGGCCGGGGCGCGGGCGGCGGCCGAGTTGCGCGCGCGCAGCGGGCGCTCGAGGGCTGCAGCGCCGCGGAGACAATGCGGCGCGTCCGGGAGGGCTCCCGCGGCCGCCTCCGCCAGGGGCGGGGCGAGGGCGGGGCGGGGCCGGCGGCGCGGGGCGGGGCCGGCGGGGGCGGGGCCTCGGGCCGCGCGCTTCCTTTGTGCGGCCGGCCCCGCCCCGCGCCCTCCGGAAGGCGCGGCGGGGCGCCGAGCGCGGCGGGCCGGTCTCGGGGTGGCGGGGCGGGCGCCTGGCGGAGGGCCGCGGCGCCCCGTGACTCTCACCTCGGCGGCAAGCAACGCAATAACGACCGCTAGTAATTGAGGGCTCAGTGTGTGTCGAGGTCCAAGCGCCCTCGCCCCCTCCCTTACTGTTCCCAGCGACACCCCCAGCAGTCATTAGCCTCCCCGCTGGGAACCAGGATCAGAGAGGTGGCATAATGACCGAGTGACCCAGTCATACCTCCCTAAAGGGCGTAATCCCTACCCGTTAGGTTTAATGTGAAGGTTAACTGATCTACAAATTGCCTGCCGTGCCCCGTGCGCAGTTGGAGCCCAATAAATGTGAGTTTTCTTCCCAAAACACTGGCTTAGCCTGAACTGTCCCGGGGAAAAGCTCTCATTCAGTAAATGCACCTGGAGCCGTGGGGCTGTAGGAGACACAGGACAGTCCCACTCCAGGAGCTGCTGCACAGAGCGCTGGGCACTTGTCATTTCCCCGATTTTCTTGCCTGTCTTAGAAGTATTCACATTCATTCACTACCATTCTGTTTCTTTCCCCCTGACCTGCTTTCCCCTTTCTGATCTCATCCTTTTTTCTGTTTCGTTTTGCATTACTTCATATACCTTGAATATTTCTTTCCCGTTTTCCCCATTTCCTCTTTTCTCTCCCCCTTTTCCAAATTTTCAAATCTTTTGAATAATATTCACATTTGTTTCCCCTCTCTGCTTCTGCATTCTTACACTTACATCTTCCATTTATAAATGAAGGTAACAAGGGACTGAATATTAAACTTCTCGCTAGTCCCCAAATACATCTACACATTCCTGTCCTACTCCAACATCCACTGACCATTTCTGAAATGCTCTTTCCACAACTTTGCAGGTCTAGGTCCCACCCATCCTTCAAGATCCAGACTCTAGAACAGTGGTTGGCAAGCCAACTTTTTCTGTGCGGGACCACAGAGGAAGTATTTCAGACTTCAATCTGTATGGGCTCAGTCCCAGCTACTCCACCCAACTGCTGGAGTATGGAAGTGACCACAGACAATGTGTACACGAATGAATGGCAGTGTTCCAAAAGAACTTCACTAAGAACACTAAAATTTGAATCTCATATTTTCATGTCTCATGAAACAGTATTCTTCTGACTGTTGAAATTATTAGCTTGAGGGCTGTACAAACAATGGTAATGTGATGGATGTGGCCCTGGGGCTATCGTTTGTCAACCCTGCTCTAAAGCAATGCCACTTTCTCCCTGAAATCTATCCTGATTAATCTCTACTTGGCTTTCACCTTTCCATCTTTGTAACTTCTAAAGTACGTACCTAAAATCCCTCCATGGCATTTATCACATTTTAGCTTTTGTTTTCATTTTCTTCCTGTATGTTTTTTATCTTTCTCAGCAGAGCTCATACTCACTGCAGGTTGGTAAAAGACCTGACTTGTGTCGCTGGGTAATGCCTCCCACCCACAAATGGCCTGCACAAAGAAGGCGTTCAAACACACACAGAATGCACGGATATTTAACTTGTGGGTGCTTGGCAATTGTTTCCACTAAGCAAAACTTACTTCTCTCACAAGTTAGGACCTCAAGGGCAGCATACTTGCTATGTGTTAATTGCCTTGATTACATTTCAGAAAGAGATTTTTTTGAGAGCTTTATGGACAAGATGGAAAGTAGTAGTCAGATGTCAGCTCATTTAGATGTTAGATAACAAATACTTGAACAAAGAATGTCGATCACCAGCAGCCTGAAGATAGGGCATGTGTCCTCAGTCAGGTCCTATACAACACTTCTGTAAGCAAACTGGTAAAGGCAAGAAACCATACTATGTAGTTTAAGGGTGGCAAAATCAAGTGGGTGAGTTAGTATAATGAATAACAGAATTTAGATATAAAAGACTTCTCCCCCACCTCTTAGTCTCTTTGTGCCTTAGTTTTCTCATCTTCAAATGAGGATAAGTCACATGGTTTCTCTAATATGAGAAACCCAAAGTATCAATAAGTAAGAGCCAAACAAGTGAGATGTTAGGAAGCAGAGAGATGGATGTGTGAGATGGGAGGAGGGATGAGGGGCAGGGTGGGAGAGCGGGAAAGGGGGAGGGGAAGTGAATGTGAACTTGATGTGATATGTATATGCAGAAATTTCTCAAGTTTAATGTAACTACTGTATATCACAAATACATACTAATAAAAACGACCCTTGGGGTAAAATGGGGATAAGGAAAATTCCTATCTCAGAAGGTTGTTATTAGGCTTCAATGAGGAAATATGGAAAGCCTGCCAGAGAGAGTTCAATGAATGTTAGGTATTACTATTAAAACTAATTTTCTTGGGAGGCTGGGACTGTGGGATAAATGCGCAGGAGAAAGTTTAGTAGGTATGTCAAACAAGTTTGACACTGAATAGATCAGGAAGCTAACAGTTCAACTAAAAAGAAACCTCAAAAACAAAACCCAAACTGAACTCAGACCTCTGAAATTTGGTGACACTGTGCTCTGTGAATCAACAGCATCATTCCTGTGGGTCGGAAGAGTTGTGAGCCACAGTACTGTAGCCTGGTAAAGAACAGTGAGGAGTTACTGCATTAGGAGCCAGAGCCAGGGTACTGGGCCTGCCTGGTCATTGCTGTGTGACCTAGAAAACTTTTGTTTTCTCTTCTAAAGAATGAGAATAATAATCCATTCTCCCAGAGGTAACATGAGTAAAGAATTAGAACGGTACCAAGCAACAGAGCAGGTGCTCAAATTTTAGTTCCTTCCTACTATTCCATACGGATCTAGAAAATAGTCCTGCCCCCTAACAGGCCTGTAGAGATTAGTAGCTTTTTATTTTTGGAATTAATGTGGTTAATCTTGGGGAGCCACACTGTAGAGAATTAATAAAAGGCAGGCTGTGGGTACACAACGGTAGGGATGGAAGTCCCTCTGTATCGTAAGGGGTCAAAATGAGGAAGTCTCAGGTCTTTAGCCTGGAGATCCTCTTTTTCAACAGGAGAGAGATGCAAGAGATCCACAACCATCTGTCAGCACTGTGTGGGATGAACTCAGGTGCAATTCACAAGATGGAATCAGTTGTGCCCAAGTTCCAGAGGACCAGGTGATGCTGGCTTAATTTAAAGAGTAGCTTTCTCGCATTGAAAGCAATTCCACATCAAACTGACTCTCTCCTTCCCTCCCTTTTTCCCTCCTTTCCTCCCCCTTTTTTTCTTTCCTTCCTTTTTCCAGTGCTGCAGATTGAGCCTAAGGCCTCCACATGCCAGGCCAGTGCTCTACCACTAAGTTACATCACGCCCTCAGCCTGTGAGCTGCTTCTCAAAATAATGAGCTTCCTGTCATTGTGAACATGTCAAGAGAGAACGGATACCCTCCTTCTTACCATTTGATTTTTCTAGGGTTTTTCTTTTGTTTTTTCCTTGACCTCCATCTCCTTTTCCTATAGGACCTTATAACCTAGTCACACTACCCTGTCTCAAAGTATTTTTCTTCTCATTTCTTCTTAAATTTCCAAGCCCTTTCACTCTTGCCTCTCCCATCCTCACTCACAGCACATGGGCACCATGACTGGAACCGCCTCCTGGAGTTGCAGGCAGCTCATGGCTCAGAATGGCATGAAGATCTGGGCCAAGATTACTGTGCAAACTGGCAGAGAGGGGAAGAAAAACAAATGGACTGCTGTAGAGGCCAGAAATACTGCTGTGACTCTCACCAGGGTGGAGAAATCCAACACTCTCCTGAAACCCAGGTCATGGAGAAGTCCACTTTTAACACACAGATAAGACAGATGGGGAACCAGAGCCGAGCACAGTTCCCTCAGATGCTTTCTGTGAACTGGACGCATTCTGGATCCCCTTCAGGACCCCCCTAGGCATTTCCTTTATTCTTGAAATATGGTGGCCACCTTGCCAGATGTCCAAGTTCAAGAACTCTCTCTCATAATAAATGAAGCCCAGAACTGCAAGCACAAAGTGGGTACCCCTCTGCTCTCCACGGGCACCTCTTTCACGGGAACCTCAGAATCAACTTTTAAAACTTTAACTCCTTTTCTTTCTCTCCTTGCTTACTCATATTTTCTGAGTTCCCTGTCTTCCTCTCTGATGTGTCGTCTTACGTCTCCCATTTCCAGATGCCCGGATCCTTGTTGCCTCATTGGTCTTATAATAGTTTACCCTCCCATTCTTGATACCCAAGTGAAACGTACCAGGGGATGGCACAGAAGGCCGATTTCCTCCCTCCCCCCAGGGCCCTCCTAGGCTTCATACCATGAGCTGGGGACTGCTGGATGTTAGGGCTCTTGGGTACCGGCAAGCCACCAGACATGGCAGTGACAATGGCTTGCTGATGTGGTGAGGGGCCTGCCCGAGTCTCAGGAACGGTCTTCTCTGCAGACACTACTTCTTTCCAGTCCTCAGGGCCACACTGCTGAGGCTGCTGAAGGGCAAAACAGAGAGACTGGTCTGCTAATATGTTTTCTCTGCGTTCTTGGACCTATCCCAGTTTCGGTGGAGCTTGTAGCTGAAGACAGAGATTTTATGCTCAGTCATCCCCAAGTTAGGGAGAGCCCTGCCTTCTTTCCTGAGAACTCACAGATGACTTCAGTCTACTCAAAACACATCTGCATGGAGGCCACGGACCACCCGCCCCGTTTGCTCCCTGCGCCTTGGGTTGGCTTACTCACCACTGGCGAAGCAGGCTGCAGTTGTAAGATGACAGCTGAGGTGTGCTGGAACCTGCGCTGAGGGGTGTGGGACACGCCCTCAGGATGTCCATTCTGAGGTCCAGGGTCAGGTGTAGGAGGGTGACACTGCTGACTGCCAGTGGGCTTGTGCATGTGGGCTGTGGGACACTGCAGTGGCAGGGTAGATGCAGCTGGGCCTAGTGGCATGGTGTGGGCTTCCAGGCTGGGCTGTAGGGCCACGTTTGGGGGGACGGAGGCGAGCTGGGGTTGGGCCTGCGCCTGGGGCACAGGCCGTGGTGGCTGCGGCTGCTGCTGCTGCTGCTGAGGTTGTGGCTGCTGTTGGATCACAAACTGGGGCTGCACGTGCTTTGATGACGGCTGTGGGAGGAGCTGGTGTGGCTGCAGTTGAGCGTAAGCTGAAGGGGAAAGACCAGTTTAGACAAGGCCAGACCTGGTGTACTGTGCCCCTCAACTGCACACTTCCCACAGCCAACACAAACGGCTTCCAAACCCAAAGTCTGCTGCTTTCTTCCATCTTTCTCCTAGCACGTGGCCTGGCCAGTGCCAGGGCCCCACACCCTCTCTCTCCTAGCTCTTCTCCTATTCCCAGCATGGGGCTCTTTGGGCTGCATCTCAAAGCCCAAATCATAACTTACATCCTCTGGGATGGCTTCTCTGACCATTCCAGCTGTTCAGAGAAACACTAGGTTCAAAGGGGAGGGGCACATTCTCGGTCTCATACACACCCTTCAATCACTGTTATCCCTGCCTGTGGTATCTGCAATCTCCCTAGCACCTGCTGTCCCCACCCTTTGCTCCGAGTGCTTGTCCTAATCCATCCTCTGGCAGGGCACACAATAGGGCTAATGCAGGAAGAGGCAGCAGACACAGGAGCCCTTGGACACCCATATGAGGCAGACCGGGGCCAGACTACTGCTTCCATTTGTTACAAACTGTGGTATCTGGGACTAGCAACTTAACCTCTCCATGCCCCAGCTTCCTAATCTGAACATTAGAAATAATCATAGTTTCTGTCCATAATATTGTTTTAAGGATGAAACAAGCGGGAAAAACCCTATGAGAATAAAATGAGAAAAATGACACAATGTGAAAAGCACAGTGCCTGGCATCTGTCATGCTCAGTCACGTCTAGCTATAAATAGTACTGCAGTGATTTAGGCGCTCAGAGTATCTTGGGATTACCTCTGACATAATACTGTTTATGATAGTGGGTTATAGTGTCTCTTATCTTCCTTTCTAGACTATAAATCCTCTCTGGTTGGGACTCCAAAGGTTATTTACAACAAGAAGATAAACTTACTGTCCAGAATCTCTCTTGTCTAGCCCAGGCTTTGTAGATAGTAAGGATTCAGGAAATTCAGCTCAGAGATTGAGTGTCCTTATGCAAATCACTGTCTGGTGGCAACTGGGCCAGCTCAAAATTAGGGAAGCTGTGCTGAATCTGTCCCGCCTAAAGATGCCCTCCAGAGATCTCCACAGCTGGGGAACCACCGAAGAAGGCTG
This sequence comes from Ctenodactylus gundi, assembly GCA_004027205.1. Lineage (NCBI taxonomy): Eukaryota > Metazoa > Chordata > Mammalia > Rodentia > Ctenodactylidae > Ctenodactylus > Ctenodactylus gundi. The sequence goes on along the minus strand of PVKB01003058.1, from coordinate 145,882 downwards.
TGCCCTGCAGATGCACACAGGACCGCAGCTCAAAGCCCCCCAGCGAGTTTGTCTAACCAAAGACTCACGAACAAGAAAGATAAAGGCAAATTCTTGGCCTCAAGCTGACATTTTCTAAAAAGTCCTGTGCTAATACAGGTACACAGATTTCAAACAGTTCACTCAGGAGGTATCATCTTTCTTAACTTTTTTTTTTTTTCTATTTCTATGAAATTTTCCACCTCTATCTTCACAGCCCAACATGGGATTGCTAGTAGGATGACAACAGGAATGGAAGGGAAAGAAATGAGACATCACACAGGATGCACGCACAGTGGTCCCGGGTGACTGACTGTTGGAGTCAGAGGCAGGAACGTGGCACAAGGTTTTAGGTGGGATGACACTGATGGTTGAACTGGGAAGCTGCCCATGTGTGTGGTTTTAGGCGGAATGTGTTAGGTTTGAGCTCATGGTAGATCTTGCTGGAAATAAGCATCAGGAGTTTGGTGATTATAAATTTTCCCTGCCCTGAGTCTACACCCTGCCTCAGAGGTAACGGTCAGCAAAGATTGCACATCAGGCAAACTTATCAGTTTCTGCTGCTTCCTCCTCCTCCTCTTCCTTTTCTTTTGCTTCTTTTTTTAACGGTACAAGGGATTGAACCGAAAGATCAGTGTGCTATATCCCCAGCACCACCCCCTCCTTTTAAGAAAATTTTTTAGATAGAATCTTGCTAAATTGCCCAGTCTGGCCTCCAAATCGTGATCTTCCTGCCTTAGCCCCTTAAATGGCTGGGCTAATGGGAGTGCACCCACAGTCACATTTTTAAAGATACCTCTTGATAAGGCACCCGAGATATACTCCAGAGGCCTGCTATAGGCTCACGCGGCTACAATGATTTGCAAATAATGGGCATCATCACTGGAAATGCAACCCACCACCCTGGACAGTCACCCCAGGGCTGCTTATGTGAGGTGACAGCTGGAAGTGGGACAAGCCAAGGGAGTTACAAGAATCAAAGGCAGGTCCCACTACCTGCTGACTATGTGGTCCAAGGAGAGGGATTCTTCCTTCTGAGAGCTTCAGAGTTTTCTCAGTGAAGTAAGAGACCTGGGCTAGATAATCACGCAAATGTCTTCCAGCTCTACAATTTGAGAGGCTTGCAATATGAGGAAAATAATTTTTAAAATTCTGGATATAGAAGGTAAGAAAAAGGATGATGAAAAGAAAAGGGTCATATGTTTATAAAGTTTAAAGAGTAAAGGATGATACACATTTTTGTTTTTATCAAATGCTATAATGTGGATCTCTTGAATGTCTCTCAAAAGTGCTGGGAACTGAGACCTTTAAAAGATGGAATCTAGCTGGAGGTCTTTAGGCCTGGGTGGGGGGATGGTGCCCTTGGAGGGGATTATGGGACCTCTACCACTGCTCACTCTCTTCTGCCTTCCCATCACGAGGTGGAGGATTCTGCTCTCCTGTGTGCTCCTGCCAGGATATGCTGCCTCAGCACAAGCTCAAAACAACAAGGCCAACCAAGGAACCTCCAAAACTGCTAGCCAAATAAATCTTTTCTCTTTGTAAGTTGATTATCTTAGGTATTTGCTATAGTGATGGAAAGCTGGCTAACATACCAAAGCACTGGGAAGGGGAGCTGCTGACCCCCTGATACTCTATTCTTGTGCTTTCCACGCTTTCTCCTACCTGTGCGCTCATGGGAAACTGAAGGTAATCGTTTCAGGACAAAGGATGTCACTACATAACCAGCCTGGAAATAAAGCTCATTAGGCTTAAATGCATTCATGGACCAACCAGTCAAAGGTATTTTGGGGGAGTACAAATCATCAATCTTTTGTGAGTAGAAAGCAAAGACCACAATTTAACCCCAGCAGTATCCTGAGTCAAAAATGCTTTTGTTTTGAGTACTGCAGTAATGGTCTAACTGATCTGCCCGACTCCAGTTTCTTCCTGCTATAATCCATCTTGGAGGGTACAAACTGATCTTCCTTCTGCACAGATCTGACCTCTGACTAAATACCATCAAGGATTCTTCTTTGTCCACCGTCACGCAAAGACCCTAGCACTCGATGTTTCTTTGTAACACAAACCAACATTTTAAGTTTTATTTCTTTGATCCAAGTGATCCTCACTGTCCCCTATAGGGAGTTTGTGCCTTTTCTCACACTGTCTACAGGAACACACATCAAGTCCAAGTCATCTTTCCTTGACCATGTAGCTTCCAGGACTCTTCCTTCCTCCGAGCTGTCCCTGAGTTTCCTGTGCTTGCACTGTTCTCGGTGATGCAGAGTGCCTGGGGGTCAGCATGAGCTTTAGAGCAACAAGGCTTGGATTTATATCTCAGCTCTCCTGGTTGCCAACTGCGTGACACAGGGTAAGTTACTTAACCTCTGTGCCATCATTTTAAAAATGGGGATGCGGATGGTATCTGTCTCACAGCTGTTTTGGTAAATGACTAATCGTCTTTAGTAGGCAGAATTTGTGTTTGTTTCTTTCAAAGTACCTTGAACTTGATGCTTATTTAGCACTGCTGAATGAATGAATGACAACACGGTGGGACTGCACTTGTGGGATGTGCTTGCCTTAGAAACCCAGCTCACTTTTGAGCCAAAATATAGATAAGACAGGGGTAATTTTAGAGATCACTTTTGTCTTGCTAACATTCTGGCTTACTGAAGACTCCATTCCTGTCCAAACTTTGCATACAACCCACGTGTACTAACGTTCTACTTAGGTTACCTGATTCATTCACTAGGCTGTAACACTTCCTGTCCCTCCCTGCCTTTGGGGTTTCCACTGTATTGCTTCCACTTTCTGGACTGCCCTCCTCTGCTTTTGTAATCTAAGGTTCAAGGGTCTTTGGCCCAGGCTCAGTTTCCCCGTTCTCCCCACTTGCTCTAACTCTTAGCTGTGGGTGTACTGCCTTAGAGTTCTGACATGCTTTGTGTGCTCCATCCATTTGTGACTTACAATGAGCTCTGTTACACATATGTTTCATTGTTTCTTAAAAACTGATTATTTCTCTCATCCTAGTATCTTTGGAATTGGGGTGCACATTACAGTTGACATATCAGATTAATTGGCAGGGCTTGCTTTTCTTAAAGTCATTAAGATCATCATTCATCTTACAATCAGAGGTATCTTAAATAAAATGGAATTACTTTTATTTGTGCTGTGTATGCCCTGTCTTTCCAACTAGACTACATTTTTTGAATCAAAAACATGTCCTACAGATTTTTCAACTGAAAGCATATGCTTTAATTGAATTAAGATGTGCTTTGTTTATCTTCTACCTTGTCCAAACTGAAGCTCTCTATATTTGTAGATGCTCATCAGTACCTACTGTTGATCACAGTAAGATCAATCAATCCTCTTTCACATCCTCTCAGCTCAACTTGAGGGCAGGGAAGGAGGGCATTCTCCACTGAAGCCATGATACTGGAAGAGGCCATGTTCCTTCCACTACAGTTAAGAGGGGGCACACTGGTTTGTGAAATATTACAGCACAGAAATCTTTGTGGACCTTTCTTATTTCTCTGATTTCTTCCTGAGGACCAGTAGTTTCACCCTCTTCTGCCCCACCTCTGCCTCGCCACTACAGGAAAGTTCACTACTTCTTAGAAACACAAGGAGTCAGTTCCCTAGACTTCAACTGAAGCTTTGGAATGTCCAGATCAACACTTTCTGTAATGTCCTGGGGGAAGGGTGGGTCCAGACCTTTGAGAATTAGCACCTAGTTCAAAGGAGAGACTCCAGGCAATGTTTGGCTTCCTGGCTGGTGCCCTAACCTTGAATTGCCTCCTTAGAATTTGAAGAGGCCAGCTCACAGCTTCCCAATCAGTTTGTTGATACCATCAAAAGGATTAAGGACTCCCAGGCAAAAGGGGTGGGTGTGAGAGACCACTGGGGTGCCTTCTTCACTGCATCCCCTGGCAGAACTTATCAATAATATGAGATCCTGCAGATTTTTTTTCAAGACTTCAAGCATGGAAACAGTTCATTATCCGAGAGACGCTGGAGTTCTTGCTCCAAAGAATATGGGAGTGGTAAACACACACTCACAGATCGTAGGCTGCTTCTCCCTTGACTTCTAGGAATCCACTACAACTGAGTGAAGTCTGAATTACTTGAGTAAGGGAGCATGCTGGTGGGAGAGGAATGGCACATCTTTGTACTAACCCCTACTTTTTGAGATTCAGAATGTTAAATGAAGTTATACTTTAAACCATTCATTCACTCAACATTTGCTAGAGACCAACCAAGTATTATATGCTCAGCAATAGCTACTGGTGATCACAGTAAGATCAATCAGTCATAGTAAGATCAACCAAGCTAAGCTTGGTCCCTAGAATAGAATACAGTCTAGTAAGGGACAAACGGTAGACAGAGACTGTTAGCATAATTTTCTAGATGTTGTGATTGGAAATAAGCACAGAATATTGAGAACACAGAAATGATGATTCAGCTTTGGAAGGAGGACAAGAGAGGGCTTCCCAGAGGAAGTGTTTAATATGATTCAGGGTTAGAAAGATAACAAAAGGAATACCACATGGACAGTTAGATCATAGACTGGATGCATTCTGGGACCTGCAAAGCATCTTATGCAGCTGCAGCCCAGAGTGCCTGCATGAGGGAGCTAGAAGAGGTACTTTTAGATTGGGTGAAAAAATCATAAAGTGTGTTCCAGTGGCTGTTCATCTTGAAAGATGACTTGTGTGACCAGGCTTTAGGAGGAAACTAAGACTGAAGCTGACTAGAGGCCAGAGCTCTGCTTACAAAGAAATGGACAAAATATTCTTTTCTAAAGCAAATCAAATGAATTTCCTGTGTTGTATTTCCTTTGGATTTAGGGTCAGGAAGAGTTGGGGAGAGGAAGAAAAGCTAAGAAAAATTTCCCTGTAAGAAGCTAGTCTGTGAAAATAGGCTTGCCAACTGCCAGGCACTCTATATTGGTTCACATAAGCTTTAATATCTTTGGGCCTGCCCGGAAGCCATCTGGTGAAACTATCAAATGCCCTGTGCGTGCAGGATTTCTTGCTAAGTAGCTTGAAACGTTAAAAAAAGAAACTGGTATCTGCATCTCTGTCTCTGCCCTGCCTTTGGCAGAGGGATGGCAATTTAGCAAAGTGGCTATAGGCACGCGTTTTAGAGTCAGATGGATCTGGGTTTAATTTGGCTCTGCAATCTACAGGTTATGCAATCTTAGCCGAATTGCTCTGCCTCTCTGGATCTTGACTTCCTGCTTCGTAAATGGTGGTATGTATCCTGTAAAGTAGTTGTCAGTATCAAATGGAATATTAAGCTCAAGTCACAAAGAGGTTCACTGCTTTTTGCTTAGTGTTTGATACCTGGCAAATACTCAGAAACTGATAGCTATTCTTAATAGTCTGCCTGTTTCTTGTATGTTGCTTTGATCTCCTCAAACAATCTTTACAATCTGAATCTCATGTGTTCCTAACAGTAAGCCTTAGAGGCATCAGGCAATGTCCCTTATTACATAAGCAAGAACTGGGAGTAGTTTCTAAGTGACTTTCATAGCTGGAAGGTTAAAGGAAATCTAAATTCATCTTGCAGATGAGGTGTGATGCCTTGTATATGACAAATGTCCCACATGCTGATGGTTCAGAGAATTATATACCAGCAAACAAAAATAAATGCAGAAAACCTAGGCTGATGAGTTGCAGATTGTTAAGACACTGGAGGTACACTTGGAGAGACAAAGAGCGAAAGGGTGGGTCCTGGCAGAAGGTAAAGAAGTAAAATGTCTATGACAGGACAGGCCAGTGACAAGGGATTGGAATAAGAGAAGAGAAAAGAATGTATCTGCTCATCTATAACACAGGATCTGCCCGAGGAAGCCACAGCAACCAAGGCTGGTGCGACGGGCAATGGGGGAAGGGACCTGCAGGCCCCACAGAGGTCTGAGAATCAACAGCATCAGCATACCACTTTGGGGACCCTTAATATAGCCCAGGCTCTCCAAGGTCAGGTATGAAATAAAGACACAGCAAAGATTTCTAAACAGGAAATAAATGATACAATCCTTAAGGAAGACCTTTGTGGCAGACATGAGGAGGGTGTCCCGGAGGTCAGCTAAACCTCATCCAGGCAGCTGGCCTTGAGCAAAGCAGGAAGCCAGTACAGAGGCTGTATCATCAAGACCTGATGATCAGCTGGGAGGAAAGAGAAGGAAAGTCTATTGTGAAATTCTAAAGTCAGTTTTGAATGCCTCCCATTCATCATGATGGCCTGGGGGAAATGTGACCACCTCTGCTTTATAGATGAAGAAATGAGGCTTACAGAGATTAAGCAACTTATCACGGTCATTTCCCGTAAGTGATAAAATGGGTCTGAAACCAGGGGTTCACACCAATGGTCCTGCTTTTCCTGTTAGAATGCTCTGCCTCCCTGGGGAAGGGTAGGGAAGTCAAAGTGCCTCTGTGCCTGTGAGTCTGGGCTCCAGGAAGACCTCATGATGGTGGACATTGTTCAGGAAACTCAGAAAGGACAACTTTCTGTAGACAAAGACTTTGGGATTTTTGTTTTGGTCATAAGTTCCCCAAATGAAAAGAGAGCATTAAGGAAGTGGGCTGACATATGAGTAGAAATACCACAGAGGACAAGCATCTGTGGGGAATGGGGTTGAGGGCAGGGATGCATGCATATTGAAAAGCCTCTGGCAGACAGGAGCTTCTAAGGGTGAAACATATAGAGGCACAGGGCAGAGGGGACCCACAGCCGATAGCAGGGGGTCAAGGGAAAGGAACGAGGAACAGGTTCCATCTATTGAACAGAAGGTCATGCGCACGTGTGGCCTCTCAGGGCTCAATGCTCCCGAGACAGTCTTCCTCCTGTTCCACTCTTGAGAACGACTCCTTTTCCAGGCACAACTCAACTTTCCACAACCTCTATTAGAATTTCAGCTCTTGCTGATCCCTGCCACCCCCAGAGTGGTTAGTATGATGGCTGGCACAGAACAGGAGTTCAATGAGTCTTTGTTGAGCTGAACTATGAAAGAAATACAGAAAAGGCTTTGAGGATGGCAGATAATTATTCTGAGATATGCCTTCTTCATTTGTGCAATGGAATAATCACCATTAGGATTAAGTGAGATACGTAGGTAAAGCACATGTTTGCTTATAACTGGCAATTATTATTACTAGCTGGCACAAACAAAGGAAGTAGCATAATAGAAACCTAAAGTGAAGAAACTCAAGAAAGGAGGGATGATCAACACATTCCAAAGTTCTTGTACATCACAGTTGGCTTTTTCTTTCTCTCATACATCCATCCCACTCACAAACACGGATGCACACACATGCACACATGTAGGGTCAAGCAGTGAGGAATGTCCACCACAATATAGAACTGCACTGATAATCTGTATCTTCTGGGTTTTCCCCCCTTAATACCAGAATAAATTCTTAGTAATCTAATTTCGGTTGTGCAGTAGATAGTTGAAATGACCTTTGTTGCTGGCTTCATGGTTATGATATCAAAATGATGGGAATTTTGATTTCCAGCTAGGTAACAGGCCCACCTGTATGCTTTGCTGTTAACTGGATTCTCTACATAAAAGTGTCTCATCTACAGTTTAGTGGCTGTTCTGAGAGGGAAATATGGTACTCAAGAATCCTAGAACCAGCAAGCATTACAGTGTCCAGCCTATCACATACAGAAATCTCTGCTCCCTGACACAGAACACCTTCTGTGGTAAAACAAAGCAGCTATGTAGCAGGCCTGCCCTAAAGAGAATTCTCTCTTCAGCTGAGACCTGAGGCGGCTGGAGGATATCAAACAAAGAGCTGGCATCTGGAGGCCTGACTGGGTGAAAAGGGCCCAAGGCTTTCAATGACCCAACAGCTCCCTTCTATCACGGCACCCCCTCCCGGACAGCAACTTTCTCCTCACCTTTGGGCCTGAGTGTGCACCCAAAGCCTGGAGTTTATCGGCTAGAATGAGGACTCCAAGAACCGAGCCTCCCAGCTAGAGCTGTGTCCAGCTCCCTTGGGAACCAGCTTCCCTGGAGACCAGGCCCAGGGGACCTTTGCTGCCTGCCCTTCTTCTGCCCTCGGTGGTCCAGTCCTCTTATCACTGGGAAGGGCAAGGCCACCCCTTTTGCCTTTCCCTCCAAAGCCCAACCTCTCAGGTTCGTTCTCCTCCCCTGCTCCCCTCCCCCACTCTCACCCCCTTTCAGGGCATAAGGGACCTTTTCTATTTGCACAGCCTAAAGGAGCCGGTTGCCAAGGTGACAGGAGCAGGAACAGCAGGGAGCTTGCCATGGGGGAGGGGCTTTGCCCCCAAACAGCTGTCAGTGGGAGCAGTCCCAGCTGGGACCAGTGGGTTTGCCTCTCGGGGAGGAAACATCCCCGGGAAGGCACATTCCTCTTGACTGCAACCCCTCCCCCACCCTCCAGTGTCCACTGGCTACTTTCCCCCGGGGACAGGCAGCCGCTTAAAAAATGCTCCCGTAACAAATAAAACAGGGTAGCGCCCTCCAGCTCCCTCCCGCCCTCCCACGCACAAGCACGCTGTTCCCTCCAGCTCCCTGTCCTCCCTCGGCTCACTCACAGTGGGTCGGCTGGGCAGGACGCCAGAAGTCACCTCTGCCCTGGGAGCTGTGGAGCCCACGACAGGTGCTGCTCCAGGCTGCCCCCCACCAGGTTGTAAGAATTACTTCGGTCTTTTTGTTCCCGAGGCCCTTAGAGGATCTGCCACTCCTAAGCCTCCCCCAGCTGCCTTCCATTTGGGAGGTGGAGTGAGGAGTGGAACCAGAAGGGCTTACAGGGAGGAAGGGTAGGGGAGAAAGAATAGGACTGGAGGTGGGCGGCAGGAACAATGCAGGGCCCGCTGATCTCCGTCTCTGGGGAGAGGCTCTTTGTACTCAGCTCACAGCTGCTCCACAGAAAGTTCTGTGGGTCACTGATCTCTACTGATCGCAGCCACCTACTGTTAGTCCAGGGTCACCCTTAGGCTCTGGATCTTAGGCCTGTCTGTCACTCACTGATATTTACCTTCAGCGGCTCAAGAGTCAGATTGCGCTCCTAGGTTCTGCAAATCTCAAATTGTCTGAGGACCCTCCAGGCTCTCGCACAGTTTCAGAACCCCAGCGTCTCTGAGCTTCGGGTCAGAAACTGGAAAGGCCAAGACGGTCTCAAATCACTAAGAACGGAGAGGGGGCAGCCCACCTTCGATTAAGGACAAAGAAGCTGACTTCATTAGATCTGGAGCTGGGTCCAAGTTCAGCTACTTAAGTGATCCGGAGGGCTCTACATACTAAGTTTTTGGGCACCTTCACAAGCCTCAATTTTCTCATCTGTAAAATGGGTAAAACCACATGTTGTAGGGCTCTCTGAAAGGTTTGGAGATGCGGAGTGCATACAGTGCTTAGCATTGTAGCTGGTACGTGACGGTCTTGCCCCTGGTGCTGGTCCCTTTTCTGCCCGGTTTTCTTGGGCAGAGATGCCTTGCAGCCTTTGGGGGAGCTTCCTCAGAATCTGAAGGCTACTTGAATTTAGAGAAGTCACATTTGGCCTGGGCAGGGATGGGATTCTCTGGGAAGTCCTGGGTCCTGATGCTGAGAGTTTGTGGGTTGAATGAGAACTTAAGAACAGTATGATCTCAGGGTCCCAGAGCTAGCCCAAGCTACTCCAAGCTACTATTAACACATTGTAAGGTCCTTTGGTCTTCACCAAAAACTGGTCTCAGTTTCTTTTTCATAAAAGAAAGACTGGGCCAGTCTCTGGAGAAAGCAGTGCCAGGCAGTGAGAAACACTTGGAACCACAAAGCTTTTGCAGGGAGGTGTCTGCCTCACCTCAGAAGTGACCATAGGCAGACAGGGACATTTCCTTTGTGCTTTCTGAAATCTCAAAAAGACGAATACATGACTTCCAACTGGGTTCTTCCCATCTCAGTGACACGTGATCTACTTGTGCTACTTCTCTGTCCAGGATGCGTTCCCCACACTGCCTGTCTGCTCATTGTTCATGCTGCAAGAATTGGGTGCCATCCCTTCGCGGGAGAGACAGCATCTCTGACTCAGCCTACCTGGCAGCGAGTCAAATCCACTAGACTACAAAGGATTAGGGAATTTAAGAAATTTGTTCTACATCCGGCTCCCTCTCTTTGAATACACATTCCTTTAGATAAAAAATCATATTATGACCATATTGGTTTTAATCTAATAAGAAACATATAGTGGTTTCTAAAAAAAAAAAAAAACAGATTGGATTGGATCATAAAATGGAGTGGATGAGGGCAGTGGGTTAGTAGTTTTCTCAGGGATGAGACTGGACTGGCTTTCTCTTTAATACCAAGGTCTACCACTATATTTATTTCTGTGGCATAATGGCTTGGTTTCGTTTTTTGGTAAGTCTGGCTTCTAGGGGTCTTGGCAGTTTTTCCCATTAAAAATTGCCTTTAACAGGCAGTTCTGGGAAAAGTTTAATAGGCAGGGAAATAAGTCTAGCCAGGGAGCACTGATTCATATCCTTTGCAGAATCTGCCTCACAAGTAATTGGCTGGATTTTTTTCATCTTCTAGATTTATCCTCCAGGGTCCCCCTTCCTGGGATGCCTTTCTTGGCTCGATGGCTCCTCTGTGCGTCTCCAGTGCTCAGAGCTCACAGGATGGCACTGATCACACTCAGCTGCGGCGGATGCCTGTCTGCCTCCCCACCTAGACCGTGCCACCCCCTTGATCTAACTGACCTTTGCACATCCCGAACTAGCAGCATGACTGGCAAATATTGGACTAACATGTCTGCTGAATGATGTAAAAACAACTTTCCACTCTGCGCCCCCCCCCCCCCCCCCCCCCCCCCCCCCCCCCCCCCCCCCCCCCCCCCCCCCCCCCCGCCCCCTCACCGTGTGGGTCTTACACTTTTCTGGCTAGCCTCTTTCCTTTTCTCTGAGTCATAAGGAATTTCGAAAGAGTCCACTGCCAATCTCCACTTGCTCAAGGTTAAGAGCTAGGCCAGTGTGCTCCAAGATCCGTCATTGTGGCCACTGTGAAGATCTTGTTCATTCCTACCCTGGTGGCTTCCTCCCCTCAAGTCAGACTGGAGGAATGAAGGAGAATCTGTAGCTGACATACACCTCAAGATTGGGAGAGAGAGAGAGAGACACGTGACCAGCATCTTCACACAACCATGGAAGAAAGGAAGGCTTGGAAGATTCTCCTGATCCACAGCCCAGGTTCTTTCTTCCAGGGGCCCTTACCTGGTGCAATGAGGGGGTGGGTAGCCATGGCAGGAACTGTACGGCCGAGACCAGCACGACCCTCCATGCTCGCTGGCAGGCTGCTGTTGCCATCTCCTTTTTTGAGTGGCTCCACCACACTGTCAACTATGCCAGGCTTGGAACCTGCAGGGGAACCCTGAGCGGTGTTTCTTCCCTGTGATGGGGCAGGCAGAGTCTGGCTACTGCCTGGTGTGGGTTTCAGGGCCAAGCTGGGCAGGACAGGCTGAGTGGGGGTAGAGCCCGAGGCTGCTGCAGCTGGTGTCTGCTGTGTTCGGAGGGTCAAGTTCTGGACCTGGAAAAGAGGGGTCTATGGGAGTCCAGAGAATGTGGGTAGGATTGATGTTAACACACAACTAAGAAAGGAAGTCTGGGATGGAGCCAGGAATGGTCAAGCAGGACAGTGGATTGTAAAATCAAAGAGGAAGAAAAGGGATGAATTAGGGGCTGAGGGAGGAGTCAGGAGCAGGTGAAGTTTCTAAAGAGGACAGAAAAGGTAGCTAACAATTGGATCTGCCAGCAGAAGGAACTGAATTCTGAGAAGTGACTGCCGCCCAGGGAGGAGTTGGCAAGGGCAGGAGCACCGGGCCTGGCCCTCTCCCTTCCGCTAGCCTCCCTCCTCCCTGAGACTATCAGCACTGGATGTGTAGCACTCAGGAATAATTCCCAGCTACAGGGAAGCATGGGGATTCCCACACTGAAAAGGCCAGGGCAAAAATGAGAGTTCACCAACTAGCAAGGCCACTAGGCAAACGATTTCCTTGTCCTCAGAGTAAGGTTAAGGCTAGGTCATTCCAAGACAGGAGGTGTGCTTATTCAGCCTGGTCCCTGGCACCCTCTGCTGGACACACGGAGGCTATGCCAGAGTCTGATAACCTTGCTAACCAATCCTGGAAATGAGGGGGAGAGAAGGGAGAGAGATCTCCGTTCCCAGCTGTTCACCAGATCTCCACAGCCGCAGAGGTTTCTGTGCGCTCCCAGCAGAGGCAGAATCCAGGGCAATTCTTGTTTCCTCTTCTGCGCTAGTTCCCTGATTCCTAGCAGTGCTGGCATGCATAACCAGAGTGGGATTTTCCACTTGCAAAGCAGCAACCATAAAGCAAATTATCCCCAGGGAAAGGACAGTGTCTTACAGACTCAACACTCTGTCCTTTGACTCTTAACTACATCTGAGAAAAGAAAACCAAGTCAAAAGGAGCTGAGGACTTCCGGATGGAATCTAAAGATCGAGTCTGGGAGCAATGGGCTCTTCAGTCTCCCCAGCGTATCTAGAAGAGTCCAGCCTTTCTGAAGACTCCACGCTCCTCCACAGTTGCCCATCCCCGGCATCCTACCCATCTACAGAGCTGCCCACCCCCGTGCCCTCCCGGAAGCAGGGGATCCTCACCTGGGCAGGGGTGGGGGGCCGGGCGGGGGAGCCATTGCCGAGCTCAGGCTGCACAGTAGCGACGGTGGCCGTGGGCGTGAAGATGAGCTGAGGGGACAAAGGAATAGTGCCGCCTAGGCTCCTAGCTACCTGCACCAGGTTACCTGGCTGGGCCTGGAATCACAGGAAACGAGGTGCCTTTTATCTGCCCCATGTGGGCTTAGCCACAGTTCAGAACACCTTAGCCAAGGAGACACGAAGATGGCTAGGGAAATAAAAATTGCGTGGCAAGAAAGACAGGAGTCCCAAGGGACCGCATGAAGTCTCAAGAGGCGTGTGTCATGCTGACCCAGGCTGGGAAATGACAGGGTGGGGTGCAAAGCTTCTCTGGGACTTTCGACCCCAGTAAGGGTGAACTAATATTCCCACAATACCCTGAAGTCACTGTCTCCTCAAAGCTTGGCCAGTAGGTCTCAGCCACTCCTGACCCCAGGTCTGAGTTGAACAAGACTCTCCTTCAGAAGGGATTACATCAGACGCATGCTTTTGGCCACTTCCTAGCCAAGTTCAGACTGAGGGGCCTGGAGGCACAGGGGAAACAGACAGTCTGGAGCTGTACCAGTGTCTCAGTCTCATCCAGAGGAGCACAAATTATTGATGTTCCTGGTCTGGCACCTCAGCCTCCAGGTGGGTCTAGCTCTGCACCTGTGAGGACGAGCTGGCATCCTCTTAGGCTGCTCTCCGTCCAGCTCTGAAGTACAGAATCCAGTCACACTCCTCTGTGCATGCATGTCCTGCTTGTGGGGGGCCGAAGGCAGCCGTCAGGACCCTAACGGGGATGCTGAGTGGGCCAAGAGGATGACTAAGGCAGATGAAGACAGATTTGGGTGGGATTGCTGTGGCTGTCAGTTTGCTGGGGAAATGGACGTCTAATTTCATGCTGTGGGTCTAAGAGGCATTCCCTGGGAATAGAAATGTACCTCAGATGAGCTCACAGCCAAGAACAAAAGTGCAGAAGGAAGGCCAGGAAGGGCCAGATTGTGGCCACAAGCGCCAAGAGAGGGGTAGGGCTGTACTGTCTTCAGGACAGTGTGTTATAGGGCCAAATGGTGAACTTTTCAGCATGGGAAATAGAAGCTATGACTCTATGACTACAACTCAACACAGTTACACGGTATGCTACTGCCTCAGAGGGAGAATGCTGTTACTGTCCTAGGAAATTCTTCTGAATCTTACTTTGAGCCTCTTAGGGACGGTTGTAGAGGAGAGACTCCAGGCAGCCTGCTGAGAACCTGGGTGTATTCTGCAGAAAGCAGCTTCCCCGGGCCTGGGAACATGGGGTTCCATGTGGGAGGCCAGTTGTGGTAGCAGCAGCAGGCCCTGAAGTTCTCCCTCTCAGGCTGCAGAGTACCTCTGGCTCCTGAGCTAGATTTGGCTGGGCCTCGAAGGGCTGTCACAGGGAACGAGTCCATTTCTGTGGAGCACCTGGTGTTTGTGCATTTGCTCATCTCACAGTGTGGGTGCTGAGGAGCATCTGGGCATGGAGCCCTGCTCTGTTCACCCTGGCTGGTTCAGGGGAGCAGTTTCCCATAGTTGGTTTCACACTAGGAGGACAGGGAAGGGGGGCATCCTGGGCGACTTCTGTGTTGCAGCCTAGAATCCCACCCTTCCGTGAGTCATGGGGTCTCTAAGCCACATTCCAAGTCTTCCAGCCCACACTTCTTTATTCCTTCCTCCTTTGTCCTGTCCCTGACACCCACTGTTCTGCCCCACCTCCCCTCCACTCTCCCAGCTCCCAGCCTCTCTGCCTCAATCATCCTGGCCCCAGAGCCATGACCCAGGCTGTAGATACTCACCATCTGCGCCCTGAGATACATCTGCGCTTGGCTTGCAGTCAGAGCTGGAGAAGATGTGTTGCCCAAGAGCACAGCTTGCTGGGCAAGGCCTGAGGCTGTGGCTGAGTTGACACTCTGGGCCCGGTTGATGAGCTGGGCTGCTGCTGGTGAGGCTGCCAGATTGATCTGATGAGAGACGTGTGCAGTAAGAAACAAGAGACCCTGGAGATGACATATGCCCCTCTCACTCACTTACTGCCTTCTCCTCTCTTTTGCTCCTTGGTTTTAACTCTCCTTTAGGACCATGTCTGGCCCTGGGGCCTAGAAGATACCCCAGGGCTATCCTATCTCTGGTCTAGCTTCAGGGGTCCAATATTGTGAGAACTGAGCTAACAACAGAACTTTGATCTGGAAAGGTGACAGGACATAAATATAAAAGAAATATATGATATGCATACTTTTTGCTCCCTGGCAAGAGCAACAGATTCCAGTCATGATCCTATGTGGTGAAATTCCCCCAAGTATGTCCAGGAACTTGTGTGCATCTAGGCAGGGCAGGAGCTGGCCCGAGGTGTGGACTCTGCCTGCGGCTCCTCTACTACTCACCGAAGACGACGGAGCTGCGGCCTGCGCAGACGCGCTGCTGCCAGAAGCACTCCCTTGCCTGCTGGCTACCAGGCTTGCCTGGAAAAGATCAAGGTTCCTGTCACTAGAGTCTCTCCCCACCCCATCCTCAAACCATTGCTGAGCCAGCCTCTTCCTGGGAGCACCCTGCACACTGGTGACAAGAGCAGCCTTTGGTACCCCGCCTCACCTGCCTCACCCTTGCCTTGAGTCACAAGCAAGGACCCAATCAATCTCTGCTTTCATATGGGAGCACATATGTGCCCACCTTGAAGGGTCGCTGAGAGGTCTGACCAAGCAGAGTGTTGACAGAGCATTCAAACTATCAGCCATCCCTCCTGCACAGGGCTCCTGGCTCTCCCCAGCCCTTCACCGCCCCCCACCACCCCCACTCCATCACGCCTGGCTTGTGCACCATGCTGACAGTTTTGCACGCACTGTCTATAATGTTCAACCTACCCCTCTGCTTCTGGCCAGTTTCTTCCCATCCTTCAAGCACTAGTTACTCCAGCGGACAGACCTTCACTAGCCACTGGAGTAGGACTGCCTTCCCTCTACTACACTCACAGCAGTCTATTCTTCTGCTTGTCACACATAGATATTTAAATAGTTTATTTCCTTGTCTATCTGGGTTCCTGTGTGCTTGCTATGTCTGCACTGAGTTCCAAGAAGACAGGGTCCACACTGTATCCAGACTGACATGTGCTTTACATGTAGTAGGTGCACAAAACAATGGTCAAGTGAACAAATGAATGCCTAACTGAATGAATGAATGCGTTCTCAACTATGAGAAAGAAGAGCGAAAACTGCCAGACAGACAAGTGGGAAGGACACAGCCTTATCTTCTGCGTACTTCCTTGGAGTCGTGGTCCCTCCCGAGCGACAGGTAATAAGGGGGTTATTCCAACGACTCCCCGCTGAGCTATCTACAGCACTTCGAGGTGCGCCACTCCCTAGCTTGCGATCTGGGGCTCAGTTCCTCACCTGCCAACAGAACATGGTGCCAAGAGTGCCTGCCTGGCAGGGGCCATATAGACCTGGGCACAGGCTCAGGGTTGTACCTGCTTTCTCGTCCTCTCTCGCATACAGTCTTGACCCGAACGAGCCCTGGTGCCGTGTGCCCGGCGACTCTCACCTGCTGCACAGCTGCCAGGCTCTGGAGCTGGGCGCTGCTGAGCTGCTGCTGCTGCAGGGCGGCCGTCTGCAGCATGAGGTGCTGCTGCTGGGCTGCGTACATCTGCTGCAGGTACTGAGCCGCTGTGCTGGGCTGCCGGTGCAAGGCCTGCTGGATCACCTGGCAGGGCGGGAGCAGAGCTGTAGCCAAGTGCGATACCACGTCCCCTTCTGCAGCCATGACTGGCCACCCCCGCACTCCTCGCTGCTCGGAGAGGGAGCCCAGGATCTGTGCTCCCCACTGTAACCCATCGTACCTCTCCAGAAGGTGGGAAGTCAGCTGGTACCCAGCTTTCTGGCTGCCTGTATTACTTACTGTCTTGCACTCTTGTCTCCGGTCCTTCCCTGAACGTCTGTTTGCACCCACTGCTCTACTGTATTCCTGTGGGGACCAGGCCTCCTGCATCAGCTCGACAGGTGCTCCTCTGCCCTACCACCCTGTGGCCTCAGGTGAGGGTGATGCGCAACAAAGCAGAGCAAACAAAGGGGCTGCGAAGAAGAGCCACACCAGGGAAGCCTGCTCCCGGCTCGGCAGTGGCTGGTCAGACTCAGCCTCATGCCAAGGCAACTGCCTCCTGGCAGCAGGGCTTCAAGGCTGATCTGCAGCCAGTGTGCAGGTCCTGCCCACAGCTTCCAGAGAGTCCTAGCCGTCCCTGAGAACAGCCTTTTATCTCCGTGGCCTTGCAGAGCGAGTCTGTGCCACAGGGGTGACACTCCGTCTTTCCGTTCTTTCCTCCCTTCGCTTTCCTCCCTCTTTGTAGCTGTTCTCTCTTATTCTCTGGCCTTACTGCTTATTCTCTCTTTCCTGGCGGCTCAGCAGCAGACTCCAGGAAACGGGAAAGGGCTGTTCTTCAGTCATCCCCTTTCCCACGAGCAACAACAAAAACTCAGAGTGTCTTTCTGTAGCCCTATGATTCTCCTGTCATCTTCACAGGACCACTTTCTGCCCTTAATTCATACAATTTCTAGCCCAGGGCCACTCCTGACCACGTGCCCTGTCCTGCGAATGAGCCTCTGGTCATGATCTCCCCAGCCTAGCCTGATTTCTAGCCTCCAGAGCACAAGCTCTGGGCTCCGACTTGGGGTTCTGCACAAACAGGCTGTTACCTTCCGCGGGCTCTGATCTCTCTCCAGGTACCGTGCGCTCCCAATACTTGCGCATACTTCCCTGAGTTCGCTCCCTATCAATGTTCCCTCTTCTCTGGGACCTGTTTAAATGAACACTATTCTTTTTATTCCCTACTATCCTAGAATCATTTTCTCTTGTTTCCCTACCTAGGCCTATTTGCTTAGACTCCCGATAGTGACTCTTCTCCTCTGTCCTTCCCGCCTATTTCCCCAAGCAGCCCAGTCAGCAGGGATGGCTTCTGTGACTAGCACACTGCAATACATGGTTACGACTGCGTTTTGGAACAGTGTATCGTTACCCCAGAGGCCTCCCAGGGTGTTAGTGAATGGAGTAAGGAGCTCTGGGGGTTCTGCCTGGGTGCAGAACACAATCTTGGCTTATTCTACTTGCCGGAGCAGGAACCGTGCTCTTTTACCTAGCTGTCTGATGAGTGGTGGGAGGCAGGTATGTTCTAAGGCCAGATCCCAGAAACCTCAGCTACAATACTCACAGATCAAAGGGCCAGGGAAAGAGGCTGGGCTGGGCCAAGGGCAGGCCAGGAAACATGGTTTTATTAAGTGGGAGGCAGAGATAACTGGCAGAGGAAATGGACAGAGTATCTGGGGGTGTCTTCTTTGGGTTTCTCAGGCCTCCCACCGTCTGCTGTGGCTTCTCCCCCAGTTCCTTATCTGGGCCGACAGCCAGCACGGATGAAGTCACTTTCTAATATATCTAAACAGTAACAGCAAAGTTTCTCAGGACAACTATTCCTCAGCTCTGGTTTCTCTTTTCTGCCCATATTATGCAGGAAACTCAAACAAATTTTGCTGTGATTACGAACACAGGCTTGGAGTGAGAGCTAGGTTCAAAAAAAAAAATTTTTTTTTGCCTCTGCTTGAATGGCCTTGGACAAGTTACTACTTTCTCTGAGTCTCCATTTTATCAACTATAGAACTGTGTCTAATAATAACCATTCTCATAGCTGGAGAGGATACACATGCAATATGCTTAGTACAGAGCTGAGCAGAGAGCAGACAGCAGTATACGGTTATGACTGCATTTTGGAAAAGTGATAGTTACCTCAGAGGCCTCATGGATAGTGTTTGGCAAACTTTTGGGAAGAAGGAAAAAGACTGCAAAGACAAAGGATCATTTGGGGCTTGATTTTTGGTCCTCTATCTTTGAAAAACTTAGATTTGTACCTCAGGACACTGGTGACTTAAATGATGGGTTTGCGGCAAGCGAAACTTAGTCATTTGTTATTTTTTTCCTTTATACCTTCACATACCTATATTTCCACATGGTACTACACCACACCATCAGGTGAGAGGTTTTTTTTTTTTTTTGGATTGCTAAGCATTCTTCCTCTGTCCAAACTTCCGTGATTAGGCCCACCTTACATCACTTCCCCTCCTTTAGTTATGCTCAAATTCGTATCCATGAACACACTCTTTTGCCTGTTCTTAAGCCAATCATTTTACTCAACCTGCTCCTGGCCAGGCACCAAGGAATGTAATTCTTGAGTCACTAGAACCTTACCTGCACGGTCTGCCGGTCAGGAATACCGCTGTACACAGAAATCTGGGGCCCAGCAGGGCGGCCACTGCCACCACCACTGCTGCTGTTGGCCCCACTGGAGCTGCTGGAGGCACTGACACTGCTGGATGTGTGTGGGACTGGCAGCTCATTCTCCATGGCCTGCAGCGTGGCACAGTCAGGGTGCTCGGATGACAGACGAGCAGGCGGATGCTGGGAGGAAGAGGAAGGAGTGAAGCACTTAGCAGATGTTTAAGAGAGAATGCACATGCTGTCGGCCCTCTACATCTGGGGTTCTGCATCTGTGAAGTCAATTAACCTTGAGTGGAAAATATGCGGGAAAAAACAATACCAGTACTGAACACGTATAGTTTTTTTTTTCTTGCTATCATTCCCCAAGTAATGTGATACAACAACTATGTACCTAGAGTTTACACTGTATTTGGTGGTGTAGTAATCTAAGGATGACACAGAGAGGATGGGAGGACACATGTTGGTTAAATTTAATGACTATTCCACCTTGTGGAAAGGACCTGAACATCCTCAGATTTTGGTGTCTGTGGGGACCAATCCCGAGGATACCAGCGAATGACTATAATATCAGTTTTGCAAGCGGGGCCACCTGCAAACTGAAGTTTCGAGGCACAGTTGCTACCAGGACAGGGCCAGGATTTTTCATTAGGTGCAACTTGAAATCGCATCCGCCTGATTGTAAAGCCCTCGACCCGCTCCTTCTGCCAGTAGAGGCAGAATAGAAAAGTAGACACGTTATCTCCCTACCCTCCCTGGCCATTACTTGAATCACCTGTCACCCCGCCAACCTCATCTCCGAGTAAGGAAATGAACATCAGAGAACTGATTTTTGGTCCACGTGTGTACAGCCAGATGGTGAAAAAGCAGAGAACAGAAGGAGAGAAGAGGCAAACACAGCTGTGGTGAAATAAGTACAAGCATTTATTTTGTTTTCAAAGCCAGAAGAGCTTGAAATAAGCTTGAAGTCTATTTTCCTTCTTTTTCTTTCCTTTGTGTATGCACTAAGCACCTTCTGAATCTCATGGTGAGCATGAGACTAGCTTGAGGAACTTGGTTAAAACTGGAAGCAGAGAGACTTGAATTTGAGTCCCTGACTTTGCCACTTTCTGACCTTGGCAAGTCACAGTCGTCTGACTTTTTTTTCTTTTAACCTATCAAACGTGGACTAAACATAAAGCAAATGGTTACACCACGTGCTCGCAGGATGTTAAGAACCTGCTCGGTGCTGCATAAGCACCGATGGTACTGTGGTTGTTAATATTGTCCCCAGTGTGGTTCCCACTGTCTGGTTCAAACAAATCAGGTTTCTTCTAAGACTGAACTGGCAGATCCTTTAGGAACCTTGTGTCCAAGTCAGCAAGGAGTTCCAGAAATTCCTTCAGGTCCCTCTATGGCCCAGTACACAAGTACATTCCCTTGAGGCTGCATGACTAGGTAGGTGGTGGGAGAGGCACACCCAAACCTGAATTCAAGTTCCTCTGTTTCTTCTTTCATGTTGTTCCCCAAATTCTCATTTCTATGTATAAATTTTTCCTTCTACCCATTCCTTCCTACATGTTAAAATAACATTTCATTGGCAACCAATCACAGACAGTCAATCATCTGCTTGTAGATTATACCAGTTTAATAAAAGAAAATACAAATTTTCACAGTAACAAAATACTGATGAGTGCAAAGAACCAAAACAGGCCTGGATGTGCTGTTGTCACCCCCCTGCTGCTCAGTGTGGGGCTTGCTGTACTTCAAGCTGCCTTCCTCCGACTGAGACGGTTCGTTCAAGTGGGTTTAAAAGAGAGCACGGGTAGAGGCGAAAGGCAGGGACACCGGGATCCAAAACCCTGAGCTAGTCCCAGATGGCAGGCAACTAGCTGCAACTGGCAGCGTACCCATCTGTAAACTGTGCTCAGGAGCTGAGTCTTACGCAGAGATTTCCTCTGCCATTTGTATGTGCCTTCCCTTCCTGCCACAGGGCAAAGGTGCCCTGACCTGCACTGTGTCTTGGGCCTCACTATGGCTACTTACTTGTTAAGAGTGTTTGTGATGATGATGACTCAGGAGTTGACACAGCAAAGTCAACAAGCCCTTCCTGTGCTCTGCTCTAGGAAATCTTCCTATCTGTGTTCCAGGGAGGGAAGGCTAGGTGGGTGGACGGTGGTAGGAGGCATAATTCCCGACTTGCAAAAACTGAAAACCAGTAGTCCAGAGGAGACTAAACTTCGGTTTCCAGGATCACTGAGCAACGTATCAGGAATGAGATTTCTGTCCAAACACAGAATATCCTTAGAACCCGGATGTCTTGTGGCTCAAAGCCTCATTTCTCTCTCCCCAAATGTTGCTTTTCATCCCACTCTAGGAAACCTCAAGTTAAGTTCTTATAGCAAATTAAGAGGCTAGGGCACCCACGTCCTGATTTATTAAGCCTTGACTCTCTCTCTCTCCCTCTCTGTCTCTTTCTAAAGCAGCTAGGGCAGGGGTTGTGGACAGTGTATATTCAACCCTTGCTGAGACACAAGACAGCATTCCAAATTAGTATGGCAACTCCATCATAGAAAAACTGCACAGGTTGGGATGGCCACTGCTCCATGCAAAGGTGAGAAGCTTACCTGAGCAACTTGGGGACCCGAGCACAAACTGGTCTCTTTTCCTTCTCTTTTTCACTCTCGCATTCTTGGCTCCAGCCTCCTCTCCACTCTGTTGGTTCTGTCTCACTAGCTGCTGCTCCCCATCCCTGGTTCTGTCCCCCTCTCACACCTGTGCCCAAACATGCTCTCCGGGTCCCACTAGGTCTTCCGACGGCAGCGTCCTGTGCAGTTTTCCTGCCTGGTTGCTCCCATTCACAAATAGCTCTTTCTCCCCTAATCTTGATCTCTCGTGTCTCCCGTCTCTGGCTCTCTATGCCTGGCTCTCTCTCCTGTCACTCAGGCTCCAGTCCTTCCCATTCTCAGGATTTCTGCCCCCACGAAGACACCCTCTCTCTCTCCCACCCACACCCACACTGCTCCCTAGATAGCTTGTGCTCCTAATGTGCTGTCTCCCCAGCACTCTCTCTCCCGCAGCACACTTTTGGTAGCGACAGCTGTCTTCAAGGTACTCTCTGGTCTCTCTCACTCTTGACGGTTTTCTCTCTTTGGCTGTCTTTCAATCATTTGTTCCCAAAACAGTGGGAGAGAGAGAAAGACTTTGACTAGAGGATTAAGAAATTATTTTTATGTGTACAGTTCAGCAACACTAATTGCACTTATAATATTGTGCAACCATCACTACTATTTTAAGCAGTTTTTTAATCATTAGAAACTGAACTTGTAACTATTAATAACTCCCCACCCTCCCTGTACCCCTGCCTCCTTGCTCCTCCCTTGGCACCCTCTAGTCTACTTTGCTGTTGCCTAATTGAGTTAGATCATACAAGGAGGACCATATATTACCTGTCCTTTTGTTTCTGACTTATTTCACTCAGCTTGTTTTCAAGGCTCATTCATGTTGCACCCTGTATCAGAATTACATTTTATTGTTTAATAACATTCCAGCATGAGTGCGTGTGTGTGTGAGAGAGTGCATAACACATTTTGTTCACCCATTCATCTGCTGATGGGTATTCTGGTTGTTTCTACATTTTAGCTATGGTTTTTGTGAATAATTCTATAATGCACATTGGATGTAAGTATCTTTCAATCCTGTGGGTATATGTTTTGTTTGTTTTTTGAGACAGCATCTTTCTCTGTAGTCTAGGGTGGTCCCGAACTCACTGTGTAGCCCAGGCTGGCCTCAAACTCATGGCAATGCTCCTGGCTTAGCTTTCTAAGCACTGGGATTACAGGTGTGCACCACCACACACAGCCTGTAAGTACACTGTATAGCAAGTCCTCCAACCTTCCCGGAAGAACGGGGGACAATTCGCAGGTGGGTACAACAGGAATGGCTAGGTGGAGCCCTCAGGGCAGGAACCCGGCCTGTGCCTGTGCACGTAGCCTGTGGTCATTGTCTGCAGGTATAGCTCATGATGTGTGCCCTGCGGCTTGTGATACACACCCTAAACTCACTGCTCTAGCTTGTGGCATGTGAGCCGTGGCATCAGGCCTGGGTAGAGACACTGCCCCAGGGGTATCTAAGGTCTAAAGCTACTGTGCAAGCAGAAACAAGAGTGGTCCCAAGAGAAAAGCAGCAGCTGTCCAGGAAGTTGAGTCAGCAGGCAGTTTCCATGAGATGTCATCTGTGCTGGAGTGGGCTTTTCAGTGACATGACTGCCATCTATCTAAGTTACCCTAGGCCTACAAGTGACCCCTCACCCATGCTCCTGTAGACAGCCCCTCACCTATGCCCCTGTAATTCTTCACCTCTACTCCTGTAAGTAACCCCAGTAAACTCCCCAGTTCACCACATTGGGCTCTGGTGTGATCATTACTTTGGCCTTCCTGCTCTGCCCTATCTGGTGTGAACAGACATTGGTGTTCACATCTCCCTAGGCAAAGTTATTCATGTGTCACAGTAACAGTGAAATGGCCAGATCATACGATAATTCTACGTTCGGCAATATGAATATCCTATTGTACCCGCACCATCTGCTGATTTACCACTGTGTGTTCCAGGGTGACACAGTTCCCTTCTAAACTGCTCAGTGTGCCTGCAGAGCCCCTCATGCCTGACCCTGCCTGCTTTCTTGTCTTCCCCACTGGGCTCTACACTCCTGGAGAACCGGGATCATGTCATATTTTCCCATGAATCCCTGGTTCTTCATTTCATAGCTGCTTGTTAAGCAGAACTTCTTGAAGCACATCACACTCTCTCCTACTGCTCATCTGAAAGTGTAGTTTAATTTCTACTTCGTGTCTACAAAATTCTCCCCAACTAACCCCCTGTGATTTAGTTTCCATTCCTTCCATAATTGGTATCTACACTAACTAGAGAGATTATTTGAGTATATTTCAAGCACTGTAGCAAGTGTTTTACATATACTTATAACCTCTCTGATGTAGCAGTTATTGATATCCCACTTTTGTCAGTAAAACTTACCTAAGTAATGTGTCTAAGGTCATTGCAGAATTGGGCTTCAGATACTGCAATTCCATTCATGACCTTATCTTAAAGCCATTATTTCAGTGATATTCAGCACACCCTATGTTACAGTATACTAGATTTTTAGAGTTGGAAAGGAATTGAGATCACTGAATTTATTCCCCTATATATTATTAATTCATTTAAATATTTTCAATGTGCAAACTAATCTCCCTCTATACTTATATATAAGGGACAGTATGCCAATATATTCATCAGCCAGTTTAAGAATTCTTTTTCTTGAGACACAATCTTGTCTGAACTCACTATGTAGCTCAGGCTGGCCTTGAGCTCACAACAACCCTCAGCCTCTAGAGTGCTGGGATTACAGGTGTGTACCACCACACCCAATTTATATAGTGCTAGGGAGTCGAATTCAGGGCCTTGCACTTACTAGGCAAGTGCCTAAATTGTGTGTTATTCCTCCAGACCAAACATTACCATAATCACCCTCATTTTTCCTATGCAAAAACTGCAGCCTAGATTTGGGGAAGGAGTGGCTCATGGTGACAATGCTCCTTTGACTCTCCTCTATGACAGTGGAAGGCATTCCCAGGAAGACTACTGGCTTTAGTGATGAGGGCTTACTCAACCAGAGGGTAAGAACTTGGCCCTAAGGAGAAACCAAGGCAAAAGTTCTGCCACATGTCACATTCTTATTGTTCTCTTAGTGGCAGGGAACTTGAGTTTGGAATAGAATTCATCACATCAGGAGCTGTGGATCACTGTAGTAGCTTTGAGTTTTTCCTTCCATATTTTTTCCTTACTCTTTGCAGCAAAGCTTTGATATCTCTCATTTTCACCTTCTCCTGCCTAAAAGCTCTGGGCCGATGAGAAAAGGAGACATCCTAGAGTGTCGGTGAGGGCCTCTGAGGTGACTGTGGACTATCATTAAGCCCTGCCCTCTAGTGTCCACACTAGAAAACCTGGATTCTAAAACTTCCACAGTATCTGCTGTGCCTTAAGCATTCTATCCACTCCTGTTTAATTTTCTTTTAATTTCTGCCTCATTCTTCCCTTCTTTTTCTCCTAATAAGTGCCTCATTGCTTCCCAAGGCCACCCATCTCTACGGACTCCCACTGTGAACCACGGCCAAATCTCACTAATGGCTGACAGCCAGAACGGGAAGTCTGTTTTTCTCTGGTTCCAACTCACTGTGTGGTTTTGTGTAAGTCCACGCTCTGAAGGGCTGTGATTTCTATTTCAGTTTTCTTCCCTCCCAACCGCAAGGGATCACTTTGAATGATGTGCCGACTGTAACTGGCTTGGATAGTGATCTTATTATACGTCTCCGCCGCCCACAGGGCCTGAGACCAGCAGCTGGAGAAATGCTGATGGCTCTGCCTTCCCAGGAGCCGCCAAGTCTAGGAAACACTAGGCCTTTGTCCCCAGGGTCAGGGAAATCCATTTGCTGTGCATTATGGCTGTGACAGCGTTCCAGGGGGCCAGAGGAGCAAGATACTGAAAACAGAGCTTTCCAAACCTAGTGCAAAGCCCTGGGGTAAGGTGGGGTGAGGGTTTCTAATGGAATCAGAGCTTGACAGGAAATGGGAGGTCTAGTCAGCCTCATAATGGCTGCTGCTGATATTATTATGCCCATACAGTGTGCACGTGCAGAGTGAGGAAAGGCAGGATTGTGGAGTTCCTCTTCGGTTGCCTCTCTCCCTCTGAGATACAAAGCGGTAGGAGGCCAGGTCTCAACTGCCCAGACTTAAGGGACCTAGGAGAGCCTTGTTACACCTCCAAGATGCTGCACAAACATAAGCAGCTTGACTGGTCCAGGCTGAACTCCCCCTCTGGCAGGACTATCATTAAGTCCGAAGCAACTGACACCCCAGGTGACTCAGCTCAAACCTCAAGGCCACCCTCTTCCTCCCCAGTCCTCTCATGTTGCCACCTTTAGTGTTGCTAGAAACTGAGGTAAATAAATGAAGGCCAACAAAGTGAAGGACGTGAGGTAAAGGCCAAGTGTATAGTTCTAGCAGACAGGACAGAACCTTACCACTGTGAAACACAACATTATGAATGTATACAAACATTTTTTGAAAACTTACTATTTATAACTTAGAAAAGGCAGATTATGTTAACTATTTATTTTACAGGCTGCTGCTGGTTGGTAGAAGAATGCGAAAGGAAAAAGGAAGGATTTAATATATTTTGGGAAGAAACATAATTTAAGTCACATTTTGTAAATGCTGAGTATGTGCGGACTGAGGCATGCGGGTGAATGAGTTTAGACTCTGGCAAATTTAGTCGCATTTTCTAGGAAAGGGCAATATATACACCCAGAATCTCCTGTGCACCCTTAATCCAGCACAAGCAGTGTCCTTACAAAGAAGGCCACGTGAACAGACAGACACACACAGGGACCAGAAAGCCATGTGAAGACGAAAACAGAGACTGCAGTGGCGCTGCCACGAGACAAGGACTACCTGGTGCCAGCAGACACCAGGAAGGAGCACAGAAGGACTTCAGAGTTCCTACAGCCTGCCATCCTCTGGCCTCATACTTCTACTCTTCACAGCGGAAGACAATGCATTTCCGTTGTTCACACCACCCACCAAACTGTACTGTCCAGTACTAAGCCTGACCAGCCAAAGAAGGTCAAGCAAAACCAGTGAAAATATGGTATAAAGACATAAAAAAGTTTTTAACATGTCAGCTTTCATGCTTTAAGATAGAGAGTCTCAAAATGCAGTCAGTCCCTTGGCAACTATTCAAAAATGTCAAATTTTGGGGCCCTTCTTCAGACCCTTCAGACCCAAATCAGAAACTGTGGGAGTAGAATTCCGTAACCTGTGTCTGCACATGTCTTCTAGGGAACTGTGATGCACATAAAATCTGAAAGCCACTGCTCTAAGGCAGGGGTCCCCAGCCGCTGAGGCCACGGAGGGAATACAGCTCTGTGGCCAAGGAGCTGGGCTGCAGAACAGGAGGCAAGCTGCAGGCCAGCATGTGACACTTCTTCTGTACTTACAGTTTCCCATCACTAACACTACCGCCTGAGTTCCACTTCCTGCCATACAGCAGTGGCATGAGATAGCTGTGCATGCCCTTAAGAAAATCTGATACTGGATAATTGTGGTGGAGCTGAGGCAGAGACGCTAGCACTGGGGAGCAGCTGCAAATGCAGATTAACATTAGGAGAGAAAGAAGTCTGACCACACAGAAACCATAATAATTAACTGCTTGCAGACTTATATCAAAATCTGTCATTAAGTAGCAGGTTAAGTTGCACCTAGTGGCAGCCTTTATAGCAATAAATGAATCAATATACTTCAATTGTGCTTCTGCATTATGGTGAGTCATATAGTTATTTCATTATATACTCTAGTATAATAACAACAGAAATAAAGTTTACAATCAATATAATATGTTTGAGTTGCCCCAAACTGCCACTCCCCACTCCCGTACCACCACCGTCCATGGCAAAACTATCTTTGGTAAGGCTAGTCCGTGGTGTGAAAAAGGCTGAGGACCACTGCTCTAAGGGGTGCTGTTGTCCACCCTATACAAGATTAAAAAGTAGCTGTCTCGTTTATGATATCAAATGGTCATAATGAAGATTCTGAAAGAGGGGGTTATAAGTCAGGGAAGGGTAGATGGGGAAGATTTACCAGTTTCTGTTGAAAATCCCAGAACGTCTGTCTCTGGGAAGAGGAGATGCTGGCACTGCCCAGCTGTAGCTCCTCCTGCTTCCCTCCAGCCCTGTCTCCCACTGCATTTCACCTGCAGCATGTTCCGGAGCCAGACAGCCTCTGCTTCGTGTCTCTCCTCAGACCGTTCTCTCTTCCCCTCCTGCCCATCTCCTTGGCCACAGCCCACCGTCCTGTGCCACTGAGCCACGATGTCTGCCTCTGCTAGAAGCTGCCCTTCTGTACCACAGCCTGGCATGGTGCCTTCTGATCTATGGTAATGTGAAAAATGAGCTGGCTTTCTTCACCAGGTAGTGACTCTTTTCAGATCCCTAATAGCACACACAGTGGCTGGCCAACAGTGTGATATTAAGGGAAGAATGAACACAGCTAGAAGCTCTGCTGGGAGACCTTCCCTCTTGAGGTGCACTTTCAGGTAAGACACGGGGGCACCCTGTGAGAACGTGGGGTTTTCTGGGAAGGCACATGAGAACTCCTCTCAGTAGCCAATGCATACTTCTACTGACATTGGCTGATCCAGGTTATTACTCTTAACAAGCCTGGCCCAGGCACATTTTGATTTGGGAAAAGAAATGAGAGAGAAAGTGAAGGGAGAAAGGTGTTGAGTAACAGGTAGAGCGACCAGGTTATTGAGAAAGGCAAATGCAAGCAGTCTCAGTCAAGAAGCCTGGGTTCTAGACCCAGTATGTCACATACTGTCTGTTAGCGATGCATCAACACAGGCAGGGATGGTAACACCTTATCTCCCACCTCACAGGGCTTTTGAAAAAGTGAGCCAAGGGCTGGGGGCATGTCTTACTGGTTAAAGCACTTGCCTCGAGGCCCTGAGTTCAATTCTCTGGTACCACTAAAGCCGGGAATAGTGCTTTAGCCTGTAATCCCAGCATCAGGAGGCTGAGGCAGGAAGACTTGTGTTTGAGGCCAGCCTGGGTTACACAGTGAGTTCGGGACCAGCCTGACCTACACAGGAAGACCCTATCTAAAAAAAAAAAAAAAAAGTGAAATCAAAATGGATACAAGAAAGCATACTGGAAACAAAAATTACATAAATGCAAGGTGTCATGAGAGAGTTCAGAAATAAAGAAGTACTATAAAACCAAAAATGTCATTGTTGTGGTTAGGATCTGGAGTGCCCCCCAAAAGTCTCATGTATTTTAATGTTATGGATTGTCTATGGAACCATGTGCTTTGGCGGATGGATTGAGGTCTAGTCTGGAGGGGTGAATTGCAGTTAAGTTAGGATTAAAGGCGTGTGAGTTAAGACTAAAGGCGTGTAAGTGAGGATTAACAGTGTGTAGTGGACACACCTTCCATACCTGGATGCAGGAGGGACTAAATTACTGGGCAGATACCTGAAAGGATACATAAACTGCATCCTGCCTTCCTTGAGGACTAGGACTGGGACTTGGACTGGTCTCGACTAGTCTCAACTTCCCTTCCTTTTTGTGATCTCGTGAGAAGCTGCCTCCACCTCTGCCTCTGCCATGTACTTCGATTGCTGCTGGTCATCCTGAATGGAATGTGACCTTCTGAAACTGTGAGCTAAAATGAACCTTTCCTTTCCTAAATTTGTGGATGTCGGGAATTGAGTCACAGCAATGAAAAAGTAGCTAAGACAGTCATTAAGGCAATATATATATTGAAACATAAGTAGCCAAAGCTATAAAAAGAGTGCTGTAAAAAATCTCTCCATAATGTATCTTTATCTCTGTCTTGGTCTTTATGTCTCTTACCCGTTGTTTTTCTCTCTCTCTCTTTTTCTCGCACCCACACCCACACACATATAACAGATAATATATAGATATTATATACAATAGATTTTATATATTATAATAGATAATACATATATAGGTATTATATATTATTCCAACTTGGCCTTGAACTGGCCTGATATTGGGGCAATATAGACTAGGATAGTCTTTCCACCCTACTATTTCTTGACAAACAAAACTAAGCAGAACAGGGACTGCTGGAAATAGGTAATTACCAACCGTTCAGAAATTGCTTGACATTTTTACATTACACGGGCTGAGGATTTTGCTGACTTATGAAGGGCATCTTTCATCAAGAGTGCCTTGGGTGCTCTGCCCTCCTGTGACCATGGAGATGGTATGGTCCCCTAAAGCTGCTTTCAAAAGTAGAGTCTAAGAATTTCCCTTTTACAATGTCTATGAGGAGACTAAGGGAAAGGGCTTTAAACACCTTGATATATTCTAAAGAGACAGGTTGGTGTGGACAGTGGGGTGTCCCTTGTCATGAAGACATTTGTTTGTTACATACATGCTTTTTTTCCCCCTGTACATTAGGAGATCAGCATCCTTGGGCTTGATACTGGAATAGAAGCTTTATTCCTCACAACAATCCTGATACAGATTTTTTTTCCATAAGAAAACTGAGGTTCATAGAGACCCCATAACAGAGGGCAAGGAGGTAGCACATGGTAGGTGCAGGATTTAAAACCAGATTTTCAATTTCATGCAGAAGAGGCAGAATTCCCTGCACTTGTACCAGGATAGGCCTCTCAGAGCCTATCACTTCTCATGAATTTAACTGGGCTCCCCGCTACCTTCTATTTAATAGACCGTCTTACAAGTCATCTCAGGCAGTTAGGGCCGTCACAGCAAATGTGTTCTCTACAACTCTTTCAGGTGCTGCCTGCTACTCCAGCAATCATACCTGGGGTCACAATTAGGACACACAGGCTTTTCCTGGTCATAAGGATTTTCACATATATTATCTATATCTATGGCTGGTCATATTAGCACTGGTTCAAAATCACTTTTAACCATTTAATTTAGGTTTTTGTTTTGCTTTGTTTTTGAGACAAGGTCTCAATCTGTAGTCGAAGCTTAGACTCAGGACAATCTGCTTACCCTGACCTTCTGAGTGTGAGGATTACAGGTGTGCACCACCACACCCAGCTTTATGTGGTGCTGGGGAATTGAACTCAGGGCCTTGAGCTTGCAAGGCAAGAGCTTTACCCACTGAGCCATTCCTCCGGCCCAGCCCCCTTAATCGTTTAATTTAAAAGCACAACAAAACAAAACCAGTGGCTGCACAGTGTGGTGGAGAAAAGGGACAGAAGAAGCGTGCCTTTCCCGAATATCTACCAATGGCTCCGCATAGTGTCAGCGAGGCAGCAAGATTTATAAAAGAAGAACTGCAGAGTCGGAGAAGACAGCTTTGATTCCTGACCTGGCCTAGCAGAGAGAACTTGAACAGCTGACTTAACCTCCACAGGTCTCAGTTTTCTTATCTATAAAATGGTGTTAACTGGGAAAAGTAAATAAGAAAATGTGGGCAAATCACCTCGCGTGGCGTGCAGCATGGAGAGGGCATTCAGTTAAAGCCCACACCCCTTGGCCCGATTCATCTTTCTAGTATTGCTTTAGGGCAATAATTACAGAATGAGTAGGTTCTGAGCGGTAAGGTAATAATCATCAAGTTTCTAAGCAGCTTAAGCCAGAACATGCTGGGTCTGGCGCTCACGTGTAATGGCAGCGTTGGGAGGTGCAAAGGGAAGACGCGAGCACTGGCGGCTGATCCTTGACGGTGAATGAGCATGCTCTTGCCTTGTCTGGGATACAGCTTTTCACCAGACTCCAAAAAGATCCATTCTCAAAATCCCAGGATTTTTCTTCCTCAGAAAAAAAAAAAAAGAGCAAAAAACCAGGCCACACCCCACCCTTAAAAAACCTCCCTCTAGGCAAATGATAACCAAAATAAACACAGGCCACAAGGGGTGTGCGTGCGTGCGTGCGTGCATGCATGTGTGGTGTGTCTGTGGGAGGTCGTGCTCACAGAAGTACAGTCTAATATTTGCGTGTGTGTGAAAAGAGGGAATGGGAGGAGCTAGTTTATGATGCGAGTTACTAAATTACATCCCCCACAGTGCTCAAAGTGCTGGGCAGTAGAGGTGTTTTAAAGTCCAGAGAATATGTGAACATTCAATAAACATTCTTCTTGGGTCTACTTTTCATGCAGTGATTAATTTTTGTTTGAATTAAGACTACCATATATACTGTGAAGGGGTATGGCTTGACCTTTGAGTTTCCTCTGTCGATTCCTTCTCATCCTCTTTGGGACAGTTCCCTCCTAAGCCCTCGGTACTGGCCCACCATTCAGAGGACCCAGCCACTCCTACGGGTCCTTCTCTTGCTCTGCTTCTACTCTTGCTACTTGCATGGCAGCTGTTTTATGGCTCTGAAATCACAGAGCAATTCCAGAGTCCCTCAGGCCCAGTTCTGGGGCCTCCTTATCCTTACTTCTCCCAAATAATAGCCTTTAATTGTGATTAGCATTCCATCGGAAACATACTGCATATCTTTGGTCAGCCTTTATCTACGATGACCACCAGCCTTTTGCTTCCTTAGCTATCTGGAATGTTCCATGTCATGTCATACTCATAAGTATGGCTTCCCTTCTTAGCATACCTACTAGTTTTTAGCTTCTTGGATTTCTAGAGCCAAGAGAAATATAAGGGGAAAATTATCTAGATGGCTAGACTTTCCTCCACTCTCAACACTTTCAAGTTAGGCATAACTCTATCCTACTTCTTTTCTCATATTTATATAACATAGGTAGCTAATTTTGATAACAAAAGTAGGCAGATGATGATTACAGGCTGGAAATTATAAGGAGAGAGATTTCAACTTACAGAATGAAATACTTTTTGACAACTGGAACCATTAAGAAGTTGCAAAGGATGCTTCCCCAGGAAGTGAGTTTCTGTCAGTGGAGCTGTCCCGGTCAACAGGACAACCCTGTTGTGGGCGGAATATATAGAACGGTACTGCTGGGGTCTGTTTTACATGGTAGTGTATTATTCTGTGAAAGCCTTTCACTGCAAATCTACTTAAAACTTAAATCCACTTGAGCAATAATTTTTCCATGTATGGACATTTTAAACACTAATCTTGGTCCCCTCTCCATCAGCTGCAAGGCAACTCCTGACTGACTTTCATCATTTCAGTTCCTAAGGAAACAGAGCCAATTCTATTGGTATGGATTTTTTTTTCTTTCCTTTTTTGGCAGGACTGGGGATGATCCTAGGCAGCATCCACTCTACATCCCCAGCCATTTAAAATAATTTTTTTAAAAAAATTAAGGTAGGCTTCCTAAGTTGCTGAGTCTGTTTTTGAAGGTTTGATCCTCCTGCCTCAGCTTCCTGAGTAGCCAGGATTATACATGTATGCTACCACACCTAGCTAGTATGACCTTCCTGATGCATTTTATTTGCTGAAGGTAGAGGAAACCACTATTTTATTTAATGAGGCAGTTGCAAATTGGCTAATAGAAAAATTCACCGTTTTGGGATTCCCAGACACTTGTCCACTACCCAACTAGCTTCATCAACCACCAGCTCATCTGACCCTTCCACATTTAATGAACAGAGTTTATGTGCTTGGTACTGAGAGGAATAAAAAAAAAATGATTCAATGTTTACTCTGTGGCAAAGGAGTTAACAACATAAAAGGAGAAATGAGAAAAGTAAATAATCAATACAGAAAGGGAGTTTTTTTTTTCTGTAAAAGCCCAGACAGCATAAATTTAGGATTTGCAAACCACATAGAACCCCACTACACATTCATCTTTGATTTCCATTCCCTTTTCTCACCATCTTTCAAAAATTTAAATATTATTCTTAGTTTGAGGGTTTTATATAAAGAGGTTGTGGGCTGGTTTTGGTTCCTGGATCCCAGTTTGTCAGCCCTGAATTGTAATGAGTTGTAAAGTGATGACTTTCAATTGAATTAAAGTTGCACTTTGGGTGGGTCTTTAAAGATGGGTTTTCTGGGGACTTTAAAAATAGGGAAGGCAATTCCCATTATACATTGTTGTTTTCCATTCTTAGGACGGAGATCTTCAGAGTAGTCACTACCACCAGGGAATTTATTAAAAATACAAAAATTCCAGACCCACAGTGGTTCTCAAATTTTAGCATAAATCAAGTCACCTGAGGACTTGTTAAAAGATTGATGAGTCCCACCCCAATTTGTGACACTGTGGTCCAGGGACCACATTTGGAGAATATTTTCTCAGACAGTGCTGGAATGGAAATGGTTTGGGATTTGAATATTAGAGAAGGCTGGGACAAAGACTGGAGATCTGAGAGGTAATGAAAGTCACTGCTAAGGGACAGAGGAGGCTTTGCAGAGAAGCAGATTCATTCTATTTGCATTTGCACTCAGAAAAGGGTTTGAGCTCTTGTAAGAAAGTGATGGCGTTTTTTCCTGCAGGACAGGAGCTGTGAGTCTTGTTCAGCTCCCCCACTGGAGACAGGCAAGTCTTTAGGGTAGGGAGGTGTGGCTGAGACGATCTTCTGAGATATTAGCACTATTCCGTCTTGCTTTGGGTGTATTTGCATATTTTTAACATTCCCACAAAATGGTCCCCTCTGTAGTATGACTGGGAGTATCTCTTTTGATTAGGCAAGAAAAGGCAGTGCTTGCTTCTTTTAGCGTTTAAATTACATGGCATGAAAAAACTCAGATGTGGAGCTCAGAGAGGCTGAGCTGAGGAGGGGGAAGACGGGAAAGGCAAGCCAGAGGGAGTACACACAGCAACCTCAGAGGAGGCTCCGAGCAATCAGACGCATGAAGAGTCATTAATCTGGCAGACAATGAACAGCAAAGGCAATTAGCGTGCCCGGGGTTGCAGTGAACCAATGAAGTATGCCGTATGGCAATGGAAGGTCTAGTGTAAGGGCAGGGTCATTGCTAGGGAACCAAGAAGGAGAACAAGACAAGAGAGATTAGAGGTGGGAGAGCCATCTGGGGCTATCACGAAGGGGAAGTGCTCAGGGTCTTCGTGGATATTCATTACTCAGTGGAACTGTCCAGGTGTGGCTGTGCACCTGCCAGGGCTCTACACACTGTCAACCTTGGGCACGACGTTGAGAATTAACTAGGTGCTTTGGCTGTATGTGCGCATGTTCTTGCACACACACGCATGTGCACACACACACACACACACACACACACACACGGAGTTTTTTCCAACCAAATCCAGCCAGGCAGATGGGTGGGCTGAAGACTGCCTGGCTGAATAACTTGAGGGCCACATGCCTGAACATTGGCGTAGTCATAACAGATAGTTCTAAACTTCAGCTCCTGGGGCTTCCATTCACATTTTACAGCATGCCTGGCGTTTTGGCCACATGTCTCATTCACATGCATTTTCTCACATTCTGTTCTTTGCAGACACTCTGCATGCTGCTAGATTCTTACCTGCCTACACACATCCTCCAGACACATCCACTCACTCTCAATCAAGCCATTCCTATACACTGGACATTCACTACCTTTTGCTTCTAAGCATCACTTCAAATGTCAAAGTTGCTTCCATAGCTTCTGTTCCTGCGGTCTGCAGGGACCTGCCAGCTTTGTCATCATTAGAGAGAGAGAGAAAGACAGAGAGAGAGAGAGAGAGAGAGAGAGAGAGAGAGAGAGAGAGAGAGGAAGGAAGAAATGAGGGAAGAAAGAAAGAACCAATATTGGCTTCACTGAGTAAAGAGCCCAACATAAAGCAGATTGTCCTACCGTGGGATGCAGGTTTGTGGCTGTGGTGTCCCCGCCTTCAAGACCATCCCATTTATCTCTCTTTGTTTCACTCCCTCTCTCTTCCTGCACAACGCTGCAATCACACACATACTCTGGGTTGGAAAAAAAAAAAAGAGGACAGCCTAATTTCCTGATGATTATGTTGTTACCTAGCAACAGCCAACCAGGGGCTGGCCTTTTTGTCTGCAGTATTTCATGCAAATAGTTTGGAGAAATTGCAGGGTAACACAGGCTGCTTAGTCTGTCTTCTCAGGGGACACATTAGAGAATACAACCAACCCAAAAGGGGACTATTGAAGCCAGGCACATGCTTCGAGAACAAGCCATCTGATCTCATCCCCACGCCTTTCTGCCTGAACCCTTTTACAAAGAATGCAGGTTCCATAGAGATAATCAGGGAGGCCAAAACTTGAAGAGAGGGCTCCACAGTAGCCCGCAGTAGTCTCTGCTGACAACCTGGAACCAGAGCAACTGAAAACCTCTGAAAACCACACTGCCTTCCCAGAAAGGCAAGGAATGGTGGCTGACTCTGGAGCACCTGGGGGAGAATCCTCTTCAGCCCTCTTGTCAGAAAGGAGCCGAAACATGGTACCTCAAGAGGATCAGGCTGACTCTCTCACCAAGAAAACTTTATTTGCAACTGCATTCTTCTTGGTGCCGATAGGCAAATCCTCACTTAAACAGTCGAATGAGACAGAGTATACGGATATCTCAAAGAGATTTTTCTTTCAACAAAAGCTGGACATTTGACATAAAACACTAACAGAAGGCACACACACCAACTCTTTGCAAGGCTCAGGGATCAATTCAGTCAGATGTGAGTGGTGCTATATGAAGTAGACTTAGAAGACAGTCCCTAAGTCTTTCTCTTGAGAGAAGTGGCCAAACTTCAGAGGGTAGAAATCAGATCCCAGTGAGTTTGTTTGTTTGTTGACAAAATGCTCAATCCCCCAGAGCCAATAAGGCATAAACAAGAACCTGAGCTTCTGGACAGGTTGTCACTGCAGTCTGCTCTGTCCTGAAATGACTATGTAGCCGAGGCCGGCCTAGAACATATGGCAATCCTCCTACCTCAGCCTCCCTAATGCTGGGATTACAGGTGTGTGCCACCACATATTGCAGTATGTGGTGCTTGAACTCAGACCTCGCCTTCCTAGGCAAGTGTTCTAATCACTGAGCTAAGTCCCCAGCCCCTTCACTGTTCTCTTAATTAACCAACTCTAACCAGAAGTCCTCTAAAGGTGCCACATGGGGACAGATAGTAGTGACTTCACCCTATACCACCAGGAATGGCAAACCAATGCAAAATCTCCATCCTGCTGATGTGTAACTTTTATGTACTTGTAAGATAAGCAACAATTATATTCCAATCATTATAAGAAGGTTGCAACAGCTCTCCAACCTTTGGTATCCAGAGCTCTATTTTAGGAAATCAAGAAGACAATGCAATTGGCTTTTGTTCAGAAAGGCAGAGTCAGGGAATGTGATGGTCTTGGAGGGAAGACAGGGGATTTTGGACAACTATTCTCACCTCAGTCCTCAAGCAAGTTCCAGGAATTTTTCTCAGTTACTCACTTTATTTCTTCTATTTTCTTCTCAGTGCTGAGGATATTACCCAGGCCTTTACACTGTGCTACAAACCAGCTCATTTTTCAGTTATGATTTTGAGACAGGTTCTCGGTAATTTGCCAAGTTGCACAAGTGAGCTCAAACTGGCAATCCTGCTGCCTCAGCCTCCCAGAATGCTGGGATTATAGGTCTGTGCCACCAAGTCTGGCTGAATTTTAATTCTTGTAATCATGAAACATGTACTAGAAACCCCATTTTGCAGAAAGGAGTCTTCCTTAAACTTATAGTTACCAAGTGGTAACTTGGTGATTAGAAAGCAGCCTTTTGACGCTAGGACCGCACCTTGGTGGCCAAACAGTCCTAGACGACTAGAAGATGCCCAGGAATCTGACAGGACATGTAAAGGAAAAAAGGGAGTGGCAACACAAAGCTACTTTTTAAAGTAAGGAGCAAAAACATCAACTTCTCACATTTATTACTGGTACCTGCAGGTCCCTTCTCTGGAGCTAAATGTGAAACCCTCACTGACTCTCCCCTCCAGCTGCACATTAGAATCACCAGGTGAGCACGTTGGAGATACCTATGCCTGGGCCCCATTACTGACCAATTAGTTAATTAAGAAAATTTTTGAGGGAAGGGATGTGCTTTTTGAAAGCTTCCCAAGAATAGCACAACCACTCTGGAAATGGTTTGGCAATACATAATAATAATACATTTTTATGGGATCCAGTGTGATTTGACACATGCATACAGTGAGTAATGATCACATCAGGGTCACGGGCATATCAACCACTTCAGACATTTCTACAATTGTTTCCTTGTGTTGGAACAGTCAACGTTCTATCTTTTAGCTATTTTAAAATGTACAATAAATTGCTGTTAACTACAGTCACCCTAGTGTGCTATGGAATACTGGAACTTAACCCTTCTAATTATACTCTTTCTTTCTTTCTTTCTTTCTTTTTTTTTTTGGAGACAGGGTCTTGTTCTGTAGTCTAGGCCGATCCTAAACTCACTATGGAGTCCAGGCTGGCCTTGAACTCACAGCAATCCTCCTGCCTCAGCCTCCAAAGTGCTGGGAATATAGGCGTGTGCCACTGTGCGCGGCTTATGTAGTGCTGGAGAATGAAACCCAGGGCCTTGTGCTTGTTAGGCAAGTATTGTTAACTGCTTAACTGCACTCCCACCCCTAACTATACCACTAAACTACCGCCTCTCCCTCTTACCCTTATTAGCCTCTGGTAGCCATTATTCTACTCTCTACTTCTATGAGGTATTCTCAATTTCCTATAAAAATCAAACATATACTTACTTACTCTGTAGCCCAGAAATTCTATCCCTATTTAAGCAGGATGAAACATATTTCCATAAAATGTCTTAAACAAATATGTTCATAGTACCTTTATTCATGATATCCCCCCAAATCTTGTTATATACTCATACAAGGGACAACTAGTCATTAATAAAAAGACCAAACTATTGATATTACTGATATATTCAATAATATAGATGAACCTCAAAAACACTATGCTGAATGAAAGAAGTTTTAGGTATGTTAAAGGTTCTCTAAAGGTTCCTTAATGGATACAAAAGTACAGTAGCTAGACAGAGTAACTTAGCACAGGAGGATGAGTAGTTCGTAGTACTTTAATGTACATTGCAAAATAGCTAGAAGAGAGAATTCTAAATATTCAAACACAAAGAATGAGGTGAGAGATACACTAAATAAAATATGTTCTATTTATATGAATTTCTAAGACTAGAAAAAAATCTGTGATGGACAAAAACCAGAAGAGTGGTTGCCTCTGAAAAAGTGGGTGGAGGGGCCATGAACAGCCGGAAGAGGCGGGCGAGAACCGTGAGGGTGACCAGCAAAAGGGGTCACACTGTGTCAGTGTGTGCATCTGTCAACCCTATGGGACGCTGCTCTTCAGATTCATGTGTATCACTGCATGTAAACTTTACCCAAAAATAAACAAATATTAAACTCTTGTTAATGATATGCATGCTGAAATTTTTAGGGGTGAAGAATACCTCATGTCTATAACTTATTAATACTTTGAAATGTATTTGAGAAAAAGATGGACTGATGAATGGATAGGAGGATGGCTCTGGATAGACAGGTGACAAGCAACATCTGGTAAAATGTTAGCTATACAATCTAGAGAGGTGACATACAATGTCCACTGTATAATTCTTTCTACGTTTGTTACGTTTCCTATTTTCATAAGAACATCAGAGAAAAATCTTCCCAGGTGAGTCCAACGAGCAGGCGCTTGGATGAAAAAAGACAACTTTCAATTTTCTTAGTTGAAAAATGTGAAATGCGTAATACTGTGCTCCCAAATCTGTAGGGATAACTGAAATCAGCCCCTCCCCCACGTATATGAAACCCTGGAATGAACGTCCAGGCTGAGACGAGACTTCTCTTATTGAGACACCATGGCCTACTTCACACTGGACTTATATAGGACACATCACTTGACATGTGGCCTCATGAGATGGGATATTTGAAATCAGGACAGTTCTGAAATATCTGGGCAGTACAGTAACTCCGCTATTCTCTGAATTTAAAAAAAAATCTTAAACTGACCTCAGCAGATATGAAAACGAAGTACTTATTTACTGGTCAGAGTGTGGCATGCAGAGCTCCTGGCCAGCCCCAGTTCTCTTCCAGGGCTGGCACTCTGGTCTTCTCGGACTCTGTCATCTTCTCCAGCTCTGTTTTTCCACAAGCCCACAGGGACATGCAGGAGCAGGCATTTGCAGAGGAAGGAGCTAATGTACGGTGCCTCAAAGGATCTGAATGGACAGCTGACTTTAATGGGGTGGGGAAAGAGGGAGGGGAGGAGTCAAGGGGGGAAAGAATGTAGTTGAGTGCAATATGGAGCCCCTGTTCCCTGAGCTGCCCCATTTAGTCTGCATAATTGCTTCATTTCCACTGGCAGTGCACTTCCAAATGAATTTCATTGCTGGTGCCTTGGATATCATATTGATTACCAGTTTCATCGATCTCTATCTGGCTAATTAGCATATAAATTAGCCATTTGGGGGGAGACATTAGGCAAAATTGAATTTTCCCCTTAATCTTCTTTCAGAAGGTAAATGAAAATAGATGTGGCCTGTTAAGGACCATGGCCTTTCTGTGACACAATCTAAGAGCTGTTTGCAGCAAGAAGCTCTCTTGTTGAGGAGACAGAAGACTCATGGAAGGTGCCTTCCTACCCCAACTGTACAGCTGCCAACAGAAAACCTTAGTTCTAGGAAAAACATATAATGACTTCAGAGAAGAAAAAAATATTTTAAACAAAAAGACTACACTAAAAGTAAAAACTTCCGTTGCTCAAAAGGTACCCTAATGAGATTTACACTGAGAAAAATATCTGTGCCACACATCATGAAGAATTTGCATCTAAGATATTAAAAATATAAGCCAAGAAGTAAAAGTACACCAGAAAAGATGCAATATGCTTGACCTGGATCTCCTCTTCTGTGCATAGTCTATGGTCACAAATACAAAAAATGTTTATTAATAATTAAGAAAGTCCAAAATAAAACCACAATGAGTTAAAATTGCATACTTATGAGATTGGCAACAATTTTAGAGACTAACAATATCAAACTCCAGGGAGGTTATGGAGCAATGGCAACTCTCATGCAGATGGGTAGGAGTGTAAACTGATACAATCATGTTAGAAAACAGTTCAGTATTTCATAATAAAGCTAAACAGTTGAACATGCCCATGCAGTATGACCTAGTGATTCTATTCACATCTGTCCACCTATCCTAGGAAAACTCTTGCACATGTTCACAAGATGTCACGTATGATGATTTTCTTGGCGGCTTTGTTTATTTATAGCAAAAAACCTGGAAATGATTCAAATGTTTATTACACATAAAATATTTAAAAATTGTGGTACAATATCTAGTAGAATACTATACAACAGTGAAAACAAATGACATACAATTTCACACAGGTTAATGACTTAGGGCAACTATGATTCTTCCACCCTGTTGGCAATGTTAGTGTAAGTCAAAAATTTTGGAATAGAAAGTATAAGAATGTATCCAAGTTTTTTGCTCATGACATTGTTATAGTTATATATCAAGCATCACTAATACTAAAAACATTACAATAAAATGTGAAAACAAAGGTTTCTTACTTAAATACACTATACACTTTGTTTATTTTATATGTGGCCCAGGATAACTCCCTCTTCACTCCATTTGGCCAAAGACACCTGTGGTCTACCCAATGCAAAGATGCTGTGGATACTAAACTAAAACCAATCAGATTACACTATCAGCATGCAAAAATTACTTTCATGAAGGTCAAAGACTTAAATGTCACTAATACTGATCAACATCTGCAATTCCCATTTTCTTGGTGAGTCAGCGACGTTCAATTCTGCTCCCATTCTTGCCCTTGAGATGCCGTCCTACCTTGGCTTTCATGAAGCCACATTCTCCTGGCCATTCCTGCCCAGACCCCCTCACAGATCTTTCTCCCACCACCCACACGTTTCACACTGAAGTTCTTTCAGGTCATACTGGTACCTAGTTTTGCAAACTCCTCCCTTTCTAGACATTCACATCTACCCATGGCTTCAATTACCAGCCATACTTTAAAGATTTATTCTCCAGCTCGGTTCTCTCCTCAGAGCTCCAGTTGGGTGAATCCCGTTACCTCATCAACATCTCTGCATGCATGTTTCAAAGCAGCTATGCCTCAAGCTGCTAAAAATGAAAGTTATGATTTTCATCCAGAATAGTCCCTCTGGTATTCCTTCTCAAAAGTGAATAGCACTACCAGCCATTCTTGACAGTCTAGTCCAAGAAAAGACATTCTATACAATGAAAGCACTCTCTTTTTTTAGGAAATAATTTTGGTAATGACTCTAAATAAGAATAAAATCTTTCAAAAAATTGTCTGGCAATTTAAGTTCTCCGTATAGAGTAAGCTCATTATAGTTAGTTCCTTTCTCTCTAATTAAGAGTTTTTCTAAAACACAAAAGTAATACTACACAATTAAACTCTTTTCCACTCTCCTTTACAAAAACCCTTCTGTGCATTTTATTGTCTCTTCTTTGCTCTATATTTTTACATATAATTGCTTTTTTTTTGAGACAGGGTCTCACTCTGTAGCCCAAGCTGGTCCTGAACTCACTATGGAGCCCAGGCTGGTCCTGAACTTACTATGGAGCCCAGGCTGGTCTTGGACTCAAGGCAATCCTCCTGCCTCAGCCTCCGGAGTGCTAGGCTTAGACGTGCGCCACCATGCCCAGTTTATGTGGTACTGGGGAATCAAACTCAGGTACTTAGTGCTTGACTTAGCACTTTAGCTGCTGAGCCATTCCTCCAGCCCCCATATAACTGTTTCTTAAATATCTTCTGATCTTCCTTCATTTATTTCTACTTTTTTCATTATTTCATTATTATTTTTTCATTATTTCCTAAGTAAAGGAAGGAAGGAGAAACATTTTTACAGCTTCTTCCAGGAAAGCTTGAGCCTTGGCTGGAAGTCTCCAGACTTCACTTGGCTCCTGCTTCACTTAGCTTCCGCCTGCAATTTGGTGAGCAGGTCTCTGGCCTCTGCCTCAGCTTCCACCGCTAGCCACCATGAAGGGACTGTGTGAGACCTTCTGAAACTGTGAGCTAAATAAACCTTTCTTAAGTTGTAGATGTTGGGTATTTTGTCACAGCAATGATAAAGTAACTAAGACAATTATATACAGATAACAGTGTACTGCTTACTCTCTAAACAGTGGATGTATAAGTGTTTACAGGCACCCTTTGCTTGTGGAGTACTAATATATTTACATGGTGATCAGCAAACACACTTATGTGTGATTTCAATTCTGTGAAATTTGTTGAGACTATCTCTATGGTCGAATACATGGTCAACTTTCACAAATGTTTCATGTATGCTTGAAAAAAATATATATTCTGTAGTTTTTAGATATGATTTCTACATATGTTCACTAATGAAATTTGGTAACTGGGTTACTAAAATCTTTTATATTTTTATTATTTTTGAATGCCATTACATCAAATGCCGAGAGAGTTTTGTAAACATAAAACAACTCGAGA
The DNA here is from genome assembly GCA_004027205.1 of Ctenodactylus gundi. NCBI lineage: Eukaryota > Metazoa > Chordata > Mammalia > Rodentia > Ctenodactylidae > Ctenodactylus > Ctenodactylus gundi. Next base: position 103,040 of record PVKB01003058.1, on the reverse strand, counting down.
GCAAATGTCTTTTTCCTGGAAGTTCTGAATTTTTTGCTTTATGTATATGATTTTATTAGGTGCATAAAGATTTATTTTTTGTACTGGGGATTGAACACAGAACCTTTGCACTGAGCTACATCCTCAGCCCATTTCTGATTTTTGATTTCAAGACAAGGTCTCTCCAAGTTGCTAAATTACCCAGGCTTGCTTGAACTTGTGATCCTCCTGCCTCTACCCCTGAGTATGTAATTATAGGCCTGCACTACTTTACTGGCTATTTCTTTATTTTTTAAGAGCCTGGACTCTTGTTATGTTGCCCTGGCTGGCCCTGAACTTCTGAGACCTAGTGATTCCTGCCTCAGCCTCCTGAGTAGCTGGGATTAGAGATGCAAGCTACTCCGTTTGACCAGACTCATATAACTTAACCAAATTCTTGTATCTTCCTTTGTAATTAGAAATTTGTAATATTTTGAAGTAATTCCTTTTATTTCTAAAAATGTTATCTGATCAACATGCTTTTCTCTATTGTTAATGTAGCTACATTGGCTTACTTTTGGTGTGCATTTTCACAGTATATCTTCTCTTATCTTTTTATTTACCTATACCAAAGTTTCTTAACTTCGGCATTATTAAGATGGAGGTCAGATTAAATTTTCTGTTGTGAGGAAGCAATTTTGTACATTGTCGTTTACAACAGATCCCAGCTGGTCATGGCAAAAATCACCTCCAGATGAAAACCGCTAGGTGTATTTTGTGTGTACCTTCTATAAACAGTAGATAGTTGAATTACTTTATTCAGTACGACAATCTTTGTTCTTTAATGGAACATGTAGCCCATTCACATTTAATGTAATAGTGGTAAACGCTCTTCTTTTAGCTTAAAGTGACTCTGACTTCCCTTCTACCACATATTTTCTTTCTATCTACGTCTGTGTAGGAAGAAGAGATGTACTACTAGCTGCGGCACTTCAACATTATTCCACCCTCCTGTAAGGCTATTCTTTGCTCATTTGGTGATTTTATGCAAATTAAAACAGGTACCTTCTATAAGCACAGCATGCCATGGTTTGGCATGGAAAATGCCTTTGTGGGAATTAGAAAAATGCAGCTCAAACACAGGTTCTAGCCTGTAGAATGAGATGCAGATTATGGCTCCATTTATTCCCTTGGGAGGAAACCCTGGTTCAAAAACAAAAACAAAAAATTTGCATAAAGAATTATTGTGTTCCTAGTCTTCCGGCTTCCACTGTTGCTACCAATAAATTGGTCATCATCTCACCTGCTTGCTTCCCTGAAAGTAAACTGTTTATTTCCTTACTTACTTCTTTTTTAAGATTTGCCTTTGTTTGACTGTTGTTTTTAAGTATGGACTCTTTTTTGTATACCAGGTAACCTTTTGCCATGTTTCTTCAATCAATGAGTTGATGTTTCATATTACTAAGGGGGAAACTGTCAGATATCACCGTCTCTTCAAATACGCCTCTTTCTCAAAACTCTTTTTGCCTCTGGGACTTTCATTTAAGTCATGTTTTTAGGCGCTCTTACTCCATCCAGGTCTCAAACCCCATCTTCTCTATATCCTATCATTCTGTCTGCTCTGCTGCATTATGAATAATTTCTTCAGACCTATCTTCCAGCTTTGTTCTGTTATATATAATCTGCTGGTAAGTATGTTACTGAGTTCTTTTTCAAATCTGTTAGAACATTTAAAATTTTCTCGCAGATATTTTCAAGCTCATTAAAAATTTCTTTAGACACAGCATAGTTATTTTATAGTTTGTCTAGTGACTGCAATATCTGAAGTCTTTGTGGGACTCTGTTGTATACTGTTTCTGGTGGTTATTACTCAGTGTATCTTGTTGTTACGTGAAACTGATTATTTTTACTTTAATTACTGCTGGTATTATACTAGAAAAATATTTTGAAGATTAATTTTAGTGAGGGACTGGAGGCGTAGCTCACCAGCTAAGAGCACTTGCCTGGCAAGTGTGGGGCTCTGGGTTCAATTCCCCAGTACCATATGGGATGGGTGTGGTGGCTCATGACACACCTGTACAAAGTAAATAAATAAATAGAAAATAAAGGCCTGTACCACTAGAGCCTGGCTCAAAAAAGTTCAATTTTAGCGAAATCATTTTCTAGAAAGATTTTTCTTTGCTTCTGTCAGCACCAGAAAAGACACTACTAAGAGGAAACTGTCTGGTTTAAGTCCCAAGTTTGAGATTCCCCGGTCAGCCTAGGTGACACAAACATGAACCCCTCCAGTACTGATTTACTTCTAAGTCACGCTGACTCTGCAGGGCAGCTTAGAGGGTTCTATCCCTTAGAGGGATAGAGCTTGTGAGATTTTTTTACCTGGGGCAGGCCCTTGGCTTTGATTCTTGCCTTATTTCCTATGAGATGAGCAAAACCTAAGCTTTACTTCTTTGATATTTCTTCCATACTAGCAAAGACCTTCAGAGAAAAAGAGGTTTTGCGTACTGAGCTTGCTTAGCCCTCCGGTTCTTGCCTCACCCTGAATCGTGGCCCACGGCTATCTTGCTGTTTTGTTAGCTCTTCAACATATGTGGGAAAATTTAAGAAGAAAGTAGCTCTCAGATTTTTTAGTTGTTGTCAGCAGCCCTGAACACCTACCTTATCATTACCAGAAATGACAGTTTCTAATGGATGTGTGATGGAAACCCAACAGATCTTTTTTAAGCCATGAAGGTAGGTAATCCTTGGCCTATTTTGGTCACATTTTGTTAGATTCTATTTACAGGCAAGAGGAATCATATATTTAAATCACCAACTAAAAAGAAAACAGTTTTAATCTTGCGAGTTTATATTCATACTAGTTTGTGTCACGTGAATATGTGTTCTCTCTTTCCTGGCTTGACAGTAAGTTCTTGAAGATTTGATTTCCTTTTTTTTCTTTTTTCTTTTTCTTTTTTTTTCTTTTCTTTTTTTGTAAGTATCCATCTTTTATCTAGGACCTGGGAGAAAAGGCAAAATGCTAGTCTTGTTTCCTTTTCCCATCCTGGCGCTTCAGAAACTCAGAAGACAACGAGACTGTTAGGACTTTATCACCTCCTCCATCTTGTACATGCTCACAGTAGAGCATTAGTTGATTAGTGAGAGGCATAAAAACTATGTCAAATTTGAGGATTTAGTCAGAGTGCAAGGATATATAAGTGGGTAAATACAGAGTTTGAGACTGTTCAATTATGTCCACTTACAAGTTAAAACTCTCTCATATACTTATCATTGGTATATAACTTGGGGAAAATTTAAAAATGCACCAAGAGCCATAGTATTATATATGACTTTTGACATTGTAATTCCGTGATTATGAACTTGCCTTAAAAATAATCATGGGGTGTGGTGATGTGCAACTGTAGTCCTAGCTATAGGTGTTTGCAAAGATTTAACTACCTACACGGTCATTACATGAGGAGAAATTAAAAATTTAAATCCCATAGTAGGGGATTAGTGAATCGTACTTTATCATAACAGGATATTATATTTAGTGACACAAAAAGGTTCCCAATAAGGTGAATAAACCCAGTTTATTAAACAGTATAAGGCAAGATTTTTTGTTAAATATATATGCAGTCATACATTCAAAAATCTAACAATATGTAAAACAATGATGGTTCAATAGCACTTTTTTCTTGGCTTTGTTATTTTTTTCTATAATGAAAATATGTTACCTTTATAAGAAACAGCACTGATTATTAAAAAATAAACCAGAGTTCCTTTGCGTCTAATACATATGATTAGCCTTCCTAGGTACAACTCAGATATCTATCACTGATCAACAGAGAAGTTCTAAAACAAAGGGAATACATATTGGAAAGGAAGAAATCAAACTATCATTATTTGTAGATGACATGATTCTCTAAATAGAATACCCCTAAAACTGCACCACAAGACTCTTAGAACTAATTAACAAATACATAAAATAGTTAATGTATATCATAGTACATGCTAGCAATAGTACCAGGAAGTACTAAAACTTCCCTTTTAAAATGTTTAATTGTAACATTATCTCATGGACAAAAAACCAGTGGGCTGCAGGACATGTTGGACTACAGTAGAAACCTGAGGTAGCTTCATCACGATGAGCAAAGTCAAGGTAACTATAAACAAGAGTACAGTTTGGACATCCCTCAGCTGAAATGCCAACATCCGAAATTCTCCAATTTCTGAAGCTTTTTGAGTCTGACATGCCATATTGGCAGAAAATACCATTCTGATAATTCATCAAACTCTGCCTCTTGCAGCCCAAAGAACCTGGCTGCAAGATGAATAGCACCAGGTTGTGTCTTTGTCTATTTATAGCTGAACTATGGTGGCACTTGGGGTAATGCTGCCTGGCACTAAGTGAGCACGGTGTGTGGAGTAACCTGAACTCATTATTGAGAATCTCTGGATCTCAGCTGTTCATCAAATACCTAAGATGTACATTTCAAAACCTGAATTTGCATGGTTTTTATAAAAATTAAGATACCTGACATGTAAAAGAGGGTTAATAAGTAAGCATGCATATTTGTACATGCTCTATCTCTGTCTCTCGCACACACATACACGCACACACACCCCACATACACGAAAGACTAACAGCTGAAGTTGATTTATTGCTACATATAACTTAGCCCAAGTACAGATTATTATGATTAGCTTCACTTATTTTCAGTGTGGTCAACAAGGACATAGAGAAAAATACTGATTCTGGTGCCAGAGAGCCACTAGTTAGTGGAGACGGCTGCAGTCTAAGCACTGTTCATGTTTAATTTGTCTGATCTTTCCACCATGGTCTTAACCTTTATCTCTAGTTTCTGAATGTTTCACTCCTGTTTGTATATTAAGGTAAGACATCAAAATAAACACTGAAACATAAACACCACTGAAGAGGAATTTAAATAGACAGGAAACTAAAGGGTTTACAGCTAAGAGTCAAACAGCTGTCAACAACCACAGATCCTCAATAAGTGACAACCTGGTACCTTAGCCCATTTTGAAATTTCCTTTCAACATCCTGAAATTCCATAACAATTCAATTAGTCCCTAATCATGATAGATAGCCACGTAGGAAAGATCTAAATCTCCTAAATCCCATTTTGATTTCTCTAAATTTATGATGCTGTTAGTTGAAACACAGACCTTGTTTTTAACTATTCAAAATCCATGTTTTAAGTGAGAGTTCTTTAAAGAAAACAATCTACTGTCAACGTGTAAGGTTCTTAGAAAATGCTAGAGATTTCTGCCATAGGGTGGAGAAACAAGGACCAGATTCACCCTCGTGTCATAAAAAATGAAAAAAAAATGGGACAAAATATAGAAAGCAATGGCTTCCAAACATTAGCTGACAGACAACACAGGACTATAACCGCTTAGAAAGGGAAACAAGGTGAGCCCTAACAGTGTACCAATTTGTTGCCTGGAGGTGGTCCTGGGATGCAGTACAGGGAGAAGGGACCCAAGTAGCTAGGAGGTCTTCCTGGGTTGAGGAGATTGAGATGGAGATACAGGTGAGTAAAGTGACTTAAATTTGTAGGACAAAAAACTGGGGAGGCAGAGTAGGGAAGAGGGAGAGAGAAAGGGTGGGTGAAGGAGAGAAAAAGAAAGGTGAGAAAGAAAAGGAGGAGGAGATGATGTACAGACAGGTCTCCCTGGAGTCCTTGGCTGAGAGGTGATCTGTACATACAGGGAAGAAAGCCACTCACAGCTTCTGGAAAGTATGCAGAACAATATCCAGTGTGTGCACAAGAGTAGGAATAGTTTATGTTTGGGTAATTAATTGAACTGTGTTTCCAAACAAAAGCCAAAGCTAATTAAATGAGTATAACAATTCAGCAACCAAGCATATAAAACAGACAATGCAGAATATCTAATAAAAAGTTGTAAGACATAGTAATAAATAAAATAGACAATCACAAACATAAGTGTCAGGAATGAAATAAGTACCAAATAAAGCATTGAAGCATCTTTAATAAATATGTTTTACCTGTTTAAGAAATAGAGGAAAGCATGACAGTAAGAACAAGAGACAAAGAAAGTGCAGAAAGACCCAAATGAAACTTTAAGTGGCTAAAAACATAACACCTGAAATACAAAACAATTTAGAGGAGATTCACAACAGACTAAAAATTTCAGAAGAGAAATTGGTGAGCTTAAAGACACAATATTAGAAATTACTCAAAATGAAACATGGAGAGAAAGGTTGAATTAAAAGAGAGAAGGTGGAGTCAAGATGGTGACAAAGCAGGAACTTTGGAAAGGCTGCTGCAGCAGAGGGAAAGGAGATCGGTGCTGTGGCTCTTAACGGCCCACGCATCTTGGCGCTGTGGAATTAAGCAAGCCAGGCAGCAGTGGCTAAGTCATTTCTCCTATCAGCCCCATGCATGCACCCTGAAGCAGCAGGAGGCAGACAACGCTGTAAACACAAATTAGACTGAACTGCCAAAGGCTGTGAATTGTGAGAAACTGGTAAGGAATCTACTTTTCCCTTTTCCACCCAGATCTCCACACCTGAGGACTTGGCTTGCCCGAGGCACTATAGACTGGGGACTGCTTGTAAGGAGGAGAACACGCAGAAGTGGAACTACGTATGGGACCAGAGGTGGAGTTATGTGTGGATGGGGCGTTACAACATCAACCAGCATTACCTGGTGCACTTAGGGAGAGGAGTAGGAGCACCATCTGGATGGGAATGGCGCACGGACATTTGGGAAATCCCCAGGAGCGGTGGCTTTTCTCTGTTATTCTCTGACTGACGTATGAGTACTGCCAGTCTTTTCTTTATCATATAAAATACTTCTCTACTTTCTATTTCATACCTAAAGCTAAGTCCTAATCTTAGTCTGCTCTCCCCCACTCCAATTTCCCTATGAATAGAACTAAGTATCAACAATTTACAACCATATAGATTAGATGAATAAGAGGCATATTATCTGTATACAACTTAGCTAGCAATAAATTATTAATATAGTTTTGTGCATGTGTTATTATCAATAATACAGTGACACCATGAACAAATTCCCTTAATAGACCACTAAACAATGTGTATGGAGACTACCTTTTATAGTTTAGATCATAATTAGAAGTTTAAGAGGGGAGTGGGTGTATTTATCAATATTTGGTTAGGATAAGTATGTCGTTGGTAAGAAGCATGTATAAATATAAATATAAATATATGTCACATTGCTAGGAAGGGTATAGTGGGTAGACCTAATATGAGTGGAGGACCTCTAGTGTTTTGAGTTAGCCTAGATAAGCAAAATAGAGCTCCATTATTTTAATGTCTGTGTTACACTACTGATACTAATAAAACACTTTGCAAGTCAATACTAGCTTTAGTTAGATATATAGCAAATGTATATTGTACCTGTTAATGTGATAGATAGAGTAGTTATAATATTAACTTAGCTAGTAGGCTCTGACCATAAGTTAATATTAGATAGTACTGTAAATGTAAACTTTTATTCAAAGTGTGGATTTTGACATCAATAATGATATTCATATCCAAGATAGACTAACAATTATTCTGTCTGTAGACCATATATAGTTCTGTATCTGTTCCTCCTTCATTAAATAATGGAGATTAATGGAGGCCTCAACAGAAGGCTAGACATTGAGAATACCTTTAAAATTAATAGCTAAACATATTGAAAACAGTCATAAATTCTAAAACCTGAATGAACTCAAGGAAACACTCAAAGCAGAAATGATCTAATAAAAGAAACTCTGGACTAGTGATAGAGTCCATTAACAATACCTCAGCTTCAACTCACTGCAAGAGAACCATGGGGAAATGAGGTAATAAATCACCCATAACAAAGGCCTGATGCTCCAGCAACTGATACCAAGGAGCTTGAAATAGCAGAACCTACAGACAATAAAGTCAAAAATGAAATTGACTCATGGGCCAAGAAGCTCAAACATGACTTAAAAGAGACAGACAGGGAGCTCAAACAGATCATTAATAAGAAGTTATAGGCTCATAAAGAAACAAATAAATAGATAATGAAGGCAATTCAAGAAATTAGGGTACAATTACACAGAGAGGTACAAACAATGAAAAATGAACTACAAGAAATGAAAAACAGGAAAAAAACAGCTTGATCACTTCGAGGACAGATTATCAGATCTTGGATATAAGGTGGACAAACTGGATCATACAGCCAGTAAGGACAATGAAACAAACAATAAAACAAAATAAGAAAGAGACTGGTTGCAATAGCTGATGGACGATTCACAGAGAAACAACCTCAGCATTATGGGCATACAGGAGAAAACGGAGGACAAAACAAAAGGCTTAAAAGACATGTTCAATGAAATTATGGAAGAAAATTTCCCAAATATGAGGAAAGAAATTAACATTGAACTATTCTACTGCAGGCATACAGAATTCCAGATAACTCTGACCAGAAGAGATCATCCCCACGACACATCCTAATTAAAATCTTTGAGACCAAACACAAAAAGCTGTAAGAGAAAAACAGAGAGTGACTTACAAAGACAAACCCGTTAGGATAACTGCAGACTTCTCAACACAAACCCTACAGAGCCAGAACATACAGCAATATCATCCAAGTAGTAAGAGAACAAAAATGCCAACCCAGACTGCTAAAACCAGAGAAACTATCTCTCAAAATAGAGGGAGAAGTTAACACTTTTCATGATAAAGAAAACCTAAAGAAATTCACATCCACTAGGCCAGCTTTGCAGAAAATACTTAAAGAAATCTTACAGAGAGGGAGACTAACAGCACGAAAGACCCCCGGAGAAAAGGAACGACAGAAAAAGGAGAATGAACTGACAAGACAGTAGGTCAAACAATTAATGCTCAAGCGGCATAATGATGGCAGGGTATAGAAAATATACCATGATAATAACAATGAATGTTAATGGTCTCAACTTGCCTATGAAAAGACACAGACTGCCTGACTGGATCAAAAAACAAAGACCCACAATTTACTGCTTGCAAAGATACATTTTACCCATAAGAGAAACACACAGACTGAAAATAAAAGGTTGGAATTCAATACTTCATGCAACTAGACCCAGGAAATGAGCAGTGATAGCTCTACTATTCTCAGACATGTCAGATTTCAAACCAAAACACATCAAGAGAGACAAAGATGGACATTATATACTGGTTAAGGGAACAATGCAACAAGAAAAAAAATCAGTTATCAGTATCTATGCTCTTAACTTTGGGGCATTGTAGAAAGCATCATAGCTGACATATAGACAATAAGTGTGTGTATACTAAACATAAACAATAGACATAGACAAGACATAGACATAAGATATGTGTGTATCAGAGCTAGGACAAGAATGTACTAAGAAATGTGTGTATTAAACAGATAAACCTTAGAAGTTAGACCTTGGAAGTATATAAATGGACAATAGAGAATAAGGTAATGTAAGGTGAGAAAACCTATAGAAACCTAGCACTTCTCCAAGACCATTGGCAACCATCGCCCAAGTGAAAAGACTGACACTCGACATCAGCAGTGATCTTCTGGCCGACGGACCCCTGCGGAGGAGTGAGGCATTCCGGACACCTCTCGTCAGGAAGGAAGGGGACTGCTGTTCCAGCCCAGAGGCCCAGGGAGGCAAAGTCACGAGATGACCCTGTGTTCCCCAGTGGACTAAGGAGAGGTACTGGGATATCAGCGCCATCTAGTGGATAAGCTTCTACTAAGAATATAATTAACATTGGTGTTGATAATAAAGATCGCTGTGTGAAACCACACAACCTCTCAGTTATCCTTCGCCGCTTGTGACAGGCACCTAATTACTTAAATCAAAAATTAGTGGACTTGAAAGGCCATGTAGTTCTTGATACAATTATAGTAGGGGGCTTTGACACGCCACTAACATAGATAGGTCAACTAAACAGGAAATCAACAAAGAAATACTACAGTTAAAAGTCACTATGTAAAACTTAGATTTAACAGGTATCTACAGAGTATTTCACCCAATACCAACAGAACACATTTTACTCTCAGAGGCACATGGAACATTTTCTAAAACAGACCATATTATATGCCAAAAGACATATTTAAATAAGTACAAAGGAGCTGAAACAATTCCTTGCTTACTCTCACATCATAGTGGAATAAAATTGGAAATCTACAGCAGAAGAAACAGTAGAAACTATACAAATACATGGAGACTAAATAACTTACTACAGAACAAACAATGAGTCACAGAAGAAATCAAAAGCTTCTTAGAGTTAAATGATGAAGGAAGCACATCACATCAGAGCTTATGGGACACAATGAAAGCAGTCCTAAGAGGGAAATACATAGCTATAAATGCACACATCAGAAGAACAGTGCAATCTCAAATAAACAATTTAATGATGCACCCCAAGGTCTTACAGAATCAAGAACAAACTAAATCAAAAGGTAACAGAAGAAAAAAATTACAAAGATCAGAACAGAAATCAATGAAATTGAAAATAAAAATTGCAAAAAAAAAATCAATGAATCAAAGAGCTGGTTCTTTGAAAGGATAAACAAGATTGATAATCCTCTAGCTAACCTAACCAAACAAAGGAAAGAAAAAACATGTATCAATGCATTAGAAATGAAAAGAGTGAAATTACAATAGACTCTATGGAAGTTCAGAGAATTATAATGAACTATTTTGAATACTTGTACTCCAACGAAGTCAACAACTTGGAAGAACTGGATGACTCTCTAGACAAATACAAAATGCCAAAACTGATCCAAGAAGACATAGAAACCTTGACTAGGCCATAACATATATGAAAATTGAGGCAGTAATAAAGTCTTTAAAGTAATAAAGCAGAATTTCTTCAGTACTTCAGAGAAGAGTTAAATCCAATGATTCTCAAACTGTTCCATGAAGTTGAAAGACAAGCAACACTACCAAACACATTTTTGGAGGCTAGCATCACCCTGGTACCAAAACCAGACAAAGACAATCAGGAAAGAAAATTATAGACCAATCTTCTTAATGTTTGAAGATTCAAAGATCCTCAATAAGATTCTGGGAAACAGAATCCAGCAAGTAATCAGAAAGATCATACACCATGACCAAGTGGGTTTCATTCCTAGACTACTAGGTTAGTTCATCATACATAAATCAATTACTATAACACACCACATTAATTAACAGCAAGAATAAAAGCCACGTGATCATCTCAATTGATGCAGTAAAGGCCTTTGACAAAATCCAGTATCTACTCGTGATAAAAAAAACCCTGAAGAAATAGAAGGGTCTTACCTCAAACTGATGGAAGCCACACCTGCAAAACCTACTGCATACATCATAGTAAAAGGGGAGAAACTGAAAGCATTTCCTGTTAAATCAAGAACACGAAAAGACTGTCCACTTTTAACATTACTATTCAATATAATCCTTGAAAACCTTGCTAGAGTAATTAGGCAATAAAGGGAATACTTATGGTGTCTTAGTTACTTTCTCGCTACTGTGATAAAATTCCCAGTATCTATAATTTAAGGGAGGAAAGATTTATTTGCTTACATTTTCAGAAGGTCTCATAGAATCCATTCATATGTGGGCAGCCCACAACTCTGTAAGTACATGGCAGAGGCTGGGAAGCTACATACCCTATTCCAGACAGAACCAAGGGAGAGAAAAGCAAAGCCAATCTCTGGAGACTCAGGAAATGCCAGAGTCCTCCCAGGACTAAGCTGCAACAATACTTCTTCTTCCTTCCTTTACTTAGCTCAAACTGCCAGTTGCCTTCCCCCCACTCCCAGAGTTGGGGGGCCCCCTTTCTGGCCTATAAGTCAACAAGACACACCTGAAAGCTTTGCCTTGGGAGCCCCCAATTGCAACAAGTTGACACAATATTTACAGGTCAAACCCCAAGCATCTACACCCTCCTGTCAGCCCTTACTTCTCAGAAACGCACTGGGAAGGCTTTTACAGGACACTCAAGATCCAAACGATAGCATATCAAAAGGAAGGAAGTCAAACTATCCTTATTTGCACATGGCATGATTATCTACATTGATGACCCTAAAAACTCCACCATGAAACTCTTAGAAATAATAAACAAATTCAACATCAATACCAAAAAATCAATAGCATTCCTCTACACTAATAATGAACTCACTGAGAAAGAGTTCAGAAGAATAATTCTGTTCTTAATATCCAATTAAAAATTAAATACCTGGGAGTACACCTAATTAAAGAAGTGAAGGACCTCTACAAAGAAAGCTCAATTATACTGAAGAAAGAAACTAAAGATGTTAGAAAATTGAAAGACATCCCATGTTCCTGGATAAACAGAATAAATAAGTCAAAATGACTATACTGCCAAAACTGATATACAGATTCAATGCAAAAATCTAAAAGATATTGGTGTAGGCAAGGAATCTGTTTGTAAGATACCCAATGTAAAGGAAATAGCCCCCAGAATATGCAAATACGATTATATCAAATTAACAAGTTTCTGCACAGCAAAGGAAATTAACAGAGTAAACAGAAAACCAATAGAGTGGGAAAAAATTTTCAACACCTACCCCTCAGAAAGGAGACTAATAACTAGGAATATGCAAGGAACTGAAGAAAAACAGACCCCTCAAATTCAAAGACCCAATTAAAAAATGGGCAACGGAAATGAATAGGCAGTTCTCAGAAGAAATTCAAATGGCCAGTAAATACATGAAAAATGTTCAACATCACTAGCCATTAGAGAAATGCAAATCAAAACATCACTAAGGTATTGTTTAACCCTAGGGAGAATGGTGTATATCAAGAACTTGAACAGCAATCAATGCTGGCGAGGCTGTGGGGAAAAAGGAACCCTCTTACACTGCTGGTGGGATTGTAAATTGGTACAACCACTGTGGAGGACAGTATGGAAATTCATCAAAAGGCTGAAAATAAATATGCCCTTTGATCCAGTGATACCTCTTCTGGGAATCTTTCCAAAAGAGTAAAATCATCATATAAAAGAATACATGCATGCCCGTGTTCATAGCAGCACAACTAACAATAGCTAAGATATGGAAGACACCAAAATATTGATCAACAAACCAATGGATACAAAAATTGTGATATATTACACAATGGAGTATTGCTCATCTATAAAGACAGATCATTTTGAGGCTTTTGTAGGTAAATGGATGCAACCTGAGACCATCATTCTCAGTGAAGTGACTCATAAGGAAGGTTAAATATCAAATGGTCTCTTTATATGAGAAATCCAGAATACAATCATTTTATAGAACCAAATGGGGGGGCAGTGCAAGTTAAGGGGAAGAGGAGACTGAGAGGGTCAACAAGGGAGAGAGGAAGGGTTTGTAATTTTGACACAATATATGTGCACAAAATACTCAAGTTCAATGCGAACATGTATCATATATATATATATATATATATATATATATATACACAATTAATAAAATGAGAAAAGAAAAAGAAAGGCTGAATAAAAATGAGCAGAGTGCTAGTGGTCTGTGAGATAGTATTAGGCAACCTAATATTCATGAAATTAGAGTTCCTGAAGGAAAAGGGACCTGAAAGGAGGCAACAGAAAAAATAAACTTTTAAAAATTTTAACTACTTAAAATTTTTTCTAAATTTGATAAAAACTATTAAGTTCAGAGACCCAAAAAAACCCAAATCAAAACAAAATTAATACGAAGAAAGTGACTTCAAAGAAAGTCATAATCAAACTGCTAAGGTGATAAAAAGAAAATCTTATAAGTAGCCATTGGGAAAAAAGATACATTGAAAATGACCAAAAATAATAATTAAAGTAGATGTCTTATCATAAGCTATGTAAACCAAGAAGCCATTGATAGGCATCTTTAAAATATTGGAAGAAAAAACCCTAATCAAACAAAATACACATTAACATAGTTGTTAAAATAAAGGTAAAATGAAACTTCTCAGACAGATTAAACATTAAAAGAATTAATCCTAGCATTAATACACTACTAAAAATTCTAAGGAAGCTGGAGGCTTTGGTGGTCTGGATCTGGAGTGTCCCCCAAAAGCCTCATGCTCCTATGGATACTGTGTAAGGTTAGGCGGTAGGCCCTGGCTGGAGTTGGGTCATGGAGGCTTCCCCCCAGATTTCAGAGGAAAGTCTTGGAGGCCAGGCAGCATACTTCTTGGAGGGCAATACAAAAAGTTGTGAGGTAAAAGCCTAAGGTGCAGTAGAGACCGCTGATATTTGGAGATATCAGAAACATGGACCATTTGCTGAGGAAGGCTATAGACTGTGAACAGAGCCCTCCCAAAGGAGAAGTTACAGCAGGAGGCAATGCAGTAGGGGCGGGGCTACCTAAGGACTTTGAAGTTCCTATCTCACCACAGCTTGTATGGGTGTTGGAAACAGCTACAGAATTTAATGGAACTGCAGGATTTGGCTGTTAGGCTGTCGGGTTTCATTCTTGCTTTGGTCCAAAAGCTTTTCATCCTCTTATTCCTCCTGTTTAGAAGGGGAATGTTTACCCTGTGCTACTCTATGTTGGAAGTGCCTAACTTTTCTTTTAATTTCACAGGGACCCCCAGTTGAGAATTTGCCTTGAGTCCGAGAGGACAATTCGGACCTGGACTTTTAAACAGTGCTGAAAATGTTAAGACTTAGCAACTCTTAAAAAAAAGTACTAAGGGCATTGTGCATAAGGAGGTCTTTTGGGGGCTAGGAACAGAATGTTGTGGTTTGGATCTGGAGTGTGGGCAGAAGCCTCATGAATCAGGGTGTTTTGAAGTGTTGATAGGGACATGTGCTGTTGAGAGGTAGGGCCTGGGCAGAGTGAAAGAACACTGAGCTTGATCCAGGTGGAGCTGATTACTGGGGCAGGACTGGGAGGGCAGTTCTGCCCTTCCTCCCTCAAGTGGCCTTCTCCCTGTCATGCCATGAAGAGCTTTCCTCTAGCGACAGCTCCATACTGTGCTTCTACCATTGCCAACTGCTCATTATTATGGACTGTGACCTTCTAAAACTTTAAGCTGAAGTAAATCTTTCCTCGCTTAAATTGTAGATGTCAGGCATTCTATCCCAGCAACAAAAAAGTATCTAAGGTAGTTCAATGCGACTCCATCCTCTGTTTAAGTTGAAATGTTATCTAATCTTCAATATCTTGATTTTCATGATTTATTCCTTTGGGGACTGTGATGTCATGAGGGAAAGGCACTACACAGAAAAAGTGAAGAAAATATCACGGTCTGATACTATGCAGTGCATCGTCCTGGGGAAACGAGAAAAGGATTAAGAAAGGTCTTTGCAAGCAAATTAAGGACAGAAAGTAGGGCCCAAAGAATGTAATACATGACTTAGATCGCTAATGCACAGCAACTGAGGCTTAAGAGAAGCAAGGGGAAAAAATCACGAATTTCAGTGGCAGAAGCCACAAAAATAAGTATAACAGACTTACTATAGGAATCCACTAAGTGATTAGCACACGTTGTACTGTGGAGAGGTGCTTGCTGAGAGAAAGGAGTTATGACAGGGATAGCATAATCACGAAGAACAGAGGGAAGGTAATTATAAGCCAGCTCACTTCCCCCCCTCCCCCCCAGTTCACTTTTACATACCCAAACACCATCAGGGGGACTGAGATGAAGCCAAGAGACAGATGAAAGTTAAAAACTCAAGGAAGTTCATGTTTAGGACAGCTAATACACTGCAAGTAACTCTACTGGAATATTTGGAGAGATAGATGATATGTTATTTCTCTGATTTTTTTCTAGCAGTAGGACCAGCACCCTGGCATGTCATCAACAAATTAGGGTTGAATGAACAAATATTCATATCCGATAGTAAAAATATTGGCAATAGCCAAGAAGTAAATTTAAGAGGTTCTTTTCTAACTGGATGGCTCTTTCTAGTCTCACTCTTGTCATACTGTTGATGTGATCTTCTTAAAAGGCAAATCTGATGACGTTCCCCTTGAAATACTGCTATGATTTAAATCTTGAGCATCCTCAAAAGTCTCCTGTATTGGATGATGTGGGATACCTGTGGAATTTTGTGCTGTTGGGAAGTAGGGTCTGGCGGGAAGGGGTGGATGGATGCCTGGGGATTGACCTGGAGGGACTGTGTCAACTTTTTGAGAATGGGGATTGCCTGGGGCGGAGCTTTCAGGTGTTCGTTATTGATCTGTGGGCCAGGAAGCCAAGGAGTGGCACACACCCTGAGTGACGCCTCATTTGCGCATGCGCTGCTTCTTGTCTGCCTGAGAAGCCTCTCCTTACCCTTCAGTATCTCACGTATCATTTTCCTCAGAAAAATTTTCTTAACATTCTATGAAGTTAAGTAA
Source organism: Ctenodactylus gundi (assembly GCA_004027205.1). Taxonomy (NCBI): domain Eukaryota; kingdom Metazoa; phylum Chordata; class Mammalia; order Rodentia; family Ctenodactylidae; genus Ctenodactylus; species Ctenodactylus gundi. Next base: position 86,790 of record PVKB01003058.1, on the reverse strand, counting down.
TTCTTCTGCTAAGCTTTCAAAATCCCTTGTTCATGTTCCTCTTAAGGCACTAATTACAGTACAAGCATTCATGTTTTCCTTTAGGATGATGTCTGTCTTCTATTAGATACTCTGGATTCGATTCTATTCATCTTTACACTCCCAGTTAGTAGGATGTGGCGAGGAGGCTTTTAAAAAGTGCTTGTTGAAGAAATGAAAAGACTGTAAAGGCCAAAAATAGAAATAAATCTTAAATACTTGAACAAACAGTAAGATGTGGAAAGCCAGGAAAGCCAGTGAGGGATGGGTAAGCCCAACCCTGTAACTGAACAATTTTGTCACAGTTGACAGCTACAGTACTGCCCTCCAGCTGTCCCCTGCTACAACAGAGACAGAATTTTGGCTGGACATATACAGGCCTGACCCAAAATGATATTTTCCGCCTCACACTATACCAAACAATTTCTCACACTCCCTTTGCTTTTTAGAAGAAATTTCATTTCCATGTGCTGTAGGATCTTTCATGAAATAACTTCTATTTCAAAATGCTCCTAAACCTAACTTCATCTCTCTTATTCTGTCATTTTTTTCTTCTTGGTAAATGGAATGGAATATTTAGTGCTAACTTAAGGAGATGTCTTAGTTACTTTTTTGTTGTTGGGACAAAATACTTGACATCTACGACTTAAGGGAGGAAAGACTTTTTTTTAAGCTCAGTTTCAAGTTTCCCACAGTCCCTTCATAGGCAGTTGGGCAACAATGGAAGCACGTGGCAGAGGCTGGAGAGCTGCTCACCCCAGTGCAGTCAGAACGGAAGGCCAGGAAGGAGCCAGCTGATGTATGAAGACATGGGCCTTGCCTCAGTTTTCCCAGGAAGACGCTGTAACAATGATTTTCTTCCTACCCTTACTCAGTCCAAGCTGCCAGTTGGGTCCCTACACCCACTGTGAGTAGCCCTCCCTTACTTCTTGTCCCACAGGTCAACAACACACACCCAAACCACTGGACCTGGGCAGCCAAACTGACAGTCTTTCCAGGTCAAGCCCCAAGCATCTGCCTCTTTTGGCCAGGCCCTACCTCCCAATACTACACAGTCCCAGTTATCCCACCACATCCAAATACATGAGGCTTTGGGGGGTCATTCCAGATCCAAACCATAGCAGGAGGGAAGTAAGGAACCTGAAACTATTCTACAGTTCTGGAGAAGTTATTATATCTCTCATCTCAGCTTTCTCTTTCTTCAAATGTATTCAACTCTGCTATATAGGAGGCCACTGGAAGTAGTAAAATACAACATGTTCATGATGTTTACTACACACTTCAGGTGCATTAACCATCTAACTGTAAATATTTGAAGTAGGAGCTATTATTATCCCCATTATACACAAAAAGACGGGAGGGCAGAATAGAATTTGAAGAGGATTGATGGTCAAAGTTAAAGCATGGCAGAGGCAAGCACTCTGGCACAGGTATCCTTGCTGCTAACCTCCCACCCCTCTGCCTCTTGCAGACCCATGAAAGCTACCCTGCACTGAGCAAAACCTCAGCGCATCAAATAGTATGTTTATCTTCAGACAAATACAAACCCTGTTTGTAACTGAGCACAAAATAAGTGAGAAGAAAAGGAAAGGTGACAATGAATGGTAGGCTCCAGACAAAGGACAGCGCTATGCATTTCAATACAAATATATCTTATAGCCAACACTTTAAAACCTCAAAGCACCTGTTATTTATAGCTAAAACAAAGAAAGTCTTTTGTGATCTTAAGCCATAGAGGAAACAGGTATGTCCCTCGTTAGTACTATACCTACAGTAAAGATGATGACAATGTCATGGGATGAAGACCCACCTTGGGTATAACTTTATGGATCAGTGAGAGGCTCTTCTCAATAATAGAAGAACAAAAATATGGCCCAGCAAACACTTGTGTTATACTTTTGGTACAAAAACAGAATTTTATTTTAAAAACTTTAAATATTTAATTAAGCTCATATCAATTGCTACTCAAAAAAAAGTAATTTAGAATAAAGTTTAAGAAACACCCACTAGGTATAACCCATGACCATCAAATGGTTATAAATCTCTTAGAATTATATCCCCTTTTGGGCAATGGGCAATTGAGAAAGTGCTGGATGAATACATATTGAATAACACTATTTCAGAGATGGATTTACAGAAATTGTGCATTTTAACATAGTTCTTAAAAGGAACGATTGCCTTAGGATAGTCATAATTTATCCCATAGGACTCTACTGCCCTGGGGAACTTAGTCCTCAGGACTCTGGAAAAGTCTGGAGCCTCACTTGTCCGTACTCTTGGTTTATACACACTCTTCCCCCACTAGAAGGAACAGATGAAGATCAAGTTACATTTCTCCTTCAGGCCTGTATAAATTCCTGTGAGGTTCTCTCTTCTGTCAGGAAAAGTTGCCCTGGAAACCGTATTTACACACCCACTCAATTCCCTCCCCTCCTTTGATTTACTGCTTGGTGTAAAAATTTATGTGCACTGAATTGTTGAAACTTAAAAGTTTATCAGTCTAGCAGACTCACAAAATTTGAGGCAGGTTTCTGCCCCAAACTTGCTTTCAAAAGGGCCTGTTCACTTTCTTTAGCAATCTGAAGGTAACAATCTTCAGTTCAAATATTTTAAAACACATCTAATATGTAAGCTGGATATTTCTGGTTCCAGCTAGAGAAAAAAATATTCTTCTAAAGGCACCTGGCCAATATTAAGAAGACAAGAGACAAAGAGGTATTCTAGTTCTGAGGAAGCAACTAAATTATGATAAAGCACTGGAACCAAGGGTCAAGACAGAGTCCACAAATGAGTCAAACCTCAAGTCTGGGTGATCCTAGGTCAGCACCTGGACAACAAAAATGGGGCATGAGATATCCAGAGAAGTTTCATCAATTCTTTTGCCAAGTATTTGTTAACAAGCCACTAGTACCTGCTGCCCCAAATACAGCAGGGAATAAGGCAAGCACAGACCATGCCTTCATAAAGTCCAAAGTCAAATATTTAAGTACTGAACCAGTGTTGACCTTGACACAATGCAGTTTTCTGTAAGGGCTAAAACTGGTTTTTAGTAGGGCTAGTGCAAGAATTTACAATTGGGTCAAGGTCAAGAAGTCTTCAGAGTAGGCAGTAGGCAAGTCAAGCAGTCTTTGACATAAAGAGTAGTGTCTTTACGTTTTCATCTTCAATCACCATGACACTATGAACCTACAGATGGAGAGATGTAGAAGGGTTTATTTATCACAGAATTCAAGGCTGAATTCATGCTAAGTTTTCTAAGGAATACAGCAGAAGTTCAAAAGGTATGAGCTATTCTTAAGCTCATTCAGCAAGTGCTTCTTGAGCATTTATTATGGTCAAGGAATAGTTTTAGAAATTGAAGTTACCTGTGCAAAAAAGACACAGTCCTGAGAAATTATAACAATGTGATGAGGACTATAACGATTATGTTAAAGAAAGATCAGAGAGTAAGGGTAGTAATTCATAAAAGGTAACCTGCAAAATGCTTTTGAGTGGTAATATTTGAATTGAGTCTTAAAAGATAAGCTGGTTGCATTAAGCTGGTAAATTCTGGGATAATTTATTACCTAGCCATAAAATATTACAGGGCCTTATGGAAAGTGTACCACAGCACAAATGGACTATGAAGAACTCTGAGCTGCCTACAGTTTGTTTCGAGATATATGCTGGAAATCTTTTAGTACTTTTTAATCTCATATCATCTTAGTTTACTTAGATCATGTTGGAAGTGAGAAATAAGAACAAAAAATTACACTCAGAATGGGAAGGAGTTAATAAAGTTAATAAAGGTGGCAATCCAATCTCAGTCTTGTCTGATTTTCTCCACAAGGGAATCTAGATTTGTTGGTCAAGTGGTCAGTTAGTGTCAAGGGTTGATTAAATCATTAGCCAGAGAGATCAAGAATGGGAATAATAAGAGGGAAAGTAAAAAAATTTTCTGAGAGAAAAATAACTGTGCAGACCAGAAGAATTTACCTTGTGTTATTCTGAGCAGTGACTGTAAAGCCAAAAAGGAGGGAAAATGCAAAAAAATTAAATTTTTCTGTTTTTCATAATCCATGTGGGTAGATGAAGGGAGAGAGAGCACTACAGAGGCAAGAGCAGAACATGAACATTCCAAACAACTATATGGTAAACAGGATCACATGGTTCAAAGTTGCTAGGTAGCTCATGGTTTGGAGGCTAAAAGGAGGCGTTATCCAGGTTGAAAAAAGGCACAGGATCAGGGCAGACAAGTTGTGGACTTGTCAACTTCAATTTCTGCTTCACAAAGTTGAAAGGTGGTCTCCCTAGCTTCCCTTGAGCAAATCAAAACATCTGACTACAAAAAGAATAGAAATCAATTCATGTTTTATTTACATAGGGAGTAAAACAGCATCAGAACTCTAACTCTGCCCAACCGTACCCTTGAAATCTGATAGATGTTTCAGAAGTCATTTTGATGAAATAATTCCTTTTTATTCTTTCACCTTTTCTCTTCGTATTGGCAAGGTATCTACATAATGTTCAAAAATCTTTCTTTTCCCCTTTATATCAGCAGAACCAAGGAGTCCAAAATGAGAGGGAAACAGAAAAATAATACCACGTACAAAGACACAGTGTTATGGTTTGGATCTGGAATGTCCCCAAAAGCCTTGTGTATTTTGATGTGTGGGATAATGTCAAACTGTGTGTTATTGGAAGGCAGGGCCTGGCTGGAAAGGGAAGAAGTTTGCCCTGGAAACATTGTGACAACTTGTTGAGATTGGGGATTGTCCAGGGCACAGCTTTCAGCGGTTTGTTATTGATTTGTGTGCCAGGAAGTAAGGGAGGGGCACCCACCCTGGGGGAAGGGAACTGGAAGCTTGAATTAGAGGAAGGAAGAAGGAACATTGTTACAGCTTCTTCCTGGGGAAAGCTGTAGTCTTGCCTGAGTCTTGTGATAATATCTTCCCTTGGCCTCACTTGGTTTCTGTCTGCAATCAGGTGAGCAGCTCTCTGGCCTCTGCCATGTACTTCCACCATCTGGCTGCCCATGAACAGACTGTGTGAGACCTTCTGAAACTGTGAGCTAAATAAATCTGCCCTCCCTTAAGTTGTGGATGTGTGGTATTTTGTGCCCAGAAATGAGTAAGTAACTTAGACACACAGCAGGGTCTTTGGTCCATATAGCCAAAATACCCTACAACACTGAACTCTGCCCCAGCTCCAGGAGGTAACAGTGGAACCTTCAGACATCACTGGTTACACTGTTGATACAGTTTTTGCAAAATGCAAATGCAAGGCACCCTGCTTAAATATTGTGAAGATTTTAAGACAGCAACAACAGAGCATTAAGCCAAGCATGGGGTTTTTCTGAATACAGGGTCTAGGGAGCCTGCACAGAAGCCAGCCCTGCTGTTAGAGCCTGTACTGATGGTTTTGTATAAGTGCTTTAAAGTCAAAGTTGGATCTAAACACCATCTCTGCTGTTCATTACCTATGTGATCTTGGGCAATTTATTTAACCTCTCCATGTTTCTAAGAGGTTGTATGGTTAGGACGTAGTACTGTGAGGATTTAGTGGGATAATGAACACAGTGATTAGCACAACGCCTAGCACAAAGTAAGCACTCAATAAATGGTAGGTATAGTATTACTGTTTGATGTGATGTACAGGTAGCTATTAAAGCAGTAACTTTAAGAAATGAATTGCTGAATTGCTATATGGGGTATAAAAGAAAGAAAAGAATATTTTAGAATAAAATAATGAAGCAGATAGGGAAGACTAAGTCTTTTGTTTGAATCTGCTTTCTCTAAGCACTCCTATTTCGTTTCTGCCTTTCATTGTCAAATATACAAAGGGTGATCTGCAGGCTGTCTCCCTTCCTTACCTGATTCGCATGCTGCAATCCTCTTTCATCTGGCTTTAATATCCCCATGGCCCCTACCACTGCTAAGTTGAAGCCCATCACTTTCAAAAAGTTGTTAATGACCTCCTGGGAGCTAAATGTAATGGACTTGTCCTGTGCTTTCCGTACGACTTCATACCACTAACCAGTTTCTTCAGCTTGAAACCCGCTCTGCTCTTCAATTTCTCTGATACCGCACTCTCACATTTAACAGCACACCATCAAGGATACTACAAATGCTGGTGAACAGAATGCATACCTTAGATTATTAGATTAGCTCCTTCGCCTCTTTGGTTGTCTTAGTTACTTTCTCACGGCTGGGACATAGTAACAGATACCCACAACTTAAGGGAGAAAAGGCTTATCTTAGCTCACAGTTAAAAGAAATCTCTTGTCTACTCGTGGGCAGCTGGGAATGGCTGAAGGTCATGGTGGAAAGGAACTTGCAGAGAACAGGTCCTCATGCCATCACGGCCAGGAAGAAGCGAGACTGGAGAGAAGCCAGAGCAAGAATATGTCCTTGCAGGCCATACCTTCAGTGACCTGCCCCTCCTGACCAGGCCCCACCTCTTAACCACAGAAAATCATACATGAATTTATTCCTTTAATCAAATCCAACCCCACCATCCAAATGCTTTTCAAATACATGACGCTGTCTATGGCCATACCAGCCTGAGTATGTCTAATCTTGTTAAATACATGAGGCTTTGGGGGAATTTTCCAGATCCATACCGTAATATTGATCTTGCTTGTTTTCTGCTCCCTACTTAAATGTGGCTAAACTCTAAGCTTTGGTCCTCTATACTCCTACTTCTCTGTAGCTACCACTGGTAAACGTACAAACCGAATGATTATCTTTTCTACATAGGACTCCCTCATACCCTTTTTTTAAACACTATCTCATTTCAAACACTGTGGAACATGCTCCCCTAAGAGGCTCCAGTAGCCCCTCTAGATAGTTAGCATTTAGTTTCTCCTATTCTCCCCTAAACTGGCTTTCCCTTCTATCTATCCTTCTTTTGATAAGATTTTCATTTGTTTGTATTCGGTTTGCTAATCTCACATACAGAGTTAAGGCTACTTTATCTGTTGTCCTCCATATCAAATCAGTCGCAAAGCCGTTGTGTTCACTTTTCCTTTATAATACTTATTGGACTCATATTTTTTTTATTTTCACTATATCATCCTATTTCAATTCCTTGTGTTCTCATACCTAGACTACTTCAATTACCTACTAACTGATCGTGAAGTTCTCTTTCCATCTCTACATAAATCCATTCACCAGAATTCTGCTGAGAATTTTCTTAAAATATTACTTTCATGACCCTATACTATCCTAATCAAAATCCTTCACCTCCCATCTATAGGACATAGTCCTGATTTCTTATTTTCAGAGTTTCTCTGAGGTTGCCATATAAAGGCACTCAATGCATGTTACAATCTGGCTTCAGGCAGCTTTTCCAACGTTATAACTTCTGTACGTGAACCTCCCGATCTTGCCACAAGGGCCATCCTAAACTTTCATCTATGTTTTCAGAATGTTATTTTTCCTCTATAGAAATCCTGACCTCTTCCTTCCAACAAAATTCATCATGACTCTGAAAAAGCCTCTCCTGGAGTCACAGTCCAAAATGATCATTTTCTTTCTCAGCTCCTATAGCACCAAACTCTTAGTTAGCACCTTAAAGGATGTGCGGAGTGAATGCTTGATCTTTGAGATTCTTCACAACTACATGAGGTAGGTGGCATTATTACAGATGAAGAAATTGAGGTCAAATATCTCGGCCAAAATCACACAGAACTGGAAGCACTGGGATCAGAATGCTTCTTAAGCTGAGACTAACCCCCCTATGATGCTACCTTTCTCATTTTCCTATCTCCTCCAAAGTACAAATACACCACAGTATTTGTACACAAGCAGGTGTTCAGTAAATACGCTGACTGAGAAGATTGCTTAAATACTATCCGTGATTTTCTAGCACGTAGCGGAATTGTCAATCTTAACACCGTGCCTTAGGCACCCTACCTCTGTGTCACCCTTTGCGCATGGTTTAAACTGTAATGTACAGAGTTTTCCCAAAGTTACCACATAAAGGGAAAATGAAAAATTGAAGCTAAATGTACCATTATATATGTACAAAATATTCATTATAAAATTCTACAAAATATTTACAACATATTCTGTACATGTTGGCTGCTTCTCCCCATGCATATAAATATAATAAAATTATGTGTTAATTTTTCCTGTGTATGGCAACTTCTGCGACACCATGTAGTTCAAAACAGGAGATTTGCCAAAAACTTACCTCAATTCATTCTAAAAGTAAATTTTGGTTTTTGTGTAAAGCTAAGGGACCTTTATCTGATTCAAACATTCGGTGAATTCAGGAGATGAAATTTACCTTACTACTTCTGGACCCAACTTTACTCTGCTCCTCAAGAGCCAGGAAACAGAAACAGGCTGGCTAGTTGAAGGCTAATGAGGTACAATGGAGTATTTACAGTTTTGGAGATGGCCGCTAAGGCAGCACAACAGGATTTTATTGCCCCGGGCAACACCTCAGCAAAAGAAACCCTACAAAAGTGGACCACAGGTACAAACTGGGATCAGGAGAAGAGGGTAACAATCAAGAGGAAGAGAAGAGAAAGGCGGGGGCGCTGGAAGCAGCCTACCAAAGAGATGGCATGTTTTCTTCTCTGCACAGTTGCTGGAAGCTGTCAGGCCCACTGTGGTTCTAACAGCTGTTGCTGCGTTGCATGGGTTCTATTGTAGCAGCATGATTCATGGCTTGTCTAGCACTGCTTTCCCTGACCCCTAGCATGGTCCAGTCCTTGCTTCATCCAGCTCTTTCTAGCTTGTGACCTTATCACTCATGTCCCTACATCTCACCAGTGTGACATCCAGCACTGCTCCCTTATGATCTGCATTTTCCCTTTTTGGTATGTCTTCCTGGGGTACACTGCCTCTGGCGCCAAACTGGGCCCAGCTCTTAGCTCCTCCATGGTGGGGCTATTGTAAACCACTCTTTTCCACTTCCTGTTGTTGGGCTCTGGGAAAGACAGGAGCAAGGCTCAGAGAAACCGATAAGGGGAAAACAGGGGGAAGAGAAGCACCACTGAAAAAATGTGATAGGAATGAGAAATTCCACATAATTTTTGGAAAGTTACCTTATAAGAAAGGAAAAAAGCCACAGTAGCAATACAAAGTCATCCTCGAGAGACACCATTCCCTTTAAAGTGACTGCATTCACTGTGCCTTCTGAATTAGTTGTCCTTTCTGGCTTTTCAATCTTCTTTGCAAGGTAAACACCCATTCATGTTTCAACACTTTGCTTAAATGTAATTTTCCCTGATCTTCTACATCCAATTATTTCCTCTTCTGTGTTTCCACAGCTCTTCACATACGCATCGATTATGCTGCTACTCCTCTTACTAACAATTCCGCCTCTCCCACTAATTTTTTCAGGACAAGGGCTAATTACTCATGTTCGCATCGAGACGCAGCAGAGCGCCTGGCATACACCAAATATTTGTGGCTTGGTGATTAAAGGCACCAGAGAAGTGCAATCTGCACTTCATTTGCACGTATCAATTTGGTTCCTGGTAGTTTTCACGGGTAACCACGATTTCCCGTGATTTGGAAGAAACACCTTGAAGCTCTATGGGTATCATCAACACAGTACACGGTTTTCACCCCATGGGTAACAAAAACACTCTCCGCTCCGCACTAAAACTCCCAAGGCAAGCTCAATATTAGTGGCACAGTCCCCATCCCACCATTTCTATTGCAGTGAACGCTAAATTACGCCGCCAGCCTTAGTGAATTGGGGGAAGGGCAATAATTAAAAGACGACACTTCTGTAGCAGACCTAGGAGGAGGGTGGAGATGGAAAATGAGTTTAAATCTCGCCTTCCGAGAAATGGTTAGAAACTCACGTAGAACAGCTGCTTCCTCTGTACATGACAGGCCCGCTCCAGGTGTCCAGCCGTGACCTTTTCTCGTGGGTGTCAGGTCATCACCCAGCACAGAAAACAAGAGGCCAGTGCCTTTCTCGGGCACCTCTCCTCATGCCTCGAAGTCTGCTTTTTTCTTAAGGGAAGCGTCCCGTGCTCTGTCCCTCTGCCCCGTTCCCTCTGCGGGTGCCCTCACGCACCGATCTCGCCTTCTTCCCGTAGGGGGCCCCCCAGGCTTGACTCAGGGTCAAATGCGCCCGCTGCTGGGCTGTCAGGCCGCAGCTGGGGAGGGAGCTCCGCGCTCAGGCCCCACCGCCGGTCTCCACGACTGTGCGGGACAGCGGAGGAGACGCAGGCCTCGTGAGGCCACAGGCTGCGGAGGCAGGCCTCTGCCCGGACCTCCAGGACTTCAGCCGCCTCGCCGCAGCCTCCCGCAAGCCCCGGCCCCCGAGCTCGCGGCAGCCCGCACGCGGCAGGATCCGGCAGGGCACGGCGCGGCCAGCGCTCGTCGGGCCGTTCGGCGGCGGACCCGCGCGACCTCGCGCCACGGATCCCGGGTCAGGCCGCCCGCCGCCGGCTCGCCGGTGTCCACGGCAGCGCCCCGCCCCGCGCGGCCCAGCTCGATCGCCGCCCCCGGCCGCGCCGTGACAGCTGGGTGCCCAAAGGGTTAAGCCGGCAGCGCGGCGCCGGGTGTCCCCCGCGCGCCGCAGGTCCGCCGCGAGCCGGCCCCAGCGCGCACGCGCCCGCCCGTTACCTGCGGTCGCCTCCGCGCTCCTCCTCCACCTGGCCGCTCTCTCCCGGGGGCCGCCCCTCAGCCCGCCCCCTCGGCACGGCGTCGCGCACCCTGCTGGCTGCTCGGACGCGGCCCGTGGAGGAGGGGCGTGGGTGATTACCATATATTAGCATACCCGCGCTCGTCACGTGGCCGCTTCAGCCAATGGTCACTCTGGAAAGGCGGGGATTGGGCTGAACACGCCTCAGTGGTGCTCCCTGCCTGAACCGGTGGCCATGGCAACCGCTGGGCGGGCGGGGGAGCTGGGGAGGCGCTGGAGCTGAGCGGCCCCCCGGGAGCATCTCCCCTACCTGAGCTTCTCGTGGCAACACCCGATACTTTTCCCGCTTTTCCGCGCCGAGGGGTAGGATTTGGCTCAGCCAGGGAGATTCAGATTCAACACTTACTGAACACCTGACCACGTGCCTAACTCACTTCTGCACAAATGATTCTTGGGGTGATTCAATGTGATGTCTGTACCATTAACCTAACCTGATAGTAGGGGAAATGGAGGCTCAGAGACGAGTCACTACCCGAAGTCACGCAGCCCCACCAAGCGGAAATCTCAGTGGACATCTAATCCCATTTCTGAATTTAAGGCTCAGGAGGACTCTTGTTATTTTCTCGAAAAGGGGGTCTCCCAACGCCTCCGAACAATTCCATTTGAGAAAATTCTCATTTGTGATCTGTGCAGTGCCCTACTGTTTTCTTACCAGGCCCTTGATGTCGGTAGACAGAACAGTTACGCCCATAATGTCAATGAGAGGACATGAGCCCTGGAGATGAATGAATGTGACTTGCCTTAGGCCAAACAGCTATTAAAAGCTAATGTTAACTATAATTTTATATGTGCTCCAGTTCACTACTTTAGAAACTTTTAAGTTCAATCTTCTCAATGCGGTGGTATTGCTGTGACAATTATACAGACTAAGGCTTTCAGCAATCTGCTCAAGGTTTGCATAGTTAGTAAGTAAATTCAGGTTTATCTGGCTCCAAAGCTAGTTTCATAGCCTCATTATAGGAGGCTTGGGCGTCAGAACCTCTTCTTCTCTAGTAGAACTTGCTCTCAAGATGCAACCTTATTATCTCTTAATCAGATACCAAATATGTCTCTTTTTTTTCCCTGAGGCAGGGTCTCACTCTGTAGCCCAGGCTGGTCCTGAACTCACTATGGAGCACAGGCTGGCCCTGGTCTCACGGCAATCCTCCTGTCTCAGCCTCCCGAGTGCTGGAATTACAGGCGTGCGCCACCACACCCGGTTTATGTGGTGCTGGGGAGTCGAACTCAGGTACTTAGCACTTGCTAGGCAAGCACTTTAACCGCTGAGCCATTCCTCCCCCAAATATATGTTGTGATAAAAAGGAACTATTAAGTTCACAGAGGCCAGCCAAATATTAAAAGAGAAAAGTCACCCAGGTTTCTAAGGGGCACTGTAGAATTCTGTGACTTTATTTGCAACCCTGAGAATCTGTCAGTTACTTAAAAGCAGAGTAGTTTAAAAGCAGAAAAATCTGCATATGCACTTGCTTAGCTCAGTAGTTCTCCTACTTTAAAGTGCTGTATATGAATCACTGAACATGACCATATGTTGCAAATGAAATATGATAAACTATATGGGCATTTTATGGGATTATCAATGTAATTTGGAATATATTTACATGTCACTTTACAAGACTGATCTAAAACCTAATTTCTTCCTGAACTGTGGCTGTTTAGTATTTAAGGACACAGATATAGATGTAGACACACAGGTTAAAATACTGACACGGGTGTTCATTGACTGCGCGAATCTGGGCAGATCATCTAACATCTCTGTGCCTCAGCTATTTTTCTTTTTGATCTGTAAGTTAGGATTGGAATTTTGTAAAATTAGGTGAATTAATGTACAAAAATCATTTAATAGAAGCCCTAGACCAAAGATAAACCTTCATAACTCTGTGTAATTGACATTTCCGCTGCTCTTGTCCCATGAGCTTTCCTTAGGTCAGACAACCCACGTGCACAGGAACGCTCAAAGATTTTTTAGGTGCCGTTGGAATTCTAAAGCTGCTTCCGTCCTGTGGCACATTAAGCAGCCTGTTGTGCTGGTGATGGCTTGTTATCTCTCCAAATGACATTCCGTCTTCTTGGGACCATAAATAATTCCTGGACTCAAAGGAACTGGTTTCCCCTGCACATCTCCTAGCACCAAATTACCGGAGTGGTTCCTTGCAGAAGGGGACTTGACAAACAGTGGAGCCATAAGTCACGCTTCTTGAAACACTTTTATGAGTGCCTTAATGAGGGAGATGAGCTGTCGTCAGGAACTTGTCCCGTCTTTCCTGTCCACAGGAAATGAGCTCTTTGTACTCAAAGGGTTTCCAAAGCTGAGGCGCAAAGAGTTTTCAGGAAGTGGGCCGGGGATGAGAATCTGTGACTCAGAGAGTCCGGGGGGTCTAAACAACTGCCATCCTGCCATTCAGCCCAGAGGGTCAGATTACTCATAGTCTATGGCAGCAATAACACCAAAGCGTGGCTTGTGGGTGTATGTGTAATGATCCTCCACCAACTATGTGCAAACTCAGATGCCTCCCTACCAAAAGAAGAGATATTACAGGACAGAACAATGGTAAACATGTTGCCTCTGGAGCCAAAGAACTAGATGTGACTCTTGCTTCTGTGATCCAACCATATGAGTGACATTGGAGAAATTGCTTAACCTCTTTCTATATTAACTTCTACATCTGTAAAATGGAACTAACAATGATGCTCACTTTATAGGCTCTTGTTAGGTCTCAGTGGGTTGCTAATATGTAGTGCTTAGAGCACTGTGTAGTAAGCAGTAGAGTTTCTTGTACATATAAATCTCATACAAGCCACCTTCTGTCAAGCCAACTGCAGCCTTAGGTGAAGTGGTCGAGGCCCTCTGCCAAACAGGTGTTGCCCTCCAGTCCTGTCACGTGCATGTGCAAGGCACCCAGGAGTAGGAAGAGCACGTGCTCGGGAGCTCTAGTTTGCACCCTGGCACTGTCTCGCTCTCTGCTCTGTGTGTGAACCTGGCCTACTTACTTTGCATCTCTGAGTTGCAATTTTGCTTTTTGTAAAGTGACTTTAACTTTCCCCTGGATTTGTTCTGGGCATTCTGATAGATGGTGGTGTGGCAGGAAGTGCTGAAGGCCAGAACTGGATGGAAGTCCTGCTAGATCTAGACCAGCCTGCTTTTTTTTTTGTTTGTTTGTTTTTTAGCTGTTTCTAGGGGAACATCTTTGCTCTCTAATAAGATAACTGGCATTTATTGAACACTTACCCTGGCCTTCTGCTGTGTCCATCATCTTATTTCACTTTCACTCTAAGCCTAAGGCCCAGAGATATTAAGTAGCTTGTCCAAGATCTCAGTGAAAGTCAGTGGCAGAGCCAGGATTCCAGCAGGGGCTATCTGGTTTCCAAGGCTGTGCTACTAATAATCCATCCTGCTGCATGCAGGCCTCCGAATCCAGCTTAGCTCTTAGAACTCAGGGACTGTGTATTGTTTAATACACGTGAGCACGCGTGCGCATGCGCGCGCGCGCGCGCGCGTACACACACACACGCACACACACACACATTTTGGCATTCCTCGCCCCCCTCCATCTATTTACTTTCTCCTGTCACCTACCAGTGCCTAGCATGATAAATGACTGTATGTCTTTCTGTCTGTATGTATGTGCTGAATGAGTGAAAACAAATGACTATGACATCTCCTATAGTGATAGAAACTCTTTATTTGTTTGCTATCCCTGGTATGAAGAGGAATAGCTGGCAACCCTCCTGCCCCCCCCCCCCAGCCTTCCCTTCCTGTTAGATGATCATATGGAAGGCCTTCTTCCTTTGCCTATGGAGGAGTTAGGCTTCTTGGTTTGAGAGATCTCCAATAGACACAAGGATGAGATTTGGGAAGAAGTCAAGGCTGTTGGAGACTTCTAGGGCTCAGTAGGATAATTGCCAAATAATAGACTTGGGTAGGTGTATTAGTTTCCTAGGACTGCCTTGACCATGTATTGCAAATTGGCTGTTTTAAAGCAGCACAAATTGATTCTTGCACAGTCCACGAGTCCAATAACCTGACATCATAGTGTTATCAGAGTTAATTACTTCTTGGAGACTCAGGGGAGAATCCATTCCATATGTTTTTTTCCTAGCTTCTGGTGAGTTCCAGAAATCTGTGGTATTCCTTTGTTTGTGAATGTGTCAGTCTCTGTCTCTGTTGTCATATGGTGTTCTTCCTCTTTATCGATGTCCAAAGTTTCCTCTTCTTACAAAGACCATAGTCACTGGATCAAAGCCTTCCTTAATCTCGGACAACCTCCCCTTAACCAGATAATATTTGCTAGTATCCTATTTCCATGTAAGGTCAAATTCACAGTTACCGAAAGCCAGAACTTGAATATATCTTTTTGGGGAGCATGATTCAACCCCCAATAGTATGTTTGGATAGAGTGAAGAGAAGATTAAAAAAATGAAGAAAGAAGATAAACTGAAGTTGATCCATGAAGGGCATATAATACTGCAAGTTGGAATGTGACCAAAGGCCCCTCGGAAATGGGACCAACCTTTTTCTTCTTGGCCTATTCCAAAGAGGTCTGAGGCTCATAGACTTACAGTATCAGAGCTGGAGGAACTTCTGAGATTCATTCATGCACTCCACCAACACTGACCAGATACGCTTTGAGGAGCTAGGCGTTTGGAAAGAAAAGGTGTGCCTAAAAAAAACTGTGGTCCAGAGAGTAGATGTGAGTTATCTAAGATCACACATTAGGTTAAGAGTACAACTAGTAAGAGAATGTTGTTCTAAACCCCAAGGCTGAACTCTTTTGATGTCAACTAAGAAGACTTCTGGCTCACAGACAGATCCAAGCTGTTCAAAATTGTGCTCTGGAGCATTACCAAACTTTCCCAAGCTCCCACTGGCTGGTCCACCATTTCAAGGATTTTAGAGAGTCTTGGACAAAACTGGGAATCTCCCCTCTCTGTAAGTGAGATCTGGTGATTCTTCTTGTTGGTCCAGCTGGCTACTCTTAGAAACCTCATCCCTGATTATAACAGCAAAATCAACTGAAAGGGAATTTCATGGAAGTAGAAATAATGGTTTGTACATTTTTTAAAAGTCATCATTGAATCAGCCTTCAACAAACAGTTCAGTGAAGAAAAACACAGTGTTCCAGGTAATGCCAAGGGTTCTTTCTAGCTCACCTTTCCACAGCCCAGGTTCAGAAACAGCCACATTCCGCTCTCAGAGTCACAGTCCTTTTCACATGAATATCCCATTTGTCACTACATCATTAGAAGAGATGGTGTTTTGATCCTAAAACTGGTGACTGATCCAAATATTGTCCTGTCTTGAGCTGTCATGATGTGAGATTTCAGCCTGGAGCAGTGAGGCTGAAAACTGGGGCAGGCTGGGGTCAGAGATGGGGTCAACTCAGCAGGAGTTGTCAGATCAGAGTTGGGGTGAGAAGGAGGTCAGATGGGAGATCAAAGTCCAGGAACGAGGGCAGGTACAGCCAATCCTGCCTCTCTTGAGGTCAGGGCCGGCTAGACATAGCCCTTGGAAAGATCCTTCACCAGCATATCTTCAGTCTCTCTGCTTCAGGGTTCCCAGAGGGTTTCTTGTAGTGTATCTAGATTCAAGTCTCCCCTCATCCCCCCACCTGAAAGGGACACAATCAATCAACTTTATTCAGCAGGCCTTATGGTAACATAATCAGATAAACTTTAAAATTGTGGAAATAGCCCTGTTTGTTCTAACCATGTGGTCCCAGGAGTATTGGTGATTTTTTAGTTTGGCAGTATTAGGTCTAACTCTGGCTGTGCGGTAGAATCAACTATGAAATTGTCAAAATATATGTTTACTGAGCTCCCCCTACAGAGATCCTGACTCCCTAAATCTGCTGACATCTTGAGAGGCAGTGTGATATACTGGCTGAGTGTGGAGCATGGAACCAGGACTCTTAAATTGTAGTGGTTCTGCCATCAGATCAGGGAAGATGACCTTTATGTGCCTCAGTATCTTATCTAAAAAAGATAATAACAATACTCAGCTCATTTGGTGAAAGTGAAGATTAATGCTTTAATAAAACCTAAGTCAGACTACTTACTGTTCAATAAATGCTACTCTTTGCATTGTATTTGTATGTTTCATCCCTGTGATCAAATACCCAACATACATTTTTAAAGGAGGATTTACTTTTACTCACAATTGCAGAAGGTTCAGTTCATGCACAACTGGCTCCAAAGCAAAATTGTCCTGGCAGAAAGGCTTGGAAGAAGAATACTGCTTACTCACAGCAGCCAGAAGCAGAGCACAGGGCGAGAGTGTAAGCGGGAGACTTACCTTCCAGAGGCATACCCTCAGTGACCCACCTCCAAATGGGCCACGTCTCCTAATAGCACTTTCAGCTGAGAATGACATTCATATACTAATGAGTATATGAGTATACTCATCCCCTGGTAGATGTAGTGCCTCCACCTTGCAATCACATTTCCAAGAGTCTGTTAATTCCATAAAGCTGACAGCTGAGCTCAACCATCCCACTATTGTTATTTTTCTTTTTGCCAAGATCTACAAGATATTTGGAAGCACAACTCTTGTTTATTCCTTCAATCATTCATTCTTTCATTCATTTGATTGTTCAATAAGTAAATATTAAGTGCTCCTAACTACTGGGACTGTTTTTAGATACACACAATTCTCCCCTCTGTATAGTCTAGGAGTGAAAACAGTATTGAAAATATTGTTTCATTCACTGTCTTCGGTTGTCTGAACCCTCACTGGTTTATGAGTCTCTGACTCTCACCTCTGGTATTCCATAGGTACAATGACCTTTACTTTATAACCTTGAATTGGAGCAAAATGGAAAGAACATTGGAGTCATTTGGACTCGGTGTTCTGTTTTTCTAGTGAGTGGTATTGTACATCACATCCGGAAGGCACTGTCTACTGCCTACACAGTAACTAAAGAAATGCCACTATTCTTCCTGTATCTACCAGACTGAGAAAGTAGTCAAAAATATCAGTGACTCTGCTCTTCAGCCTGAGCCACAGATTATGGGTCAGAGTGGGCACCTGACTCCCACTGAGCCAATCACATCCTATCCCCAGACCCCTGAAACCCTTTTACCTGTCTCAAGGTACCTTCTTGAATGATGGATATACATGCAGAAGCTGTTGGCAGTGGAAAACTTCCACTAGTCTGCAGCTAGAAAGAAAAATAAAGTCAATGCTCAAATTTGTTGGGGAACCAAGGTTCCAGATTGATTCCTTGTTTTGGGACTCAGCATCACCTCCAGCCTTAGGTTCTGTGGCACATCTTTTGTCCTTTCACTAATCCTTCATTGCATATAAACCATATTGACAGGCATCACGTATTTTCCCCTGGTGCCTGGAAGGAGCCGTTTGTTCATGGCATCTGCTTTCTAAGGGCTGTGTAAGACAGAAGGCAATGAAAGGGTTCTTGCCTGAAATCTTGAGACCAGAGAGCCTTAGTCCAGCTCTAGAGCCTCTGTTCCTACTTTAAATGAGCTTTTGGATCAAGAAATTAGAAAAAAAATACAGAGAAAAGGAAAGGTCGGGGCACCTTGTGTTTCGTGGGAGGGATCCCTATTTCTAATGTCCCTAAAGAAGAATCTCCTAAGCCACAGTTTCTTTTGACACTGTCTTCAGGTACTGACATCCTCTTTTTCTCAAATCGGATTCCCCCCCCCACACACACACACATTTGGATCCAACAGTGAAGTCTTGTCTGTCCTGCTCAGAGCTGGGGTGGGAGTGGGGAGCAGAAAAGTAAAGTCAACTGCGTGTGTCCTAGCATCATTGAAGCTTCTGGGAATGAAGCTCATGTGCGTCACTTCCTCCAGTCCTTCTTTTGCTCAGTTAGGATCTGTTCCTCTGATCTGTGGCTGGAGCTGACACTTAACGGTTTTGCACCAGTATAGCTTCAAGTGCTTGTTAATTTGGTGAAATGTTTTTCTATTATTGGTGCTCCAAGGCTTTTAAATATCCCCTAGGACCCTTCCTGATGTACTCTGTTTCTCCCTCAGAACTCTGCACTTTCCTGCAATTAAGACCATCAGGGACTTCTAGGATGCTCTTCTAGAGCTTAGACTTGGATATTTGGCATGATTTCTAATTTTCTCTAGCTCTTGCCTTGCTCATCAGAAATTTTAAATATTCTCCTTATTTATAGATAAGGTTTAGAAAAGTTAACTGACTTCATTTTTTAAAAACTGGCCATTCATTTAACAACATTTTGAGGACTACCTTTGGGCTAGTCTTGGGTTAAAGGTTAAGGATGTAGTGCTAAAACAATACCATGAAGAGTCCAGGTTGTTGGAGAGACATATGAAAAAATTGGAAGATAATTAGATAAACCTAAGTAGGTTAACGATACCTAATTGTAAAATCCAAAATGCTCCAAAATTCAAAAAATTTTTGAGTGCCAGCATGACTCAGTGGAAAGTTTCACACCTGACCTCACATGACAGGTTGCAGTCAAAATGCTGGTGCACTGAAAGGATTATACAAAAGAACCTTCAGCCTATGCATATAAGGCATATGTGACACGTAAACTCAACTTGTATTTGGACTCAGGACCTATCCCCGAAGCATTTCATTATTGCAAGGTTTCCAATCCACTTCTCCAGTCTGACATCTGAAACCCTTTTGGTCCCAACCATTTTGAATAAGGGCTCTTCAAGCTATACTATCAAACTCTTTGACTAGTGCTACAAAGGGAAAGATCAGGGTAGTGTTAGAGGGCATCGCGCAGAAACTTACTTTCAGGTACCTGGAGGGCTCTGATGGACTGTAGGGAGGAGCTGTTTAGACACAAGGGCCTGGTATATATGACTATGGCATTCAGTGGACTTGACCAAGCCCAACCAGCTGAGAATGGGCAGGACTGGGCCCTGGGCTGTGTCTGTCTGACTCTCCACTTATAGTCTTTCTTTTCTCTTGCATTGTTTTGCTCCTGCTTATTCAACCACCTAGATTCTTGGGTATGAACTGTGTGCAAATCACTGCTACCCTGATAACACCATTAAAATACCTCTGTAATATAGCGCAGAACCAGGGGCCTCCTGCTATTTCAACAACGCACTCACCAAACTAAGATATCTACTCTCCAGAGGTAAAAAAGAATATCAGAAAAGCTGTTTGAGGAGAGTGTTGTATGAGCTAGACACTGTGAGTTTGTGGGTGGAAACAGAGCTTTCCTTCTTCCACTGCACACAGTGGTGCCTACCTCTCATGCCAATTTCTTTGAAGTCAATTTAATGCATGATTCCTTAGAAGCTCCTTTACTCAAGGGCAGAATTGAGTAGCCCCAGGGTGAGCATCTAGTCTGAGGCTAGGCAATCTATGCGCAAAAGAGAGGTCAAAACAGAATAGTTCCCATTATGATTCTTAGCCAAGGGAGGGCCACTTGCAGATAAGAAAGTGAGGAAGCCAGTCAAGAGTGAGAAGAAAAGCTAGCAGACATGGCAGAAACACCTGGCCCCGCTGTGCCAAACACTACTGCCTCTCAGTATATTATGAGAAATGTTTAGCTGCCTCTTGGTAAGTGGAGGGTAGGGAAAGGGTGGAATCTAGATTTTTAAATACTTACCAATTTCTGTGATGTAAACACTCTTCTCAAGGCTGATTTCCAGGCTGATGTCAATAAATGCAGCGTGGTGGGGAGGGGAATGGGGGAGTGCGCGTGTAATTGACTCTCTGGCCTATGGAAGACAACTTGGGGACACCACTGAATTATCTCTTCTTTGTTTTTACAGTTAGAAAGCCCCATCTGAGTTTCATCAGAGCAGGTGACTGCCCAATGAGAAACTACATTTCCCAGCCATTTAAGTAAAATCTGGCTGGTAGATTGTGAGCAGAAATAATGTAGGAAATTTCTCTGTCACATCCTTAAACAGTTGCCTGTTGCCTCAGCTTTCTCTGTTTCCTACTTCTGGGCTGGACTTAGACATGGTACAGAGAGGAATAACACCAAGGCGGCCAGCAGGAGCAGTGAGTCAGACATAAGTTGGACCATTGAGCAACCTCCTAGAGCTGCCTAGCAACCCTGAGCCACCCACATACCTCTGTATCATTTCACAAAAAAGAAGTCAATATATACTTTAAGACCTCTGTTTTAGAGTCCCTATTGTGGAAGCTTGCTTCAATACTAATACTCAGCCCTAGAGCTTACCTGGGAATTGATGCATTTTGTAGGTATCTTTACTACAACCTTGCCTTCTCTTTTAAAGCATCCCAAGTGATGCTTTCTATATTGTAACCAAAAAGTTAGTAGTCAACATTTTACTAGGTTAAACTGCAGAAACCCCCAAAAACTCAATGGCTGAAGACAACAAAGGTTTATTTCTCTCTTATTAATGTGGTAAGTGATGGCTGCAGGCCATTTAAATCTTTGCTCGATTTGTTTTCAGGTTATAGGTTCAAGGCTGAGGGAGGTGCCACCACATTAGTCTGAAGCAGAATGAAACACATAATGGGTAATCTTGCAATGGCTCTTAAAGCTGTGGCTGGGATGTAGCACATTCCATTTCCACTCACATTCCATCGGCAAAAGTGAGCCAAAGGCCTAGGCGACTCCAAGGAGATAATGAAGTATCCTCCTGTCACAGAGGCACTGCAAGTCTTATTGCAGTGACAGAGAAGGTTATCCTTTTCCTGAGGGTCCAGAAGATTATTAGGAATGATACTACAATCTACAGTGCAAAACATTGCTACCAGTTCAGATGAGAAAACCAAAGCTCAGAGAGCCACATGGTCACATGGCCACATGGTCTTACCCTTGCTTTTGGAAATGCAAAAGCTGAGAAGATCATTTCTGTTCTTCTTCTGCAAGTCAAGTTAGTCTTAATAAACTGTTGTGGGTAGTCTATAATATCTTTTGCTTTCCAAGGTCTGTTTTTGGAAGCCAAGTCAGGAGTCTGGAAGGGCTTACTTGGAGCTCAGCATGTAGAAAGAGAGGAGAGGGCTGTGGGCTATGAAGTTAGGAGATTAGGGGGCTGGTTCAAAGGCTTTGCCACTAGATCCCTGTTTAAACTCAGAAAGTTATTGAATTTCTCAGGGTCTCAGTTTTCAGTGTCAGACAGAGTGTACAGCTAGAAAGGTCTTTCCTGGCTCTATCTTAGTTCATTTTCTGTTGTTGAACTTGTAGAGGAATACATTAAGACCCAAACAGGCTCCAAGAAGCTAATATCTCTCTTTTACTTTGTTTTTATAGTTTGGTTTCCTCATATTAGAGAAATCACGTGATATTTAACCTTCTGTGTCTGACTCATTTCACTAAGCATAATGGTCCCAAGATGCATCCATTTTCCTATTAATTACAGAGTAGTTTATAAAGAACAGAGATTTATTTGGCTCACAGTTCTGCAGACTGGGAAGTTGAAGAACACGGCACTTGTATGTGTCCAGCATCCGGTGAGGGTCTTCTTGCCACATCATAATGCGGTGGAGGGGATGACATGACAAGACAGGACAAGTATGCTAGCTTGGGTCTCTCTTCCTTTTCTTACAAAGTCACTAATGCCATCATGTTCCACACCCACGACTTCACCTAATCCCAATTACACTCTAAAGGCCCCACTTCCAAACACCATTAACATAATTGGAAGATTGAGTTTCCAACACATGAACATCTAGGGGATATATTCAGACCAAAGCAGACTCTAAGAAGCTAATATCTAATCTTGCAATCCCCAGTGGACCTTCAGAAGTCCTGTTCTTTATTTTAAAACTAACTTAGAAGACAATTTTGATTTTTTAAATTTATTTTTTGTACAGTGCGTTTTTATTGACACCCCCCCCCATTCCTTTTCCCTTCCCACCTCGTCATCCCTCTCCCACCCCTTTTCCCTTTCCACAACTCTATCTTCTTACTTTCTTCCATCTCTCTTTTTTAGGGTTTGGTTTTCTCATAGAGAAACCATGTGCTATTTAGCCATCTCTGCCTGACTCACTTCACTAAGCATGATGGTCTCACGGTGCATGCATTTCCCTACCAACGACTCAAATTTGTCTTTCCTACAGAACAATATACACCACATCTTCTTTACCCATTCACCTGTCATTGGACATATTGGCTTCTTCCAAGATTTGGCTGTTAGAGATTGTGTTGCAATAAACATGGATATGCATTTATCATTCTTGTGCGATGACTTTAGCTCTTTTGGGGAAATACCCAGAAGAGGTATAGCTGAGTCAAATGGGATATAGAATTTCAGTTTTTTGAGGAATCTCCATACTACTTTCCATAGTGGTTGTAACATTTACAGTCCCACCAGCGACGTAGGAAGGTTTCTTCTTCCCTACAACCTCACCAGCTTTTTAAAAATTTTTTTTTGAATTTTTAATACCAAACATAATCTTACTGGAATTAGATGAAACTTCAGTGTTTTGATTTTCATTTCTCTGATGACTAAAGACACTGAATATTTTTGCATGTATTTATTGGTTATTCAGACTTCTTCCAAGAATTGTTTACTCATTTCACATGTCCATTTTTTGATTGTGTCTTTTATTTTGGAGGGTCTAATTTTCCAGGTCTTTGTACGTTCTTGATAGTAGTCCTTTATCTGAGGAGTAGCTGGCAAAATATTTTCCCCATCCCATTTGTTCCCTCTTCATTCTGTTGTTTCCTTTGCTGTGCAGAAGCTTTTAGATTTGATAGAATCCCAATTGTTGATTCTTGGTGTTATCTCATGTGCTTTGGGTGTTTGTTTGAGAAAGTCCTTTCCCATGCCTATGTGGAGGACAATCTTGATAAAATTCCCATCTCTGTTCACTTAATCATTCTACCACTCAGTCCAAAGTGGATGGCATACCCTTTGTGCCAGGCTCTGCTATGGGCACCTGGGGCCCTGGGAATTAGATCCAGTCCTTTGTTTCCAGGAGTTTACAATCTATGGGTCGTGCAACAACACATACAGTGAAATGGACGAGGTTAAACTTGCAACAAGTGTTTTTCTTACCTACAAAACAGAGTGATTAAAGAAAACACAGTGTGTATAAATAACACTGTGTATAAAGAAAATACACATAGATGTGGTATTGCACCTGGAGGGAGCAACATCCTCAGCCCCAGTGTGGTTCTAATGGAGTGATGGGAGGGAGAGATACAGGGAGAAGAGCAAGCAGAGGAGCGAATATGACTAGTTCAGGCCAGGAAGAGTGGGATGTGGGAGGAGATGTCCAGAAGGTCAGTGATGTGTGTCAGAGATGTTTGCACATAGGTGGTCGCTGAAGCCACACAAGCACCTGAGATGGTGACTTTTCTTTCATTCATTGTCTCTCGATGTTGGGCCAAGATCAGGGTCCTGAACTTCCAGCAGCCTGACCACACAGAGTGGCCACACACACTAAAACTTCCCAGAGAGGACCCTGTAAAGGGTCTGACCTCTGCTGGGTGTACCAGTGTAGATGTTGGCCCTGAAGGAACAAACATGCAGCACCGATTTTGTTTTATGGCCTTGTCTGATGCTGGAACACGTAGAGAGGGCACCAGGTCATCCCTGGTGCAACAGGAACATAATCAGACAGCACCCTGCTTCCTGAGGCCCCAGCAAGAAAGCCAGGACCTGCTTGGCTCTAACTGGGATCAATTACAGGCCATTCCTCTGCTTGCCTGAGTTACTTACATGGAATTGTGTGGGGCTGGCCCCAGGAGGCCCGGTGGAGAAGCTCTCGGACTGTGTCCATGACAAGATGCAGAGCTCTAACTTAGACAGGACAGAGGGAAGGGAGCTAAGTGGAGAGCGTAAAAAAAAATAATAACAGTGAAACAACATCTATTTTTTTATTGAATGCAATGAGCTGGGCACATGGCAATGAATTTATATATATTACTTCAGGTTAGCCTCATAATAACCTTCTGAGGTAGGTTCTATTGCTGAGCTCATTTTATGGATGAGGAAAACTGAGGCTCAGTGAGGTTAAGTGACTTGCTCAGGGCCTACTTATTTAGGGAGCAGCAGAGCTCCAAATACAGATTCAGGTTTGCTTGCCACTGAAGGCTCAGTTTTCAAAAGAAGTAAAGAGATACCAGGCCTAGACAGACCATATTTTGGAATTAAATGGGTTTGGATTCAAATTCTAACTTTGCAACTTCCAAACCATATGCTTGGAACCAAGTACTGAACTTCATAAGCCTTGGTTCTGTCTTCTGTAAAATTTAAATAGCAGAACCTAACTTGGGACATTGTTATGAAGATTAAGAGTAATATATGTAAATGTAAGGTATGTGTAAATTCTCAGTAAGTGGTAATGTTATTATCAGCACCACTATTCCCACCCTTGGCTCTTACTACCACCCAGCAGTTGGGAGAAAGCATGTGCAAAGGCCTTCAAGCATGAGCGAGGCAGTACTTTGAGACCTAAGTCATTTTAAAGTAGCTGAGTGTGGAGAGAGGGTTAAAGTAACAGAACTAGGGCCAAAAAAAAAAAAAAAAAAAATGGAGCAGATCATGCTAGGTTGTTTTATTATTCTAATGAGGATTTAAGGGCTTGATTAAGGTCACTGGGAGCCACTGAAGAATTTCTATCCGGCTAGAAAGTAACATACCTAACTTTGCATGTCCTCTCGTCTAGGCCGTGGGAGTACAGAGAAACGTTTGAGGTGCCCCCTCTTGCACACTTGGTTCCTAGTGTCTACAACACGGCCTAGGATACAGTAAGGGTTCAAAAAATATTCACTGGATACATTTGCCCAAAGTTGTTGCTTTACCCAATCGTGCTTGATGGTGAGAAGCAAATGTGCAGTCTCGCTCAGGGAAGGCGACCTATGTTAGGGATAGTTGTGGATGCTATGTGTGGAAAGCTAAGTGGAGAGGCTGAAACTGGGTGACAATCCTGAGACCAAAGTGGCTGCAGACCTTACAGACAGGGTGCACAGGGCACGGGTGACGCGGTATCCTTGCATGTCCCGTCCTTGCGTCTTTCTTGTCTTTGTCTTAGGTTTGGCTTTCCTAGCGCTGTGGCTTGGACAGCATCGTTACAGTGCCTTCAGGGTTTCACTGGCATCTTGTCATTATGAGCTTTCAGACTTAGGTCCTTCTGATAAGTGGTTCATTTTTTAAAGTTATAAGTAAATAAGAGAGAATGCAATTGGCATAGCTAAACCTTTTGTGACACTTAAGTCTGGATTTCAAATAAAACCAGGATTCTGCGAGGTTAAAAGATGGAAGGGGGATTATTTGCTGTGATGAAACTCAACAGTGATCGCTATTACACAAGTAATTATCTAATCTCTCCAATTACAGTGAGTTCTTTGGAGGAAGTATGGGATGCTACAAGAGAGTATGACGGATGGTCTAACTTAGACTGGGTGAAGGAGGGTGGTTCCAAAAAGCCTGTGGCATCTCTGCTCTTGAGTCTGTGCTCACCACTGTGTACTTAGAGTACAGGCTGAGCTGCTATAACAAAATGTCCCAATTTCCAATAGCTTAACTGAAATGCTGTGTGGTTTTCTCACAGGGATAGTCAATAGTGATCAAGGTCAACTCTGTTCCATAAAGTCACCTGGGGCCAACTTGATGGTTTTTTGTGATTTCTCTTAACAAAGGCCCCCCTACAGTCTTTGAGGTCACCATACCAAGTGAGTCACATCCCTTTGAAGGGTGAAAAATGCAGCATCCTGCTGGGCATCTGTGTTCTCTGTTAAAGCCTTTGGGAGTGTTGAAAAATTGCAGAAGGAAAGGAGCTCCTGGGGGGCAACCCCAAGTCCTTGTCCCTGGTAACCTGCCCTGGGGTGAGATGAAGGACTCAACCAGTGTTAAATAGCTCAGTGCTTTAGAGAAGTCCGTAAGATGAGGAAAATGCACCCACTGGACTTGGCATTGATGAAGTTTCTATGGTCCCAAAGGGAGGGAGTCAGATCACAGTGGGTAGACGTAGAAGACAACTCTTGTGAATAACTTTAGTGGTGTGTGTGTGTGTGTGTGTGAAAGACATAGAAATATCCAGAGCTAGAACAGAAATCTCAATCTCTCTCTCTCTCTCTCTCTCTCTCTCTCTCTCTCTCTCTGAAGAATTGGGTCTGGGACCCTGCCCATGCTAAGCACATGCTCTATCACTGAGCTACATTTCCAGCCCCTCGCTTTGCTTTGCTTTTCTCTAACTTTGAGAATATTTATAAACAAGGTGGAATATGTTGGTGGAGTGTTGGAAAATGTGAGAAAGAGAAGAGTTAGCAAACTATACTGGACAGAGGCCATTTTCAGAGTAGAAAATACTATTGAAAAAAGGGTTGAAGAGCATATACTCTACCTTCATTCACCCTCCTTCTGCCCTCCAACTTCCTCCCAAAGTTTCTGTTGGCTGAACCCAACGGGCAGCCAGATAATCCACCAGCTCACTGATGTGGTCCCTAGAGGTCAGTCATCTGGATGGCCCGAAGCAGGTAGAAGAAGGTAGAGTGGGTATGGGGATGAAGGATGCAAGTGAAAGAACACAGAAAGCTTCCACGGGATTCCATGTTGCACACATATGCCACAGGCTCGGTATCCTTAGTTGAATATCTGACTACTACCTGTGATGCTAAGAGGAGAATCAAGTCGTTGCCTCTGAAGATGGAATTGCAATCCAGGTAAGGGAAAATGTTTCCATTCTGAGTTACAGTAGAGTCAAAGAGAAAGTTACTGAGGAAAGAAAAATCCGAACTGTATCCATGTTTGGGGTTCAAATATAAACAAGTATGTCCAACAAATTGGGAGAGAAGGGAAAAAGCTACAGGGAAAAACTCTAATGCAGAATCTATTAAGGTGAAAATCCAGTAAGGGAGGCCGACTAAGTGCCCCGCCCTAGTGTCCATCTTCTCATCCTCAAAATCTATGACTGCATTTCATGGGAGGTTGGACTGTGCAGGTATAACGGAAGGACTGTGTGCTGGAAAGATTACCTTGGGTTGTCTCGGCAGACCCAGTGCAATCTCAAGGGACTTACAAGATTGAGGCAGCAGGATCAGAGCCAAACAAGGAGATAGAATGGAAAGAGACATTAGAATGCTGTGGGGTCACAAGCCAAGGAAGGAGGAAGCTTCTGGAAGCTGTGAAAGGTGAGGAAATAGATTCTTCCCTGGAGTCTCCAGAAGAAATGCAGCCCGCTGGCCTCTTGCAGACTTTTGACCTCCAGGACTGTTGATAACACTTCTGTACTGTCCTAAGCCACTAACTTTGTGGTATTCCATAACAACACCAATAGAAAACTCACTGCTGTGGTTATTGCCACAGTCCCTGAAATATCAGCGTCTTGGTAAATAGCGGCTGAGTGAATAAAAGATCCTAGGATGTAGAATAAGACTCAACTCAGGTCTGTGGGAAGGCTGTGTCCAGCACCTGTATGTTTCTGTACCCGTGTGTAGTTGGTGTATATGGAGAGAGCCATTTCTTTGAATAATCAAGCCTTCTGCTGTGGTCTTTCTCTACAGGCACAGAACACAGTGGCAAGAGACCCGTTTTTCTGTTCTCTTTGGAATGTAAAAGGCAAGACAGAATCAGGGCACGGGAGTTGCTCCCAGAGGGGTACACCAGGTGGCAGTCTCATCAAGAGCAGTCTAGGGGCAAGCAGCACAAAGTGGGCAACTGCCCCAGTGGGGGCAAAAGCAGGGTGTGATGTCACCTGCCCCACATGACCTCAAAGGCAGAGTGCAGGCGGTGGCAGGAGGCACAGCCTTGGCTGGCCCAGATGGTGCCCAGAGCTCTGAATGCACCAAGGAGTGAAGAAGCTTTGTGTGGGTTCTGAGCCCTGAAGTCTCCAGGACTGGAGCAGAGCACCAATG
This sequence comes from Ctenodactylus gundi, assembly GCA_004027205.1. Lineage (NCBI taxonomy): Eukaryota > Metazoa > Chordata > Mammalia > Rodentia > Ctenodactylidae > Ctenodactylus > Ctenodactylus gundi. The sequence continues at coordinate 58,381 of PVKB01003058.1, read as the reverse complement.
AGTGAGCAGAATGTGTGTCCAGATGCTATTGTGGTGCTATTGCTAGGAATGAGGTCTGGGGCCTCCAGATCTCTCCTGCAAAACAAACAGGAGCCCGTGACGAGTTAAACTAGGCCCCCAAAAGATATGTTGAAGTCCTCACCTCCAGTACCTCATGAGCTAAATTATGTCCTCCCTTAAAAAAGATAACCTTGACCCAGTACCTTTAAATGTGACTTTTAGAGTCTGGGGGCATAGCTCAGTGGTTAAAGAGCTCATCTAGCAAGCACGAAGCCCTGGGTTTGATTCCCTCGCACCACATAAGCTGAGCATGGTGATGTGTGCCTGTAATCCCAGCAGTCAGGAGGTAGAGGCAGGAGGATTGCTGTGTTCAAAGCTAGCCTGGGCTGCTTCATGGTTTCAAGACCAGACTGGACTATAAAGACTCTGTTTAAAAAAAATGACCTCTAAAGTCAGGGTCTATACAGAAGTAATTAAGTTAAAATGAAGTCAGAGTTTACTGTAATCCAATATGACTAATGTTCTTATAAAAGAAAAAAATGGACACAGAATTAGATCAATAGAGGGAAGGTAACTTGAAGAGACACAGAGAAGGTGGCCGCCTACAAGCCAAAAGAAAGGCCTGGAGCGAGTCTGATACTACCTTCATCTCAGACGTCCGGCTTCTGGAACTGTGAGGTGATACATTTCTGTTGTCTAAGCCACGCAGTTTATGGCACTCTGCTACAGGGGTTCTAGCAAGTTAACACAGAAATCTTTCTCCTGTTCTGCCTCCCACCCCTACTCGTGATCTAGGTGGCTCAGGGAATTGCCGCGTTGGGCATTATGAAGAGGACCAGGTCCTGTTGGAACAGCAGAAAGCAGCACCTGGGCATTCTGTGCCCAGTAATGAAGCAGGGAGCATTCACTGCCCTAGGCCCTGGTAGGGAGGCTGCAGGCATCTACAGACAACAGCTGTGCTGGGCCAGGACAGCTGTGTGAAATTGGGCTTAGAGGTAGGGATAAACTCTACAGAAGAGTGTGGACCTCATGTTACCCAAACAGCAGGGCTGCTGTGGGAACAGCCTCAATTTTTTTTTTTTAAAGCATAAGTGAGATGTATCCTGGGAACCAATAAAACAAGATGGAGACACTTTACAGGGGACCGGAGAGATGAGATTACTCAAGATCACATTCACAGATTTATACAGATCATCCCAACCTCTTCTCTTCTTTTCTCCCTTTCGTCACATTTGAGGTTACTAACAGCTGGTGATAGCACTCCGGTACCTCCCTCTCCCATTTTCTGGGACTTCCTGCTCCAAGTCCCTGTGCTCTGTCTGTTTCTGGGGAGTAGCTCCAGACCACAAGTCTGTAGGGAAGAGGAAGAAGCCCTAACCCACAGGGAGATTTGAGTCTGCCTTAGATCAGATTGGAAGTAAACTCCTAATTATCAGGAAGGAGGTACTTTGGAATCTAGGTTCCGGGGCCGAAGAAAAAAACTGTGAGACGAGAGAGAGAGAGAGAGAGAGAGAGAGAGAGAGAGAGAGAGAGAGAGAGAGAGAGAGAGAGAGTTATATACAGCATGTTAAAGTTCTACAGTTGGTAGCAAATGATGCACATGAGGACCAAATAGAATACAGTGTTTGAAAAGAGGCCAACAGCGCACTCTGACTGCAAGGTGTCCCCATAGTGCTCCTTGGTGCTGGAGGACTCAGGGCCTGGCCTGAGATGACACCTTTCTGCTCCAGAAGACTTTTATCTGGAGTCTCTGGATGTCTACTGACCTATGTTCCATTTCAGTCGATGGTTTTCCAATTTGTAAAATCCACTCCCAACTTTCCAGTGTTCCAGTTTTATAACACACTAATCCCAAACAACAGCATTCATTTTGCTGACAGCTTGCAGTTGGGCAGCACGATCTGCTCCATTCAGCATTAGCCAGGACAGCTAGAATTATCTGAGGGGTTTGTTGCTCAAAGCGTAGCAGTAGTTGCTGATGTCTTAGCTGGGGCTGCACTGTAACTTAACTTCCCTATGGCCTCTTCTTGTGACCTAGGCTTTTTCAGACCAAAGTGGCTTCATTCTCGGGATGAGTGTCCCCAGAGAAAGAACCAGATGGAAGTGCGGCTAGCTCAGCCTTGGATGTCTTAACTGTACCACTTCTGTGACTTTCTCCTCATTAGCAGCTGGCCACCAAGGTATGCTTCTGGGCAAAGGGAGAGGAATTAGAAGCAATCTTTTGTTAGGAAGAGTATCAAAAAACATTGTGGACATGATGTAAAACCACCATGCCCTGAGAAATAGGCCTGATCGCGTGGGAGTTTCAAAGAAGCTTGTGACTTGCCAAGATAACAAGATGTTTTAGTTACTTTCTCATTGGTGTGACTCAATACCCAACATCCACACCTTAGGGAGGAAAGATTTATTGTAGCTTACAGTTTCAGAAGGTCACAATCCACTTACAGGGGAGAGGCTAGAAAAGGAGGGGAGCACATGGCAGGGCTGGAGCAGAGGCAGGGCCAGAGCCAGAGCTCCAGCAGCAGAGATCCTCACAACACTGTGGAAAAGAGAGACTGAGGAAAGGTGGAACCAGCACACACACCTCCAGGTCAATCCCCCAAGTTCCTTCCAACCAGGCCCCTTCCAACCAGGCCCCACCTCCAACACCACATAGGATCCATAGGAACATGAGGCTTTTGAAGGACACTCCAAATCCAAACCACCACACATGACAGCCAAGATACAGAAGTAGTTCAAACCACAGCATACCTGTATGCACATAAATTCATACATGCACACATATAACATACATGCATACATAAGACACACATCACATACAAGCATACACACACAGACACATATGCATACACACACACACACACACACACACACACACACACACAAGTGCCTTGTCTGCTAGCACTTTACATCATCTAACGCCACCCTTTGGATATATAGAATAGTCATTTTAAGCTTAGTACTTGAAAAACTGAACTGTAAATTTTACCAAACCTGTTCTCCCACAGACTTGCACCTGTCTACCTGCCGCTGATCTTCAGTCTCCTGTCTTCGTCATTGTTTGTGGAACAACTGAGATCCTCAGCAGACTCTCACCGGATGTCCTGTAGTCCCATACGGGTGCTCCACCTCAAGGCTGCGCAGCCACCGGACCCTCCAGCTCTCGCACTTGCAGGCCGGCATCTTGGAATATCTATGTCTTCAGACTTGTAAGCTTTCCAAATAGATTCCTGTTTTCTTATAATTTCTGTCAATCCTCCCTTTTGTAGAACCTGAACTAATAGAGTACTGAGTTACATCCCATGCCCATTTTTATTTTATTTTGTGACAATGTCTCACTAAATTACTAAGTTGCCCAGGTTGGGCTCTAACTTGTGATCTTTCTGCCTCAGCCTTTCAGAGTGCTCGGATTATGAGCCTGTGCCACGGTGTCCTGTTTTCATTAGAATTTCAGTATGGTTATACAAAGGCAGGACTGAAAGCTTGTTTTGAGCAGAGCTTATATTTCTGGGTCAGTTGACAATTCGCAACAAGGGTGATCACTTGAGTTTGTTGGCATTCTGTCCTCTAGGAGGCTAGGGGGGTCTGGGAGGGGCCGGGGGCATGACACATGAGGAGGAAAAGGAATCAAGGGAGACAGTGACCAAAGAGAGTTGTGGGCAGTAAGGGTCCACTGAGCATGAGGGAGGAGAGAAAGAAAGTGGCCCCTGGACAGATGCAGAGACATTTATTTTCATGGAGTTTCACTTACTATATAATTTTATATTTTATGTATTCACAAAGTTGGTTTCTTAGTTCCCTCTCTTCCTAGAGCAGACTAGTGGATAATCCTCAACTGACAACAACATGAAAATTGGTGACTTCAGTCTTCTATAAGCCCCTGCCACCATAGCCCAGGGAAGGGATTGTGGGATACCTGTCCTCTTGTGTGTGGGGTACAGGGGGCAAGAGGTGGGGAGGGGTCTTCTAGCCTCTAAGAGGTTCACTTCCCACTGTCAGGGTGAGGCTTCTTGTTTTCACCAACACACTAGACCTCATAACCTGACCGTGACCTTGAGTTCTGATCTGATCTCTTCTACTTACCTACTGCTCAGCCTTAGATAATCTCCTTTTTCTCTTTGGGTATCAGTTTTTCCTTCTGAAAAGGAGTGTGTTGGACCAAGTGACCTCAGAGAGTCTTTTGGGCTCATCCTGTAAATCTCTGAGATCTTTGAAGGTCCCCTGGTGAAAAAAAAAAAAAGACATTAGCAGGGGTCCGAAAGAATCTACCGTCAAAGACTCTACCATCTACCAGCCCTTTCAGTCTCAACATGGGAGTCGGGGTAAACCAAATTAGTCTTGTAGCTACCATAACAGAGGGACATCGAAGCCGTCCCACTCTAACATTTCCTACCTTTTCTAACTGACAAATTCCACTCTATTGCAAATTCCACTCTTCTGACATTTAAGTAAGTCAAAGACAAATAGGCAATCACCAAGAGGATAAAGTTATTAGCTACCTAAGTGCTCTCAGTGTGTCACAGGGAAAGACAGTCATGATTGGCCTGGGCATCCTACTGTTATAGTAGTCTGTCTTGCACCCCTCTACCATTAGACTGTATGCACCCCAAGGGAAGAAAGGTTTATTGTGTAACATAAATAAATATTAGAGGGCCCGACTTATGACCAATTGACAAGTGTGTTGAAAGTTGATATTGGAAACTATGGCTTAGAGCTGAAAACACATAGGCTTTCTAATAGTAAACCTTAGAAGTAGCTTTATTTATTTAAAGACAGTGAGGGGAATATGTAGATTTCTCCCTGTGGGATTTGTCTTAACAAAACCTGGAACATGAGAGAGCAAATTAAAATGTGTACTCTCAAAGGGAAAGGAAAGAGGAAGGTGGCCCCCTACACATACCCGTCTTCCCCAAACTCATCATTAATGTAAATCCTACTTCCTCTTCAAGCTGGTGTGATGTGGTTATGGTAAATCAGAAGTTCTACAGATGGTGATTCTTTCATGTGGAAGAAAAAAGTAAGGAATGAGTGAGAAGCATGCTTCTCCAGTCGCCTACTTCCAGGTGCTTATTGTGAGCCCAAAATGTTTTATACAGCGGATATTTGTTGTCTTTGTGGCTGTCCATCATCCAGATCTTCTTTCTGTAGTTCTTTTAGGGAGAAGGTTTCCCCACCCTATGGGAAGGTGAGCCTGCTTCTCTCTAGAGAAGACGAGAAGTGATAAAACTTGCCTTGTCAACCGCTTTTGAGCTGTAGTGAATCTAGTATTTACCCATCAGGTGCATCTAATGCTGACTTACTTTATTTATTTGAGACAGGGTCTCACTTTGTGGTCTAGGCTGGTTCTGCTCTCATTATGTAGCCCAGGCTGGATCTGAACTCACAGCAGTCTTCCTGCCTCAGCCTCCCCAACTGCTAGGATTACAGCCATCACACCTAGCTAATTTTTACGTGGTGCTGGGGAATTGCACCCAGGGCCTTGCACATGCAAGGCAAACACTTTACCACTGACATGCACCTCCAATCCCATGCTGACTTTAAATTGTAATATGTGACTTCAAAAATCAGGGACCAGAGTATCTCCTTAATAATGGAGTGAAGGAGTAGAAGATAGCTCCACCTGGCTTTTAGTCTAGCAGCAGCTCCCATGTCTCATTTCTGTGATGCTGGCAGGACAAAGTATCCCCAGCAGCTGCAGAAGTGGCGGTCCCCACGGGATCAATTATGCAGCATAATCTTGGCTGTGGCGGCTGATTCTGGTTCTTACATCCCTGGAGAGTCTATGAGCTAGCCAATATCTTTTTCACAGGTTTCTTTCCTGCTTTAATCAACCAGAATCAGACCTACTGCATATAATTAAGCCCTGACCGATGCAGAAATTTGTACAAGGCTATTGACAACAGACCCTCAGGAAAATGGAAGTCTGAATTGAATAGTTGCACCTGGGGAAATCCAGCTTTATGAATGGGACTCTGACAGAACTCATACATTGGTGAAACTATGGATTAAATTAAAACTTTTAGTTACCTAGAATAAAGTGCCCACTGAAGGCAAGGCTCTAAAGTTGACAGGTCTTTTTCTTTTTGTAAATACATGAATTCCAAATTCTATAACACATTATAGATGTAGGGTTTGGAGAATCAGTGAGCTTCTATGTCCACCCCTTTTTCAGAGATTCACCTCTTTCCTAGCTGACCATTGCCTCTCTTTCTACCCTGCCATTCACATTGGGGCCTTTTTATGGTTTTTTTTTTGTGCATTTCATAAGAGGGACACCTGTCACCCTTAGTCATCTGATTTTTGGAAAAGGGACCAAAACAATCTACAAGAGAAAAGAAAGCATCTTGGATGAACGGTGCTGGGAAAATTGGATCTCCACATGCAGAAGAATGAAATTAGACCCATATCTATCACCATACACTAAAATCAGATCAAAATGGATCAAAAAAACTGGACATCAAAATAGAAGTACTGAACTTACTGGAAGACAAAATAGGTAAAACTCTAGGAGACATCGGGACAGGAGAGGATTTTTCTGAACAGATCACCAACCACACAAGAAATCTCAGCAAGAATCAACAAATGCGACTACATTAAACTAAAAAGCTTTTGCACAGCAAAAGAAACAATCAACAAGGTAAAGAGACACCCCACAGAGTGGGAGGGGGTCATTTCTACGGAACTGTATGAGTGGCACAGAGATATCAAGGAGCATGAGGTGGGTGGTTGCTCCTAGCTACTTTGTACAAGCTCACGTACTAGCCTTTCAGCTCAAATGTCCACTTAAAAGACAAGGACCTTTCATGACTACGATCTAAGAATCTCAAATTTCTCACTGAGGCAGGAACCTAGATACACTATCCCAGAGTCAACAAGGGGAAGTTGGAATTGTCATCGGCCTGTTCTGTAGGATTTGGACCCACAGAATGGTTGCAGCTGGCGCTGGAAGCACTATCAAGACTGCATCCTACACTTAAGAGCACCTTGATATTGCTGGTAACAAGGCAACATTCATAATATAATTATTATTGCCTACACATTTGTTTAGTTGGTCATAGCTGTTTATACTACTATCATTTTAATGGGGCTGCATATATTTTTGGTAGTACCCATTATAGTTTAATCATTGTTAAATGCTTTTAAAATATTACACTATAATTCCACATTCAAATAAAAAATTACTGCATATGCAAAAGAGCATAAACAAAAAAACAGTGAAGAAATCATTCTGTTGAAATAATGTGGAGTAGGACTGTAAAAATGCAGAAGCTTGGAGAGTATCATAATCAATACTTTTTATATTTTAGCTTTCATGTACATCCAAGGGCTACATAAAAATCTATGACTAAAAATATACAATTATTATAAATGACAAGAAACATTGTGTTACCATTTAATGAAATCCTTTCCTTAAAGATACACAAAAGAATGTTTGCAGTCTTTTTTCAAAGGTGTTAAAAATATTAAAAATATGCACCTTTAGAGTTGATGAAATACAGTACTTATAAAATATACATGACACATCCAGAAAGAAATTACAAATATGTGTGATCCTTTTTTTCTCTGCCTGGTATATTTTACTTCCTGTTTTCCAACAATTGTTCCATGCTCCATTTGTCCTAATTTAGCATCTCATTTTTTGTTGTTTGCTTGTTTTTTTTTCTACCCAGCAGGGTAACCAAAGTCTTAATTCTTGAGAAATCGTAATGATTGGTAGCTCACTAACATAAGATTACTGTGGTGGAAATTGTCTTTATTTCCTGTTTGTATAATAGGTAATTTTCCTCTGGATGCTTCTAAGAGTTCTTTTTTCAGTTATTTTCAACTTTTTGATTATGCCATTCTTTTTTTATATTCTCTTTATGTTTATCTTCCTTAAGTTCTTTTTCAATGATTTTCATTGAACCAAGAAACATTTTGGCTCCTCTTTCCCCACGTGTCCTCCCCTTTGTTCTTGTAATGTGCCCATTGTACATATGTTGGACCTTCCGTCGTCCTCAAGGTTGCTGAGGTATTCGTTTTCCTGCCTGTATCATTCTGTGCTTCACTTAGGGTAATTTCTATTTATAAGTCTTCAAAACCCCTGATTGTTTTCTTCTGCTTTTAGTCCTATCCAGTCAAGTTTTAATTTCAGATATTTAAATTTTCAGTTCCAAAAATTTCAGCTAGTTAAAAAGGCTTCCCTTTCTCTTATTATATTTATGGTTTCTTTCAAATAGTTGAGCATATTGAATATATTTATGCCAGCTAGGTTAATATCTTTGTCTGCTAACTCCATCATATGTCATTTCTGGGTATATTTACATTATTATTTTTCTTGGCTATATGTCTCATTTTTCTGCTTTTGCCCATGTGTTATAATTTTTATTAGGTGCTGGACTCTGTAGAGGTTTACTATAAACAAGCTGGATTTTGTTTTTTCTTTAACAAATGCTGAAGTATTTGGGGGCAGGCAGCCATTTGTGGGTTACCATGAAAATTTCAAGATTTCCTTTTACACCTATGCTATATGCTAGTTTAACCCTATTGCTAAGGTGTAACCTAATTTTTCCCAATATATGCTCTGAGTATTTAACAGTGATGCTCATAGATGGCTGATTAACTTTAGCATCTCCCAACTCTGAAAATTACTAATCTTACATGTATCCAATAGTCATCCTTTGCTTAGTCCTTTGAAGTTTCAACCTAAACATACTCAATTTAATTTTCAGCCAAAAATCCAAGAGGGCCTCATACGTATTTCCAAGGTTTTATTCCTCTGTGTGTTTTTCTCTCTTCCTGTACTCTCTCCCGCAAGTTGCAATTATCTTGATTATCTGTTTTCACGTCTCAGCGGGACAGCTGTGCTCTGTTCCCCTCTCCCCTTCTGTGGTAGGGACCAGCTAATGCCGAAAGGTAGAAAGTCAGGGCAACTGTCGAGCTTGCCTTGCTTGCCTCCTTTTTTCAGAGGACACAGTTCTATACCACGTTGGCTTTCAATACGTCCTCTCCAAAATTCAGATGATGCCAGTGTGATAGTACTGAGTAGGGTCTTTTGTGGGAAATAAGGCCGTGCAGCTCCTTTGTTAAAGAGATGGAGTTCCTTATGAAATAAGCTTCTCACAGCATTTAGCTCTCTTGTTTCTCTATCTGCCTTCGTCAGGTGAATGCGGCAACAAGGCCCCCTTTTGGGATCAGGGGGCAGCCTTCACCCACCAACCAAACCTGCCAGTGTCATAAGCGTCTCAGTCTTCAGACTGTAAGAAATTAATTTCTGCTTATTACAAGCACAGTCTGTGGTATTCTGAATAGCAGCATAATGGACTAGGATTGTTTTCTAACATCTGAAAACAGCTGTTTCATACATTTGGTCCTTTTTTTATTTGAGATTGGGTCTCGCTTTGCAGTCCAGGCTGTCCTGAACTTAGTATGTAGCCCAGGCTGGCCTCAAAATCATTGCAATCCTCCTGCGTCAGCCTCCTGTGTGTTTGGATTACAAATGTGCACCGCCATGCCCAGTTTATGTGGTACTGGGGTATTGACCCTAGGGCCTTGCACTTGCTAGGCAAGCACTTTAACCGCTGAGCTACACCCTGAGCCCATGGTCCAATTTCATATTTGTTTATGGAAGGAGAACTAGTTTGGTATGAATTACTGCATAATAAGGGAAATAGGAGTCTTTTTTTTTTTTTCAAGTGTTTCTTTTATAGGTTTTGAAGCTGTTACTTGGCTAATTTTCTATTTCTTGCTCTGTGGCCCAAGCTGGTCCTGAACTCACGATGGAGCCCAGGTTGGCCTTGGACTCATGGCAATCCTCCTGTCTCAGTCTCCTGAGTGCTGGGATTACAGGCTTGCGCCACCATGCCTGGCTTATGTGGTGCTGGTGAATCGAACTCAGGTACTTAGTGCTTGACTTAGCACTTGCTAGGCAAGTGCTTTAACCACTGAGCCATTCCTCAAGCCCCTGGCTCACTAATTTTCAGCCTTTGCTTTCTTTCTAATGCAGTTTTAGGTCATAAGTATTCTTCAGTTTTAACCGTTTGCTTTAGAGATTCCTGGATTTCCTGTGTAGACCATAATAGTATCTTGTGAATGAAGACACATTGCGTTTCTTCCTTTAAATTACTTTCACTTTTAATTTCCATTCTATTTCTCATTTTCTTGGCTTAAGCCTCCACTATACTGTAGAAATAATTATATATAATTATAGTATAGTTGTCTCATTCCTAGTTTTAAGTTGAAAGCACTGGATGGTTCACCACTAAGAAATATTTTTGCTGCAGACCTGGGATGATACCCTTCTGTAAGTCAAGGAATTTTTCTTCTCTTTATTAGTTTTTTTTTTTTTTAAATCACAAGCAGACATTGTCTTGTGTTGAATGGCTTATTGCATTGTTTGAGGTAACCATACAGCTCATTTATTTTTATCTCTTGGTCTTGGCTCTACCCTGCAAGTGCACGTCAAGGCCAAGGCCACAGACACCTTCCTTCCTTGCCTCAGACTAAGAGAAAAGGAAAACGTGCAGTTAAAGCCTGGCCTTTTGGTCATTTTCTGTACTGTGATTACAGGGTTTCCACAATGGCATCATTTTATTCTACTATTATTGCTTACAGAATATCTTCTTTTTAAAAGAACACTTTTCTAGCGGGAGCCAGAGGAGGAAGTAATCAAGAAAGAAAATGTGGAAAGAAACCCATTCCAGCTGTCGTCTCCAGCAATCCTGTGAAGTAGGTCTCAGTATGCTTATTTTATTGATGAGGCACCTGAAGCTCAGAGGTGAAATGCCACGCTCAAGATAGTGGCCGACAGAAATCCTGGTTCTCTGGCCTCAAATCTCACACCTAGATACACTTATTTTCTCTTGAAGCGACACTGGAGTCTTACACTGGAGCACTCCCTCTGTCTGACCCTCAGATGTGAGCATCTCCTGCGGTTTCTCCCTTCTGATCAGTTTCCTAGCAGTTCTGTGTTTGGGGAGCACTGTGCCTCTGTGAAGCTCCTCCCAGATGCAGTAGGAGATGGGTGTCCTGCCACTCTTGTGACTGCTGGGTAGATGCATGTGTGGCGGGGGAGCGTGGGTCTGAGTTCCTCTCTGAGGAGGAGAAGAGAGTTACAGGGGCTGATTCTTCTTCTCTGTGAACCAGGCTCACGTCAAGATGAGTGGGCACTTGCTGCTGCCTGCTCTGCTCCTGTCTCTTCCTCCGACCACAGGCTGGACTACTTACTTCCAACTGCTTAGTGACAGAAGGCTCCCAGCTGTTCTTGGTGTCCCGCTTCTTCGGTCCCTGCCGCTTGGACTCCAGGCTGCCTCTCCTTGCTTCATGCCACTCTGTGACCAACCTGACACAGGTATCGCAGGCTGTGTCTCACAACGTGGAAGGGCTTTGTCTCGCTGGTTCCATTTCTTCTCTGCCCCAGAATGCCTGCTCCAACTTCCCTAGGCTCAAAGTCCTGGGGCTGAATCTGCATCTCACCCAAGTCCTGCCAGGAGCTCTCCAGGACTTGGGGCAGCTGCAACGGCTCATGTTCATAGCTTTTCCTGCGAAGGAATACCTCTTTCTACCCTCTGATGATTTTAGTTACCTGAGAGCCCTTCAGCAACTTGATTTCTTGGGCCCCTGTCTGGCTAGGAACTCAAGTGTCTGACTTCCTCCCAATCTGCAGCGGTTGAGTGTCACGCAGAGTTGCCTTCAGGATGTTGGGGAGCTGGCTGATATCTTTCCAGATCTAGTACAGGATCTCTCTTCTGGGTTTGCCTGGACCCTTGATGTTTTGAATCTGTCGTTGAACAAGAGGCTGAAAATGGCCCGTCCTGGGGCCCTCCACGGACTCAAAGTGAGGTCTCTACGTCTGGACCACACAAAGATGGAAGCAGCTGCAGTGACAGGACTGGGGCTGCAGCAGCTGCATGTCCTGTCTATGGGGTACACGCCCACGGCTGCGCTGCTTGCTGAGGCAGTTGCCCACTTTGAGCTGCAGGAGCTGAATGTGGGGGCCACCCGGATAAGGCACGTAACTCTGGAAGCCCTGGCTTCCTGCCACAGCCTGTTGAGCTCGGGTCTTCAGTCCAGTGGCCTGACTAAGCTGCCCCTGGGTTTCCTGGCAGCGATGCCCAGGCTTCAGAGACTAAACCTGGCTGGAAACCAATTGCAGAATGTCACATTGTGCATGAATGAGACAGGAGCTGTGTCAGGACTGTGGACCCTGAATCTGTCCAACAATGGGCTGCGCACCCTGCCCCGAGCCGCCTTCTCCTGTCTGCCCCACCTGCGGGAACTGCTACTTGAAGGAAATCAGTTGGTTCACTTGAATAGCCAGATATTCCAGGGCCTATGGAGGCTGGAGACCTTGAACTTGAATAAAAATCCACTAGCACACCTGGGTGAGGGCTAGCTGGCTCCTCTGCCTGCACTGATCACCCTTGACCTGCTGGACATGGATATATCACTGAGTCCAACCTGGAGCTTCCAGGGCACGGAAAATTTGCAGAACCTGAGCTTGCAACTCTCTTCTGCTTCTGCTGGGGTGACATTGTCCCTGCCCATGAGGCTGAAAAGCTTGGAGCTTCATGCTGGCTCAGGCATGAAACATTGGGTGTTACCCAATGTATTTCCAGTCTTGCAGACCCTAACTCTAAAAGGCTGGGGACTAAAGCTGGGGACCCAGAATATCTCCAAGATCTTCCCTGCCCTTCAACAGCTCTTCCTACTTGGCAGTAGCTTGGAGGCTCTCTGCTCCCAGGGTACTTCCAGCTTCTTCCTCTGGAACCTTCCCAGGCTCCGGTCACTGACGGTCCATGGATGGAGACGGGCGCAATTCTAGGCCGTGCTGTATAACGGGGTTGTCCAGCCTTCAGGAGCTGAAGCTGCAGGCAGTGCAGTCCAGAACCCAGTCCCGCCCAGTGCAGCTGCAGGAGCTGGTAGGGGAGCTGCCCAGGCTTCAGGTGCTGCAGCTGGTTCACAGAGGGTTGGAGACACTATCAGCCACTGCTTTCCAGGGACTGGGCAATCTCCAGGTCTTAGTGCTAGACTGGGAGAAAGGCCTCGTGCTAGACGACAGTTTGCAGGAGCACAGTCTTTGGGTGCCCCGCTCTGTGTACATTCTCTTCTCATTCTTGGCCTGTCAGTGTGCCAATGGCTGGGTAGGGCCATGGCAGGAGCGGACCCCCAGGACATATATGTATATATCACAAAAACATATGTGCCCGGCAAAAGCTGGAAGCCGCTCTAGGAGTCCCCTTTTCTCTTTTCTCTGGAGCCACTGTCCCCAGACCTTGGGGCTGGAACTCTGTGGGCAGCTTTGTCTTGCTGCTTCTGCTGATCTCGCTGCCCCTTCTCCAGGAAGCCAGAAATTCCTGGCTTCTCTATCTCCAGGCTCTGTTCAGGGCTTGGCTCCAGGGTCTGAGGGGCCGGAAGGATGAGGGCAAGAGGTTTCTCTATGATGTGTTTGTGTCCCACTGCAGAGAAGACCAGGGCTGGGTGGTACAGGAGCTGCTGCCTGCTCTGGAGGGCTTCCCTCCAGATGGCCTGGCACTGCGCCTCTGCCTCCCAGAGCGAGATTTTGAGCCAGGCAAGGATGTGGCTGACAATGTGGCAGACAGCATGGTGAATAGCAGGGTCACTATCTGCGTAATGAGTCACCAGGCCCTGCACACAGCCCGCTGCCACCTGGAGCTCCGCCTGGCCACATCCCTCCTGCTGGCGGCCCCTTACCCCCCTGTGCTGTTGCTTGTTTTCCTGGAGCTCATCTCCCACCACCAGCTCCCTCGCTACCATAGGCTGGCCTGGTTGCTCCGCCGGGGAGACTACTGCCTGTGGCCTGTGGAACCTGAGAGCAAAGATGGCTTTTGGGTTTGGCTGAGGAGCAGGCTGAAGCAGGCTGGGTTAGGGCACACTGGGGGCACATGTGTTAGAGGATAGGGCTTGGGGCAAGGTCAGGAAGGTTAGCCTGGCAGGGAGAGAATGAGTCAGCTTCTGGGAGCAGCAGGTGCTGTGGGTGTGGGGAGGGCCAAAGCCTGGGAACACAGACTTTAGGAGACTCTAAAGTCTGAGGAAGAAAATTGGGGACATGGTAGGCATTCATGTGGTATGTGATCTCAAGGTCTTTAAGTCCTCAGTAAATTTATTAAACCTATGTAATGCTTGGCTTGACAGAACTTTTTGTTTTTAATGGAAGCCCACGTACAGCAGGAGGTAAAGAGGCTACTGAGCTGTAGAAACAGCAGCCCAGTGGAAACAAGGCTGGGGATTCACGAAGCACACGGGCATGGAGGGTGGGCTCTGGGCAACCCTAAACTGTGGAACTTGGGGCGAGGTCAAATTCAACCACATTTTCAAGGGCCATCTGGGGTTATAGAGCAGTTGGCAGCTGAAGACCAAAAACTGCCCAGGGGATAACAAGCTGACTGCCTATTCCCTCGGTGGAAACATGAAGATATGTTCACATCTGCTGTGCTTTTGAGCACAACAGTAACACTGTTACTCACTCTAGCCACCTGTAGCTCCCAGAATAATACCACATGCTCTAACCTCTGGGCCTTTGAACCTACTGCTTAAAAAAAAAAAAAAAAAAAAAAAACTGAACAATGCCTTTCCCCTGGGACTTCCTAAGCATTGCTTAGATCGGCTCATCCATCACTTTTTTCCAGAAGCCTTTAAAGCTGCTGTCCCTTGGATCTTATGGCTTTCTGCCTCTACCTGTCCCAAAAGAGCTTGTAGAGCAGTGGTCTCCAAAATGAGTGTGCAAGGTGATCCATTAGAGCTTGGGAAGAAAACATTGTAATACTCTCTCCTTATTCTAAAACTAGACTTTTTTTTTGCCACATCTTTGGAACCTTAATCTCTCTGTCCCTCAGTTCCTGCTTTGTCATATGAGAAGAATGACACCATCCCTCAAAGGATTGTGTGATGATTAAATCAGTTATTATGTCTGAAGTACAGACAAGACCTATAATGCATTGTAAATGTTCAACGAAAAGATACTATATGTGTGTCGGAAGTGTGGTTTTCCAAATTCATAGGAATGTTAGAGCAGGAACGTTTTACCTGTGGAATTTTAGAGATCAGGCTCCAAAGGTAAGGACCAGGTTTATTTGATTCATCTCTGCATTCTTGGGGCCTACTGCTGGCAAGCTCAGAATACTTGCAACCCAAAATCTGATGGGTGCTACACTAGGGAGAACCCAGGTCTGCTTCAGGCACTATTGCTTTATCTGTATGACACTGGAAAAGCACGTGGCTTCTTAGGGACTTGCTTAGTTTTTAAATTAATTAATTAATTTTTGAGACAGGGCCTCACTCTGTAGCCCAGGCTGGTCCTGAACTTGCTATGGAGCCCAGGCTGGCCTTGGACTCGTGGCAATTCTGCCTTAGCCACCCGAGTTCTGGTATTACAGTCATACTCTACCATGCCCAGTTTATGTGGTGCTGGGGAATTGAACTCAGGGTCTTGTGCTTGTAAGGCAAGCACTTTAACTGCTGTGCCATTCATCCAGCCCTTATTTATTTATTTTTGTTTTCGTTTTTTGAGACAGGGTCTCACTCTGTAGCCCAGGCTGGTCCTGAACTCACTGGTGTAGCCCAGGCAGGCCTTGGACTCAGGACAATCTGCCTGCCTCAGCCTTGTGAGTGCTGGGATTATAGGTGTGTGCTACCACACCCAGCTTTATGTGGTGCTCAGTGATTGAACTCAGGGCCAGCCCCCTTGCTGTTTTTTTTTTTTTTTTTAATTAGACAAAGGCTAAGGGAAACCAGAAAACAATTTCAGGTTGGATTTAGAGTGAGGAGCGCCCTCTTGTGTCTTAATGGTGATTCTCTTTTTCTCTGCATTTTAACCTCTACTGGACCTCTTCCTGGCAGATGATGCCGAAGTGGAAGTCCTTACCTGACCTTGCAAAGCCGTCTTCCTCACTTCAGACCTTCAGACTCTCAGATGACTTCAGTCCACTTAGTAGTCCATATTGCTGCACTGTTTCCCGCTTCTCAAGTCCTCTTGTCCTGCTTGTGCTTTTCCCCTCATCAAGCGCTGGACAGATGAAATCTTTGGCGTTACATGGCCAGGTGTTCAAATTCCAGCTCCAGTACTTATTATCTATGCTATCTGGAGCAGTTCATTCAAATCTCTAAGCCCTTATTCCCTCACTGTAAATTTGGGGTAGCAGTACCAACCTCAGAGGGCTGTTGTGATTTTTATCGAGTGAAATCATATGTGCTATTACTATCAATAAACTGAAGCCTGGTTCATAGAGGAGGAGGATTTTTGGACTGGGTAATTAAAACTAAGATACAACATTCTATTAGTTTGAACACTAGCTGTTGTGGCTTGGATCTGGAGTGTCCCCCAAAAGCCTCATGTTCCTATGGATACTGCGTAGGTTTGGGAGGTGGGACCTGGCTGGAAGGGGGCAGGCACTTGGGGCTTGACCTGGAGGGGCGTGTGCTGGTTCTGCCCTACCTCCCAGTCTCTTTCTGGGCCACCATGTTGTCAGGATCTCTGCCGCTGGAGCTCTGGCTCTGGCCCTGTCCCCATTCTAGCCCTGCCATATGCTTCCATCATTTTCCAGCTGCTGAATGGACTGTGACCTTCTGAAACTGTAAGCTAACATAAACCTTTCCTCCCTAAGTTGAGGATGTCCGGTATTGAGTCACAGCAATGGAAAAGTAATTAAAACACTAGCCAACATGTAGTGAGCCTTCACCATAGGCTAGGTGCTGTCAATTTGTCTAGTTTCACAGCAATTAATAAAACAATTGTAGCCAATGGTTCTTAAACACCTGTATGCCAAACATGGTTGAGGTTCATTACGTATTTTCTCGCATTTATTCCTCTCAACAACCATAGAAGGAAAGCACTACTATCATCACTCCTACTTTCCAGATAAGGAAACTCTGGCATAAAAGATTATGCGATTTGCTCAAAGTTTTAAAACTAGTGAATGGGTACGGCATGCATCATAAATTTGAAAGTTTCAGACACAAGCAGCTCCACTCCAAGGTCCTCGCTTTATCTACATCTCAATCTTCACACTCCCTGCAAAGTAGGTTCTGGTAAACTCCCTGCATTTTGCAGGCGATAAAATTGAAAACAAAAGCAATGCAGTGATCCGTAGATGGGCTGGAGTGGGTCAACGCCTACAGAACCCACACCCTCAGCCGCATGTCAGACTGCTCACTCACAACGGTAGAAAGCACATTACACTAATATTATTCTGTAATAATGATTAACATTCTTCTAGCACCCACCCTCGAAGTGCCCAGCTCCGTATAAACTTAATAGCATAACAATGGCTAACATTCGCTGCTCTATGTTCATTGTTTTGGGCGGTATTGTCTCGCTGGGGCCTCACATAAATCCGGTGACATGGATGGTATCAGTGTTCGTATCTTCCATGTGAGCAAGAAAGATTCAAAATTCATCCAGATTCATGCAACTTAGCTGTGAGCTGGAAATTGAGGCTATAACGATCCAAGTTTCTGCTGACCACTCGGGTCACCATTAGTTACCCTGGTTCTCCATTTCGCATTGTTTCTGCTCGGAGCTCTTTTGATAAAACGACGTCTTTTTGGCTCCTTCAATAGCTTCCGCCTCTTCTGATGTGGTGTCCGCCTACTGGGCGGTACTATTATCACCCAGCCAAAGGTAAAAATAAATCTTAACGAGACCCCCGCCCAGTCGTTAAACCTGTTCTGATTTGTTCTGGTGCCAGAGTCCGTGAGAAACTGACACTTCTATTGGCTAACGTCATCTAAAAAAAAAAAAGAGGCAAACAGGAAGCGGCCCCCGGGAGCTCGGCGCGGTTCCTTCTGGGGGTTGTAGTCCCAGGCTGCTCACTCCCAGGGTGGCGCGGTGCGGACTCCGCGTCCCAGCATTCCCAGCGTGCGCCCTGGAGCACTTCCGCCCTGTTGTGAAGTGGGTGTCTCGGTGGGTGAGTCCGGGTGGCGGGGCGGGGGCAGCTGAGACACACACTGGGCTGGAGGATTAGGAGTTGGTGGTGTGACAGGGGGCTAGGGAAGGTGAGAGGGGAAAAGAGGGTTATATGTGGGGCTGGAGGGTGAGAAGCGATCAGAGGATGAAGCCTCCGCAGATGGGAAGGGTCATAGAGAGGTTCGGGATGAGGGGAGAGAGAGAGAGGGCTCCGGGAGTGAGGCGGGTCTAAGAAAGATCTGTAGGTGAGGCCGGAGAGAGATGTTTGGAGTCACTGAAGGGTCTGGAGAGCACAGGGAGAAAGATGGTGGTTCTGGGGCCCTGGCAAGAAGTAAAGATAAGAGGGCCTGAGCTGGAAGCCAGTCTTAAAAATAGTGTTTTATTCTCTACCTACCAGCCTAGAATAAATGTCTCCAGTTTGTTGGCCTCTCTAATGGTTGTTAGTTACTTCTAGAATCCAGTGAGTGGGACTGCTTATTGTGTTCTAATGGAAGAATGGCACCTTCATCTGCTTTGCCAACCCACCAGTTTTATCCTCCGATTCTTCTTGCATCCTTTCGCGTCCAAAGACCTGCACATCTTTCAGTTTCTTTAGTGCCTTGAATCTGCCCCTTTCTTTTCATATTTTTGCCAAAACCTTTTCTTGAACCCAGAAGGGACAAGCTGGTGGATAGCCATTGTGATCTATTTATCCCCCACATCTGATTCTGCTTTCTCCCTATAAAACCCTCTCACTTATTGAATTAAGTCCTGACTTTTTAGCCCAATATTATAGATTGGCTTGTCCAATGGTGGCCCACTTTTTTCCCCCTTGGTTTTTTTGAATGAAGAGAAACAATCTTGGACCGTGTAATAAAATATATTTTGTAGTTAATGTACTGTATGTCAGTATTAAAACTTCCTTTTTGTAAGTTTTCATGGTAATAGAATAAGTCAAGGGCAAAAAAAAAAAAAAAAAAAAAAAGCAGGCCACAGGTTGATGCACCCTAATGTTCCATGATTGTGAAGCTTTTCCCTGTTTCCTGACGGCCATTTGGTTTTCCACGACCTTCAGGAGCCAACTCAACTGTTGCTTTGTTCAGATTCCTTAAACAGATTAAATCATCTCCAACCTTCAGCCCCCCCCCCCTTTTTTTACTGTATTTACCACATTCAGTCATAAATATCTGTAACGTTAAAAAAAATCTTTTTTCACTAGATTGTTCTAGAACAGGAGCAGTGTTGTCTTCTCTCCCATTTCCTCATTGCCCAGCCTAGAGCAGTAAACACTTATGTAACTCCAGTAACTCCATCGATACTTGGTGAATTTGTGAATAGAGACCATCAGGGTAAGCTTTGCTATACTAGGTTGAGCCTGCTACTTTCAGCAAAATTTCAGGATGTGAGCTTTAGTCTTCTGCTGCCTATTAAAAGAGTTGTCTGCTTGAAACTGAAGAGAATTTAAACCAGTTGTGGCAAATACATGTAATGTGTGCTACCACCACCCCTTCACATGCCCTTGGAAGCCATGGCTGGTTGGTTAGAGTATATATTCATTAGGGATTTAGATCCCTCACACACTACTCTAGATAGCCAGATCTAGTTGATTGAATTTGGTGCTTTTAAGCCTATTTACTCTTCTTGTTTTAAGCCATAGTTTGGATCATTAGCTGAGTGGGCCTGATAGCCATTTGGGGGGGGGGCGCGGTCACAGACTTGGCTTTTCTACTGGGACTGGGGAGAGTCTTCTTTTCCTATCCTTCTCTTCCCTGGGTAGGCTTCTTTTGCCCACATCCGTACTCAGAGCCAAGAAGTTTCTTGGCTTTCTTGTAGAGGAATCCTGGTTTGGGTGGCTGTCCACACCTGTCCATCTTTTTTTGGGGGGGGCGCAGGGATCTGTACCATTTCTAGGTTTTTCTGAATATTGGAAGAGACCTTTGTGATCATTTAGCTAAAAGCTGGCACAGTGGTCCATCATGCTTTACTTAGTTCTAATAGTTTTTTGGAACAAATTTTGTGTCAGCTGCTAACATCTAAAGATTCAAGGTCTAGTTTCTCTTGGAAAAATCGGAAGGCTTAGGTATATTCTGGGTTTGTGTTCCCTGTAGGAACTGCAGTTATTCATGGCCTCTCCTCAGTTTACTTCATTCAGATACTCATTGGCATTTAAACTCAGCCATTGCTTCTGGGTCCTGTCTTTTTGCTCTATCCCCACTGTACCATTTAGGGAGCCTGGGGTAACTACAGAGTAGAGTCAGGTTATAAGTTGAAGCCTAAAGAGACAGCTACCTGTCTGATCCAAAGTCATGTAGCTGGTAAATGACAGGAATACCTTGATCTACTCACTCTTGCCTTAGTGTACCTCCTACTCTCCCATGCTGTGTTCTCAGAAATCACGACCAACAGGCCTAGAGGAGGCGAGGTGTTGTGGTTAGGATCTGGAGTGTCCCCCAAAAGTCTCATGTATTTTGATGTTATGGATTGTCTACGGAACCATGTGATGTTGGTGGATTGGGGTCTAGTCTGGAGGGGTGGATTACAGTTAAATTAGGATTAAAGGCATGTGAGTTAAGACTAAAGGCTTGTAAGTTAGGACTAAAGACATGCAAGGTGGGATTAATGGTGTGTAGTGGCCACACCTTCCACACCTAGATACAGGAGGGGCTCGTCACTGGGTGGAGAACTGGAAGGATACATAAGCTGCCTTCCTTGGAGGACTAGGACTAGGACTGGGACTGGGACTAGGACTAATCTCAACTTGCCTTCCTGTCTGTGGTGTCCTGAGAAGCTGCCTCCACCTCTGTCTCTGCCATGTACTTCCATTGCTGCTGGCTGCCCCTGAATGGTTTGTGACCATCTAAAACTGTGAGCTAAAATAAACCTTTCCTTTCCTAAATTTGTGGGTGTCGGGTATTGAGTCACAGCAATGAAAAAGTAACTAAGACACGAGGTAATGCAGTTCAGAAAGTGATTGGAGAAAATAGATCTTGGCTTAGATCTTAACTCTGCTGTTTGCTAGGTGTGAGATTCTTCTTCAAAGAATCTCAGTTTCCCTATATGTAATTGAGGATATTGTGGGGATCATACCTTCTTAGATAGTTATATAACTAAAGTCTGCACAGAAGGTGAAAATCATATTTTGTCAAAAATCACAGCTTGAAAATCCTTTGGCAAGGAGCCATTTCAGAAGTCAATACACTGTCTCTTATTAAGTTGACCAGCACATTCCGGTTTTCTTGTGTGAACATTAGATGAAAGAGTTGGCTTGTGTTAGAGATTGTGCTGTAGAATAGACAGTCCATTCACACTAAAGGGAAAGAGATGCTCAAGGCAGTTAAGACCCGCACAGGTTATAGCACAGTCATGGCTATCATCCCACATGTTTGCTCAAAAACAGGGAATGGAATTGGCTTTGCTGTTTAAATTTTGCTCTTTCTTTCTGGCGTTTTTGTGTTAGATTAAATTATAGGTCAGTGAAATGCAACTTAACACTAATGACACTTTACTTTGCCTGGAGGATTTAGTGAGAATATCAACATAGAACACTCAGCCTTGTGCCTGACTCTCAGTAAATATCGGTTCTTGGAGCTTGTTGATCCTAGTGAGACCTGGATATTCATGGTAGTAGGACTGAAGAACACCCTATTCGTTGTATTTCTCACAGGACTAGCTTTCATAAATGCAGGATTTATCCTCGCTACTGCTGGCTCTCTAGCTTCCAGTTCAGGGCAGAGTATCTGTTGGATACTAGTATCAGTAAGTCTGTTGAAAGGTTCTTTAGCTTAGTAAAATTATGGATCCTCTGTTGCCTATAGGCTCTTGGTATACCAGATTCACTGTTTTATTAAGAGGTAACAAGTCAGGCCCAGGCATGGCATGAGTGTGGATTCCTAGCACCCTGAGAGGGTGAGGCAAGTGGATCACAATTTTGAGCCCAGCATGGGCAACTTAGTCTCAAAAAAAAGTGTGAAAAATGGGCTGGGAATGTAGCTCAATGGAAAGGCCCTGGGCTTGATTCCTAGTACCACAATAAATAAATAAATATAACTAAATACGTGGTAACAAACGATAACAAAAATTTTTAATTACCTTGCTATCATATATTGTGTTGAGTACTGCATACAAAATCAAGTCAGATACATACTGGTCTTAATAATCCAGTCTGTTATAATTGTCAGATGTCGGAACAGGTAACTATGATGCTATAGGATAACATGTAAATAGAGGATATGCCAGCTACTTGGAGAAGAGAGGATCCGGGAGGCAGTTCTTGTAGAGCAAGGAGAGCAGGGTACCACAAGGGCATGTCAAGGAACTCTTTTATCAGGGGGACTGAGAGCTGGACGATGAACAGGAAGTTTCCTGGTAGTTATGAGTTGTACTCTCATCCTGTTCCTAAGTATGTGGAGATCCTTGGGATAAGCCTTTAATCACCATTGCCTTACTTCCGTACTGGGCAGTCCAGATGTCCTAAAATATAAAATGTCACTCTTCCTCCACTCACAGCTCGGCTTCCGTTGCTACTTGAAGTGGCAGATAGTCTTCTTTGAATAGGTATGTTTTATGTCATCTAGACACAAGGAGTTATTTTCTCAGATAACCCAGTGTGGGTGCCTCAGGGAGGCTGTAATCTTGAGGACACATGAATGTATATCTCTCCAATACAGTATAAAAATGATATATGTCATGGAGAAACGGACATAAGAGAAGAAAACTATTTCTTCTGGCATGAGCAGGAAGGTCATTTACTCCTTTTTAAATCTGGCATACACACGTGACACACCATCATTTGTTGATCATTTATGACTTATTATTTGTTGAGTGCTTCCTCTGTGTGCTGAGCACTACACTAGACCTTTCTGAAAGCTTATGATTTAGTGGATAAGATAACTAAAATAAAAGATGGGGTTATGGTAAAAAAAAATATAAGATGCTGTGGAAGCTTCTGGCTGAGAGTGGAATCCTGTTTCAGGGAATAGGGAAGTTCTTGTAGAAAGAGTGTGATTTAAGTGGAGACCTAGCTGGGCAACGAAGGGCAGACACTGTTCACAGAGCACAGCACAGTTCTGACAGAGTATGTTGGAACTAAGATGGGTAGCTGGAACCACCTGACTGGTGGGTGTGTGATAAAGACATGAGGTTAGAAACTGGGGCAAAGTTGGATTTTATCCTGAAGGAAAAGGAGATTGCTGAAGGATATTTGGTAGAGAAGTGACCAATCATATTTTGATCTAGTCTTGCTGTGCAAAGAATAGACTGGGAGCTGAGGGAGGAGAGTTGGTGTAGGACACAGTGGTTCTCTGGACCAGCGTGAGAGCATTGGGGATGTAGGTGGCAGGAGGATACACTTTGGTGATGGATTGGTTATGGGGCCACTTGGAGAAAGAGGACAGCTAAGTTTCTGGTGGATGTTGGTGCCTTCACCGAGTGGGAAGCTCTACAAGATTGGCAGGTTTACAGTAGAAAGTGATGGATTCAGTTTTTGGCCCATTGAGTTTCAGCCCCTAAAGGGACAATCAAAGGGAGATATCCTGTAGGTATTTGGATATTGGGGTCTAGAGATCTGAAGACAGCCCTGGCTGAAGTTTTGAGTGTCATCAATATCGAAGTGATAAACACTGCCAAGTGGGTGGGATGAGCAACAGGAGTGTAGAGCGGGAAAGGGATTTTACAAGGAGAAAACTCGTAGGAACACCGTATTTTAAGATCCAAAAGAAAAGGCCTTATGGAGGAGTGGCACTTGGAACCGAGCCTGAGGACATGTGGAAAAGAAGTGTCCGGATCCTGGAGGCTAGATAGAGTAAGGTGTTTATCCATATTCCCGAGGCTTTAATATTGCGTTGTCTTCTTCTAGAGCGATCTGGCTGATGGCTTTGGTGCCAAGTAGTGGTCTCCTTTCCTGCATTTCTTAACACCTGTATGCCTTGCAAGGATGATGGAAAGTAAGGGGGAAGTGAGAAGATGAGGCTTCTGTTCACTCTGTCCTTCATCTTTGTACCTTCACAGCCTTGGGGAAGAGTTTATGTCCCAGAGCACCTTGAAGGACACACCATAGATGCAGGAAGTTGTTGGACTAGGGAAGCCCAGCTGAAGCGAGGCATCGAGGCATACAATGGCTGTGGCTCTGGAGTCTGAGGCCCGGGCCTCTCTCCCGCCAGAGCCTGAAGACCTCCTGATTGTGAAATTGGAGGAGGACTCATGGGGATCAGAAGCCAAGCCCCGCGAGAAGGACGGTGACCTTGTCTCTGGCCCTGAGGCCTCCCGCCAGCGCTTCAGGCAGTTCCAGTACAGGGATGCAGCTGGACCGCACGAGGCCTTCAGCCAGCTCTGGGCTCTCTGCTGTCATTGGCTGAGGCCAGAAATACGCCTCAAAGAGCAGATTCTGGAGTTGCTGGTGCTGGAGCAGTTCCTGACCATCTTACCCCAGGAGGTGCAGAGCTGGGTGCAGGCACGTCACCCTGAGAGCGGAGAGGAGGCAGTGGCCCTGGTGGAGGATTGGCATCGAGAGGCCCGCTCTGCCCAACAGCAGGTGAGGCAAATAGTCTGTTCTCTGAGAAGCCAGTCAAGGCAGCAGGGCCGTGACTTGGTTAATAATTGCCCAAAGTCATAATATAATAATAATTACTGGGTAACTGACATTTATTTAGCACTGCTATAGAGTAGGTACCATAATAAATTGCTCTACATGTATCAACTCACTTAATTCTGTCAACAATTTAATGAGATAAATACTATTATCCTTGTTTTACCAGTGAGGAAACAGAGGCAGAGAAAAGATAGGTAATTTTTTCAAGGTCACACAGATGCTAGATCATAGAGCCAAGATTTGAACTCTGGACATCTGAACTGTGAAGCCTGCATGCCTGTCTACTACTTCAAACTCCTAGTACTGTACTGAACAGTATGGCTAATCTCTTATGTTTTATGTGTGACATATACTTTTTTATGTACATGATCTATTTGGGTGCTTATAGCAGTAACGCAAGTAGACAGAAATAATAGCAGTATATTCATTTTAGAGATTAAGGCTCCAGAAGTCGGATGGCTCACCAACATCACTCAGTGAGTGAACCAGAGCCTAGTTTCCAGAGTCCCCAGACCCGTAGGCTCTGAAGCCATTGTTGTTTCTGCTACAGATAGATGGCTTAGGGGAAAGAAATTCTTCTCAGTCAGGAGGCTCAAAAGGTGTATTAACTGACATTTCGTGAGCATGCATTGTGTGTCAGACACAACTCTAAGCTTTTTATATGCAGTCTTCTAATCAATCCAGCAATCCAGTAAGGTAGGTACTGGACTATCTTTCAATAGACAGGCACAAGTAACTTATCTAAATGACTTACAAATGGGTTGAAAGACATTTCTTCTACTCTAATATGTGCATTAAGTACTGTAAACTTTGCCCTGATTTTCTGCTTTTGCTGCATTTCACATTTTTCCATGAATTTTAATTTCATTTTTATTTAACTCAAGATACTTTCTTTTTTGAGATTTCCTTTTTGACCCATCAGTTATTTAGCTATATATTGTGTAGTCTCCATGTATTTTGAGATTTTCTAGCTATTTTTCTGTTTCTTATTTCTAGTTTAATTCCACTGTGGTCTGAGAGCAAATGTATTATACGGTTTATTTCTTTTCAATTTGCTGTGGTGTGCTTTATGGCTCAAAATGTTGTCTGGCAAATGCACATCATGTAAGCTTGAAGAATGTGTATTCTGTTGCTATTGCATGGAGTGACATCTCTTCTGTTTTATCGTATGTGTGTGTTTAAATCCCCTCATACTGCTGTTTAGTTCAGCCATGGTTTTACTAATATTCTGCCTACTAATTTTGTCTATCTCTAATAGAGGGGCTGTGTAGTCTCCAACTGTATTAGTGAATCAATCTGTTTCTTAAAATTATGTCAGTTTTTGCTGTATATATTTTGATGGTGTTTTAGGAGCATTAAGGATTAAGTGTATTTATATCAATATAACCCTTATGTGTCTTAAAGACTGCTGTAGCTTTGTGGAATATTAATTCCGATATCTTTTTATAATGCTGCTTTCATTCCGTGATAACTTTTCTTGCTCTGAAGTTTGGTGTACCTAAAACATTTATAGCTTTTTAACCTTTTTTGATTAATATTAGCTCCATTCTATCTTTCTCTACTTTTTATCTGTGTGTGTCTTTATATTTAAAGTGGATTTCTTGTAGACAGTATGTAAAGGAGTCTTGGTTTTTTTGAGCCACTGTGACAATCTCTGTCTTTTAATTTATATTTTTTGACTATGAACACTTAAGGAGATTTTTTTATATAGTTAAATTTATATATTTTAAGTTTATGTCTGATTGTTTCTAATACTTGTCCTGAGGTTTATTCTCTTTTAATTATATTTTTTGCTTTTTAGTACGCTTTGCTTTTTTTGGTTAAAAGGTGTGTATGATGTATTGGGTAACAGGGACTATGGTAAATACGATAAAGTGTGGGGGAAGTGGGAAGCATTCTATAGTTTTGTGATTAGGTCACAGCCTTTTCCTGAGCCTGTGCCTTGGACCCTAGATCCCATCAGTGCTTCTCAGTCTATCCCTCATCCACTTGGGACAGATTCCCTCTAGGGAGCTGCAGTGGGGTGTTTCTCATCCCCCACATGGAGGAGTAGAGAAAGCCTGAGTTGAGTATCTCCTTTCTGCAAGTTAGGTTAGGCTCTGTTTAGTTTTTCCTAAGGTCGGACTCTGTTAAGAAGAACAGAGTGCTCTCAAGTATTTCAGAGTGGTCCCTCTTCCCTGCTTTTTAACAGAAGCATGAGGAGATTTTGCTCCCTCTCCCTTCCTGGCTGGATTTCCGGGAGCTTTTAACTGTCAGGATTGTCCGCACTGAATCTTCTGAACCTTTAGCAATTCGTCTATTGCAGTTCAGTTTTTTCTACTCTGGTACTGGCTCTCGAGAAGAGAGGTGGTAAGTTGTAATTTTCTGAATCCACCTGTCCTATTTCTCCAATTTTGAAGGCAGCGGTGTACTGTGTGTCCTCTTATCTGATAGATGGATAAGAATTGTTGACTTTTCATTTTGCCCAAGTTGTCACTTGTTAAGATGGAGAGTCAACGTCTAAGATTCTTATTTGGTTGACAGAAACAAGAAGTCTGTCCAGCTGATATTTTGTCTCTTCATTGTCGCTTGAGCCTACTTTTTTTGGTATCTACAATTACCATTCAGAGAATCAGAATCTTTGCTTAAGGGTGGTGATACGGGAGCTGGAGCCGAGAGTAAAGATAGTTGTTGAATGAGTCAGTCAGATCCTCTGTAGATTTTAGTCACTTAAAAGGCATACAACCTATGTTTCATGTTGATGAATTACTTGTTCAATGTCGAAATTCTATATAATTTATCTCTGCAGTCAACATTTTGACAGTGACAACCTTAGTGGCAGCCTCATTGAGTTTGTAGCCTCTCAGCATTGGGTAAGATAGTACTCATTTGGTGGTATAATTGCTGGTCTGTTTACCATTCTGATGGCTGTTCCATCATTCTTGAACCACTCTTTGGATCTTAAAAGAGCCTTCTAAGTCCCAGATTACAGTTATACTAAAAAAAAAAAAAAAAAAAATTCCCTGCCCTACTGAAGTAGGTCTTGTTGAACTGACTGTTGGGAATTTTGACTATCTCTGCGTAGGAACTGGAGTTGTGTGCAGAAGAGACCAGGTCCTTAAAGGCCGCGCAAAAATCTCAGAGCTTCCAGCTGCAGCCAGCAGATCACTGTCCTGAGGGACAATCCCAGAAGCAATGGGTGAAGAATTCAGGTCCTGACCTTCCTAAGCATCTAGATACCAAGGCGGCACCACGGCTCTTGAAAGAGAGTGGTGAGTACCAAAAATCTGGGAACATCAGGGAAGGAAGCCTCTCTCTTAATGGAGAGGTTTGTTAGGAAAGGAAGGGTACATGGGGAGGAAAGAAGTATAGAATTCAAGGCAAGGGATAGGATAGTGTCTTATGGACACACTTATTGAGAAGTAAGGTAAAAAAAATCATTAGGAAAGAGGAGGGAGCTCCTGGTGATGCCAGCATACCCCAGTGTAGCTGGGGTTTTGTATTAGTAGCAGATTCAGGCTGGGAGTGGGGTGGGTGGTGATCAGGAGTTGATGGGTATTTCATAAATGGGACATAAGACAGGCTTAGGCGTCATTCCCTGAGAGAGAAGATTGTTGTTGAGTCTAGTCACTTATTTTTTCTGTAAATTAGACTACTTAAAAAGTAAACAACAGAGGCTGCAGAAATATCACAGCAGTTAGAGCGCTTGCCCAGCAAGCACATGGCCCTGGGTTTGATTCTCCAGCACCATGTAGGCCAAGCGTGGTGGTGCATTCCTGTAATCCCAGCATTGAGGAGGCTGAGGCAGGAGTATTGCTGTTGAGTTTGAAGCCAGCCTGGGTTACATAGTGAGTTTAGGACTAGCCTGGACTATAGAGCGAGACCCTGTCTCAAAAAAAAGAGAAAAAAATAACTTATTGTTCATACTTGTAAATTATTGTTTAATGTTACAAAACTTCTTACATTATTTATTTATTTGTGAATCAAAGATATTTCGAATGATGGCAGCCTTGTTGAAATACTGGCGTAGCCCCCCAGTGTTGAGCAAGGCAGTACTCCCTGGGAGGGAAGTGAAACGAGAGCTTTGCATTGGCCATGGGGTAGAATCAGTCTCTTCCAAGCATGACTTTTGGAAAGCTGGGTGTCAGGGGAAAGTGGTTTTGAGTAACCAGAGCTAGTGTCTCAGAGACTTTCTCTTTTCCTCAGCTGTCCTCACTCCCCGAGTCGCTACCCTCCCAAAGATGGGGAACATTGGAGATTGGGAAGTGACACCTGAGTCCCAGGTAAGCTACTATTTGTTTTTCTCTTTCTGTCATTATGACTGCTGTGCTGTTGACTCCCAGCTCTCCTCTCTCCATGGCCTCCTCCCCTTTATGCAGAAGGGCATGAGGCATAGAGTGTTAGTCTTTGCTCTAACCCCAGTCTACTTTCATTGGTTGTGCGGCTGATCCTAGTCCCTCGAGCAGGATCCCAGCTTCCTTAGGGACCTGTAAGGTTCACAGGCTGTTTTAAAGAATAAATATTTGAGGTATTTCTCTTGTGCATGCCACAGGAAGCCCTGGGCCCCAGAAGACAGGCCGAGAACTTCTGCAAGGACCCTGCGGGAGACAGCTGTGGGAGCACTGTCTGCTTGGGTAAGGACCACCTGCTCTTCCTTTCCCAGGACAGAAGATACCCAGTTTCTGATATGCAGAGTCCCCAGAGAGTGGTTCTCCACTCTCTTATGAACTGTCGCTCTGTGTTCTTGAATTTCAGTGGTAGGAAGACTTACTGTTTTACCCAACACTGTTCAGGCAGGGGAAAATCAGCCCAGACTGAGGCTGCAAGAGGGCTTCTGGGAACTTGCCCTTTGGGGTCTTATCACCTTCGTTACCTCACTGCAGTCACCATGGCCGTGACCTGGGCTCAGCATGCTACCTGAATTGTGATCTTTTGCGTACCAAATGAGGCAGATGTTAACTGGACTAAGCCCGTGACACCAATGTGTTAAACCACACAGAGAAATGAACATTACAGACCTCAAGATACTTGAGCCTGTATGACCAGCACAGACTCCTTTCACTTTAGCCTTACTTGCATAGGAAGCTAAACTAATGTGCCACTTCTCTGGGGAACCTAGAGTTACTGTGAGGGAAATTAAACAGTAGGGATGCAGTGAAATAGAAGAGGCTGGGACAGTTCAGATGCATGGTTAAGTTAGTTACTGGAAGCTTGCTGGCTCCTTGCTTGATATGGGAACCCCTTAGTTACACATGCTACTGGGGGAGATAGTGTTTAAAGAAACTGACTTAGAGAAATGCTAGAGTATCCTTATGCCTCTTTTAGATCTAAACTTTTTCATCCAGTTTTCCTCAGATATTTTAATTAGAGGCTTTCTATTTTATTAAGATCAGGAGCTAAGAGAACACTGGTTCTTTAAGCCTAGTTAACTGCTTGAAAAAACGAGAACATTTATTTCATCACATTATTAGAAGTCCAGATGTTATTTTCTCATCTTACTAGAAGTTGGAAGAAGGAACAGTATGCATTAGCTCGGCAGTGCTCTAATGGTCCTGCGGTCTTTCTCTCTGCTGTCCTCTGGATGGTCATGTTAAAGTTGTTTGTGTCATGATCAAGAGGGAATCTGGTAATAGTGGAGCTCATAAGTTTCCTAACAAGACACACACACACACACACACACACACACACACACACACACACGTGCGTGTGTGCTTCTTTCCTCCGAAAGTGGCATTCATTCTCTTTGTGCTGACTTAAGTTACATGTTTGTCAATGGACCAGTAATAGTCTTTCCTATGACCTATTTCCTACTAACAAAAACAACAATAAAAAACCAAATAAACAAAGCCAATAGATCACTTACTATTTCTGGTGAGGTTCCAGTTGTCTGGTTACTTTGCCCCCGCCCTCCAGATATTTTAAGAGTAGCACGAAAATCTCTTCAGCCTCTTGCAGGAAAAAGATGCAAATTTTAGGACATTTTGGACAAATGCTATGCTCAAAAGATCATGTCTATTAAGTCATTTCTCTTCCTCTTATATAGGAGTTCCAGCTTTGAAACCAAGTATCACTTCCCAGCAAGAGCAAGGACCAGAATTCTGGGATGTAAGTCTTATAAATTCTGGGAAAAGAAGCACTGCTAATTACAGTCTGGATAATGAATCAACAAAAACAGCTCAAGCATTAACCCTGAAAGACTCAAGGGCCTGGGAAGATCAATGCCAATGGGATGTGGAGGACACGAAAGTGTCAGGTGTACACTGGGGTTATGAGGAGACCAAGACTTTTCTGTCTATCTTGAGTGAGTCTCCGTTCTCTGAAAAACTTCGGACTTGTCACCAAAACCGTCAGGTGTACCGTGCTATTGCTGAGCGGCTAAGGGCTCGGGGCTTCCTGCGGACATTGGAGCAGTGTCGCTACAGGGTCAAAAACCTGCTACGGAATTACCGGAAAGCCAAGAGCAGCCACCCTCCAGCGACCTGTCCGTTCTATGAAGAGCTGGAGGCCCTGGTGAGGGCTCGGACAGCCATCAGAGCTACAGGTGGTCCTGCAGAGGCTGTGGCACTCCCCAGGCTGGGTGATAGTGATGCTGAGATGGATGAGCAAGAAGAAGGGGGCTGGGAGCCTGAGGAAATAGTAGAAGACTGTAATGGTGCTACACTGGCCACTGATGAGTCTACCCAAGGGCCCAGGATTTCAGGGGGCCCAGCTCTACTCCAGAGTCGTATTGGTAAGAACATAGGGGTTTAACTAGATGGAGAGTTCAGCCTGCTTACCAGCCAAGCTATTGCTCTCCAAAAGTAGATTGATACCACTAGAGTGAGGTATTAAGTTCCTTGGGTCATCTTCAAACTTCCACCCTCCTCTCTTGTGACGAGGTCTTCTTGCTTGAGTTTTTATTTAGTTACAGAAATAAACATTTCTGACACCTTAAAGGACCTTGAATAGAGAATATAGTATTTTCCCAAGTGTGTCACTGGTAATATGGGCATGATGATAGGTGTGACATGAGTGAACTTGTAATTTGATGCTTCTTTTAATGTATTTGAGCACATCAACCTATGACTTCACAGACAGTAACTTTAGGTAAAGAGCAGAAATGATGGAAATGTATACCTGACCAGTAAATGTGTGGCAGACACTCAGCCATTTAGTAAAGGTAGAACTGTAGAGCACACAAGATGAACCACCTTGTTTAAAGATGTACGAGTGGGAACAGAACCTGTGGATCATGCCTGCCAGTTTCATATAGATTTTCTGCCCCATATTGCCTTCCTGGGAGGCATCACTTATCTGCAGAGGAGGTGACACTATGCTGTCTCCTTTTTATTCCTCCATAAGAGGAAAAGTCATCCTCAACTGGACTCTGCTGAATGATTATTCGAAGTCTATTTATATCTTTGATTTTTAGGGATTTGCAACTTCTGTGTTTTGTTACAGGATAATTCATACAGGAGATAGAGGTAGTTTATTGAGTAGATGTAATGATAAAGTCTCATGGGTCTCAGTTACTCATCAGTTGAAGCCAAGGGAGTGAGGTTAGCAGATAGAATTGATGGAGTGTAGACAACCCTTTCATCAAGACTCAAATATTAATCGGATCTCTTGTAAGTGGTGGGGCAGATGCTCTGGCTGGTGTTCCTAGCATGCCCCTGAGAAGAAAACCTAGGCAGTTTCTGAGTTGCCCCTGTTACAGGTATTTAAAAGGGTAAGAGTTCCTGGTCTCAGATGACCTAGACAAATCTTAAGTCTGATACCTCTGAACTCTTCTCTCCTGACAGCAGGTGTGCACTGGGGCTATGAGGAGACCAAGGCCTTCTTAGCAATTCTAAGTGAGTCTCCATTCTCTGAAAAGCTTCGCACCTGTCACCAGAATAGCCAGGTGTACCGTGCTATCGCAGAGCGACTGTGTGCACTGGGCTTCCTGCGGACATTGGAGCAGTGTCGTTACAGATTCAAAAATCTCCTTCGAAGCTACCGGAAAGCCAAGAGCAGCCACCCACCAGGAACATGCCCCTTCTATGAGGAGCTGGACTCGCTGATGAGGGCTCGAACTGCAGTCAGGTCCGTGAAAATTGTCAGGCAGGCTATAGGTCTCCCTGGGTCGGGGCAGAACAATACTGAGGCTGATGATCAAGAAGCTTGGAGTGAGATGACAGATGAAGATGCCATCAAGACTCCAACCCCATGTCCTACAACTCCAGACACGGGTGAGTCTGGAATCCCTGGTCCACACAACCTATAGGCATATGAAAAATGGGGAACCAGGTACAATATTTATTTAGTCTCTGAGCTAAAAGAGAGATGGGATTGAATAGAAAATGGTTTGTGCTTTGCTTAGATTATTGTCTCTAGATTAGTGTGGTCCTCCATATGAAATAGTCTGGCTTTACTGGGAAACATTTGTTCAGGTACAGAATTGATCAGTCTTGTACAATATAGATCTATTAAAATGTACTAGGAGAAGAAAGGTGATCATTATTAAATACTAAGGAGAATTTGCTGAGTGACTGATTGGCCACAGATGGGCCTCTTGGCTGTCTTTGAGGGGAGGAGGAGAGGATGGTCACCATATTCTAGACTATGTTTTTGAGATTTTCAGGTTTAAAAATGCACTTGCACCAGAACTTGGTCATTTTCATTTCAGTCACATTTACAAGATGACAGACTTAAGAAACAGACTTGTTTTAGCCACATTCATAGGACACAAGCTACAGGTACATAAATAAATCCTAACAAGTGAATAGACAATTTCATTCCTACCTGTTCTTCTAGGTTTTGAGTTGAGCCATGAGGATGAAGACCAGATTTCAGAACAGGATGTTTTTGAGGATATACCTGGAGTCTTACCCAAATACACTGCAGAGTCTGTTTGCCCACCTCATGAGTGGGAGGAAGACAGTGAAAATGAAAATGAAGGTGAAGGGGTGTGGCGAAACTCTCCGCAGGAACAGTGGGAAGAGTGTTCTTCTGAGGAAGACTTAGAAAAACTCATTGACCATCAAGGGTTATACCTTGCAGAGAAACGTTACAAGTGTGACACATGTGTGAAAAGCTTCAGGTGGAGTGCCCACCTCCTTGCCCACCAGCGGACCCACAGAGGTGAGAAGCCCTATACCTGCCACGAAAGTGGCAAAAGCTTTACTGACCATTCCAACCTCAATACTCATCAGAGAATCCACACTGGACAGAAACCCTGCAGATGCCTTGAATGTGGGAAAAGCTTTAATGCCCACTTCAGTCTCATCACCCACCAGAGAATCCATACAGGGGAAAAGCCCTATAAATGTAGGAAGTGCTGGAAGAGCTTCAACCAGAGCGCAAACCTTTTGAAACACCAGAGAGTCCATTTGGGAGTAAGCCCTGATCAGGGTAGCGAAACTGGGGAGATGGTTAGCCAAAGCCTGTCTGTTAGCACTCACTGGAGGGATTCCACAGAAGAGACATCTGAGCCACCTCACCATGTTGGGACACACTTGAGCTCTTCAGCACCCCACAGCACCAACTCAGGGGAGAAACTCTATCAGTGCTCTGAATGTGGGAGGTGCTTCTCGAAGAGCTCTGCCCTCATTAGTCACCAAAGAATCCACACAGGAGAGAAACCATTTGACTGTGCTGAATGTGGGAAAAGCTTCAGTAAAAGCTCTACCCTGGCCAACCACCAGCGAACTCACACTGGAGAGAAGCCGTACAAGTGTGTGGATTGTGGGAAGTGCTTCAGTGAACGTTCCAAGCTCATCACTCACCAGAGAGTGCACACTGGAGAGAAGCCCTACAAATGCCTTGAGTGTGGGAAGTTCTTCCGGGACCGTTCTAACCTCATTACTCACCAGAGGATTCACACAGGAGAGAAGCCCTATAAGTGTAGAGAGTGTGGGAAATGCTTTAACCAAAGCTCCAGTCTCATTATTCACCAGAGAATCCACACTGGGGAGAAACCTTACAAGTGCACAGAGTGTGGCAAAGACTTCAACAACAGCTCCCACTTCAGTGCCCATAGGAGAACCCACACAGCAGGCAAAGCTTTGTAGAAGACACCTTCCCCCGCATGAATGAGGCATGTATACATGTGGATTTACATGTCTCAGGATGCTAAAACCTATACCAGAAAGAAATCTTCCAATTTTAAACTACCCAGGGAAGTTATCTTGGTAAAATCCAGGTAATTTGGAAGTGAATCACAAATACTAAGGATCCAAATTGGAAGGCTTTTCCTCAAGTATTATTTTTTCCTGTTAAAAACCACACACAATCCCCAGACTGTCTTTATATCTGCTGTTGCATAAGAGTTTTATCTTTTGCTACAGAGTATTTGAGCCAGACTGGATAATTTAGGGGATTAGAGTTAAACCAGTGGCCCTGCACAGTGATTCCAGACTCTTGCTGTCTTTACACTGTCCATGTGCACACCCCATCAGCAATTATTTTCATGAATGATACTTTACATTTAGGGCATATTCTTACAGGAGAACTTGAGCCTGTCCTGTGAGTGAATCACTGACTTAGAGCAGTCCACCATGCGCTTAGCGATGAGTAGGAACAATAGTGACATCATTAACACAATTATCATAATACTAGCGAAAGTAGCCAGTATTTATTGAGCATTTGCTGTTTGGCAGGCACTGTGCTAAGCACTTTATATCCATTATCTTGTTTAATTTTCATGATAACCCCAGGAGATAGCTACCATTTTTTTTTTCCTTCATTTTCCAGGAGAAAACTGACGCTTGGAAAAATTAGGTTACTTGCATTGGTTACACATTTTACAATGAGACAGGCAGGATTCAGCCAACCCAAGTGCCCCAGATGCTGAGATGTTTCTAATGTCCCAGTGGGTTCTTTTTCATGTTAGGAGAGGTCACTCAGGTGTCAGCATTTCAAAGTGTGATAGTTATTTAACGAATTATCCTTTTAAAAGCATATGAAACCCTAGAATCCCTAAAAGTGAAAGGGTTAGGATTTCCCAGAATCGGTTGAATGCTCTGAGCAAGGCTGAGCTATTATCAAAGCACTGTGAATTTCCATTTTTATAGTAATATGGGTAGGAGATGTAGAAGAGTTGAGATTGGGAAAAATACATAGCCAAAATGAAGTGTCTTCCAGTGAGATAATACTTTGGCTAAGGAAGAAGAAGTTGTGATTCCTTCCCAAGATCAGTCTTACTTCTCTTTAGACCAACTGATCATAGGTTAAGCCTTATGGAACCAGGGCTTGCCGAGCAGTGCTCTTTCATCCTGGTATTTTAGCTGCTCTGGCGATAGGTGGAAGGAGTTGGTGAGTGGTCCTCTACTGAGAGGGTTTTGAGCATGATTCTGTTCTCAGGTTCATTACACCATTTTATCCTAAGTTCCCTTGTCTCAGGCTAATCCAGTGCTGGCTATTCAGACCATTTTCTTACATATACAGGCTAAAGTGTAAGGGTCACACTAGAGGGCTTCAAGGTTTCTCCTGCAGTGGATTTAAAAATTTGACCAGGGACCAGTTTTTATCAAATTTTAAAGGAAAATCCCATTTCCTGACATCTCCCTATGACATTGAGATGTCATTTCATGTCCTTGAGAAGTACATAGCAGATAATGGATGTGATAGAATCTTGAAGGTAGGAACTTTCTATTTACATCCAAGGAAGCAGAATTAGAGTTTTGCCAGTCTCACAGATTAATGTCACTACTTAACCACTTCTACTCCACAACCTCCTTCTAAGAACCAGCCCACCTAGGGTCACTGTTTGCCCATCCTATCCCATTTTATCTTTCCTGGCTAATCTCATCTCTGAGGGGCAAAGGTCATGATGAGGCCTGGTTAGAAACCAGCAAATATTAGTAATTGCAGTAAGGTAAGTAGAGTACCATAAGGGCTGACAGGAAGGGTCCCAAAGAAGAGAGGTAGTTCCAGAGAAAGGTGTAGTGTCATGAAATGGTGTGGATTCAGGGTGGTGATGTGGACCATCAGCTTGTTAGCATTATTGAGTTATAGAGTGAGGGCTGAAGAGTGGTGTAAACTGAGAGTGGAGGGGTGTAGGGGCAGGCATGAGTGGAGCTTGTGTGCCTAGCTCAGGGCAACGTGTTATTATGTGGACCGTAAAAATCTTAACAACTGTTCGGGACTTGCATATGTTGCACTTAAGGTCACCGTATGACCCTGTGATGATGTTGTTGGTTAAAAGGTGAGGATCTGAAGTAGAGCTATGGTCATACCAAAGAGGAGGGTGTGCAGTTATGGGGTTTCACCGGCAGACACAGTAGCAGGGAAAGCTGGGATGCCTGGCGTGACTAGGTACAACATTATCACCCAGACTGGGAACATGAGGAGGCACAGATCCTGCAGAAGACACAGATTTTAGGTTTACGTTGGGCAGTTTGAACTTCATATGCCTAGTAGACATCTGGGTGATGATGTGCATTTATACACCTGAACCTGAAGTTAGAGGAGAGGTTAGGCCGAGAGTGCCATCTGTGTCTCTGTGGTAGTTAATGGGGAAGGAATTCTGTTCAAAGTCAAAGAAGTATTGAGCCTAGCACATAACTTGAGAAACACCTAAATGAGAGGAAAATGCCCCCAGAGAAGATCTGAACCATGCTCACTGTCATTCCTGACATCTTTTTGATACTCCCTTTTGCAGCTGACCCCTGAATTGTCAGTGTAGTTCTGAGATTTCTGGAGCCTTCACTGGGGAAGCCAGCCCAGCTTTGTGCAGAAATGAGATAGCAGCGCTCTGCCGCCTGAGTGTCATTCCTTCACCTGTTCACAGTGGACAGTTTTGATACTATCTATCACTCTTTTCTCAAGTCTTAGTTTAGGTTTGACCATGAAAGCTAGGGCAGTATGGGTCAGAGGGGAACCCTGGGTACCCCTTAGTGGTCCCTTCCTCTCTGGCTTCCTCTGGAAGAAGCAGTTTTTCAGGTGGCACCAGTTTTGGGGGGTCTGACTCAGCAGTTTGCTGAGTCACCCAGGCATCCTCCAGCAGGTCTAGCTGCTCAAGTAAACTGACAATTGTTTTTACTCATCCTGCTCTTGGGAATTAGATTCAGCCTGTAGAAGGCCAGACAGCTCCTCAGCCCATGGGCACAGCTCAGAGCCTGCCTATGGGGAACCGAAGTGGCGAGTACTTCACGTAGAAGATGTTTTCGGTGAGCTGCTAAAGGCAGGATCATCTCCACGTTATTCATAGATGCATCAGGATGCAACAGACCCAAAGGTAGTGGCAGAGAAGTATGGGTCCAACTGCTTTAGATGTCCATTTTTTTCTTAGGTTGGCTTCAGCCCTGAACTCATGGTCATGGCTGCCTTAGCCTGACTATCCCCTACCAGCCTCCCTCCCCAAAGCAGAGTAGCTCCCCTCCTATTCCCATGCTGAAAATAGGGAGTCAGGAATCCCAGTGGCCCATCTCCCTGCCTTATTCCTGTTTGGGGGATAACTGTCTGCGTGAAGGCCACAGAGTGGAGTTTAGTCACTTTGTGGAAAGGAGTATCTCCCTTTGGGGTTGGGGTATATTGTGTAGTCAGGAATGGCAATGACTGCTGGAGTCAATGTGGCAGGTGTCCCTTGTCTGTGTCCCAGAGTGCTTTTAGAAGTGACCTTCCTGTTTTGTTTTTTAACCACTGTATGGACATACATCTAGATGTGGACTTCTGGGTCTGCTTTGTGTGCAGGCCTCTCAGGGTCCAGCCACTTGCTGGGCCTGACCTGCCTGGCTGACTCGTTGCCCTCTTAAAGCCCTGTATCTACCTACAGACATCTTTGCCCACTCCTTCAGCACATGCATTTGCTTACAGAGTGGCACACAAGCTCCCTTCAGACATCGTCAGGGGTGCTTACATGCTTAGCCCAATGCCAAATTCAGTTCTGTCTCTGGCTCAGTCCCACAGATACCCAGTCTCCCTTGGAAGGCATTTCTGATTGGGCTGGGGTTCCCCAGCTGCCTAAGTAGGTTCTGAGTGGAGGTCGTACCTAACATCAAAATCCCATGGAATGTCTCTTTACCTCATTTTGGATCCCATCCCCCTTCAGGTGTTCCTTAGCAATTTTTAACCCGCTGCCCCAGTCTGCAGAGGTGTCAGTGCTTCCCACAGGGGAAGGTTGGGACAGGCTTTGCAGGAGGGCTGCAGTTCACACTGGGCCCTGGAGCCAGGGAGGGTAGACCCCGTAGTCTTTCCTTCCTCAGTCATGGCTCTTCACCTCCACGGTCTCAGCATTAGCACTGGCACTCGCATCTCTTAGCATCATTTGCCCTCACCCCACTGATGTTGGGCCCACCTGGACTTCCCTTTAGGTACATGTTTCAGTCAGGAGAAGGCCTGCCCTTCCTTACTCCTGTTCCTTTCCCACCTAATTCTGCAGGTGATGAACAACCTGTGCTCCTCCTTTCCCTCTGTTGCATCTTCCAGCTGGTCCCCATCAGGATCTTGTCCTGTCTGCTTGGAGGGGGAGGCCAAGAACAAAAGGAACTCTGGCTGTTCTCCGCACGTGACTAATTTCCAACCCACAAAGGTGACAGCATCTTTGTTTTTAAGAGCCATTTGGTTAAATCAGGAGCCACCAAACAGTGACAAGCAGAATCCGATGAAATAATTTTACCTGAATATACTGAATGAGTATAATAGGGGTTCTCATTGGCATTGATGTTCCCCGCAGGGCACCATTAGATTTTCTTTGCATGTAACAATGGTTCTGATCACCTGCCATTACATAATCGTACTTGTAAAATTGCATTTATTGTTAATTTTAGTTGTAGGCATCTACCTCATCATTGTGCCACCTAGAGGGAGAGGACCACAGGGCAATTAGGAAAACCGGTCTGTGAGACTGGTCATGGAGCAGTGTAATGGGCTGGTGTGAGCCCAAGAGGCCAAGGCCAGCAGCTAAAATCTTGAGGGTCCTGGGGGCTTAGGAAGCCAGTACTTTAGTGGCAGGTGACAAAAGTGACAGAGGGGAGACTTCTGTTTCTGCCTAAAGCTCAGCTTGGCCTCCATGCCAGTGGGAACTGTATCCTTTGCCTGTTTAGAGGAAGCAGAAACCAACAGGAGGAGGCTTAATGGCCCTGAAGGTGGGAGTGAGAACTTCTTAGGAAGCCCAGGGGGCAAGGGTAAGAGAGGACTCCTCTGTGAACATCTGTCGGGAGCACCCGAAGTGCCCAAGACATCCCTTCTGAAATTTCCCAGAACTAGATAGAGGAGGTGAGGCTTGTCGAAGGTCATGCTAAACCTATCTGGAGTGTCCTAGAAAAAACAACATAGGTGCCATATCCAGGGATAGTTCTTGACCAACTAATTTGGAAGCTATCCATTTGTGATTGCTTTTGGTTCCCTTTAATTTTGGCAAATCAAAATGGGTTAAAGTCTGGCTTCCAGGAAGCTCTGGGATTTAAGGCCCAATTTTTTAGAAGAACAAGATTTTTGGATTTGCATTTTGTGCACTGGACTCCATCTTTTCTGGCCTTGTTTTCCTTTTCCTGTGTTATTGTGTACTTTTCTTAAAGCTTACCAAATTCTATTTTAGGATGATATATCCTTATTGATAAATTTTATTAAACTACTAAAAAAAATGGCTTTGGATTCTTCTGTCGTCTTCCTAAGTTTTATCAGAAGAGTTGAGGAAATGAGAAAAGGAGATAGTCAAAACACAGTGTTACTGGCAGGGAGATTGGGACCCAAGATCTCAAGAATCCTGGGCCAGAGGGCAGTTTTTCTTTCCCTGTTCTCTGTGGATATAGGCACTAATGGAGTGATTTTACATCATTACATAGTAACCTATCATAACCCAACGTTTAGCCATTAGTCTTGGTGGGCTGTTATGTGCTTGGGATCAGGGGTCACGGGGAGGTTAACTCTTGGGCTCTATCATATGACTTCAGGAACATCCTGTTAAGCAAGCAAGTAGATACAGAAACCAATAATGTAGTCAGCAGTTCCTGGAATTTACCGAATAAAAGACACCATAAGATTAACTGGCAACCCGAGGTTACAGAAAGTTACAGCAATTAAGGGTTACAGAGTTGCAGAAATTCTTTTAACATACATAAAATGGAGTCACTTTAATATATCTGTTAGTTTAGGTTTTCATGGCTTGGTCACAGGTAGTATTTCTCTGTCTGAGAGTAACTGGCAATTCCCCCCCCCCCCATTTCATTTGTTCTCTTTTCACTTTGTTGATTATTTTCTTTGCCATGTAAAGCTTTTTTAATTTGATATAATCCCATTTGTTGATTTTTTGGGTGTTTTGTCAAGAAAGTCCTTGCCTATGCCTACGTCCTAGAAAATGTTGTCTTTTTTTTTTTTTTTTTTTGGTCAACAAGGTCAGTGTTTCTGTTTTAATATCTAGGTCTTTATCCACTTTGATTTGGTTTTGGTACATAATGAAAGATATGGGCCTAGTGTCATTCTTCTGCACATAACCAACCAGTTTTCCCAGCACCATTGGTTAAAGAGGCTATGCTTTTTCCAATGTGTATTTTTGGCTCCTTTATTGAAGATCAGGTAGCTGAAGGTGCTTGGTGTTGTCTATACATTTTCAGTTCTATTCTTTTGATCCACCTATCTGTTTTTTGTGTCGATACAAAACAGATGTAGTTTTTATCACTTTTGTTTTGTAATATAACTTGATACCCAGTATTAGAATGCTTCCCACTTCTGTTTTGCTGCTTGGTATTACTTTAATTTTTCTGGATCCCTTCTGGTTCCACATATATTTTAAGATTTAAAAAAATTCTCTTAAAATGCTGTTGATATATTGATTGGGATAACATTTAATCTGTGTATCTGTTTTGGCAGTGTGGTCATTTTGATAATGTTGGTTCTGCCTGTCCTGAAACAGGGATGTCTTTCCATTTTCTAATATCATCCTTAGTTTGTTCTTTCAGAGTACTATAGTTTTCAGTATAGAGGTCCTTCACTTTCTTAGGCTAATTTCTAGGTATTCAGTTTTCTATGGGGCTACTATAAGTGGGATTGTTTTTCTGATATTTATCTATGTTTTCATTGTTGCTGTGGAGGAATACTATTGATTTTTATGTATTGATTTTACATCTTGCAACTTGGCTGAGTTTATTTATTCATTCTAAGAGTCTTCTGGTGAAGTGTTTGGGGTCTTTACATAAAGGATCATGTCATTTGCAAGTAAGAATAGCTTGACTTCCACCTTTTCTAAGCATATTTCCTTTATTTCATTCTCTTGCCTGATTGCTCTGAGTAAGGCTTCCAGCACTATGTTGAACAGGAGTGGTGAGAGTGGAGACCTTTGTCTTGTTCCTGCTTACAGGGAAAACACTTTCAGTTTCCCCCCATTTCAGATGATGTTAGCAGCGGGATTGTCATAAATTACTTTTATCAGCTTGAGGTAGATACTTGTATGTCTGTTTTCACCAGAGCCCTCATCAAAATAGGGTGCCTTGATGTTGCATGCAAATATGTCAATAATTATGACTTCTCATTGTTGGATTGTTCCCTTAACAAATATATATAAAGTCTGTCTTTATCTCTTCTGATCTGTTTTGGCAAGAAATTGGCTGTGTCTAAAAATAGTAGAGCTACCCCTGTTTGTTTTCTGGGTCCAGTTGCATGAAGTATTAATTTCCATTCTTTTATTTTCAGTCTATGTGTTTCTTTATGGGTAAAGTGCAGCATAACTCACAGTAGCCAACATATGAAATCAGCTTTGGCTCCCATTAACAGATGAATGGACAAAAGAAATGCAATATATATACACAATGGAGTTTAATTCAGACATAAGGAAGAACAAAATTCTATTATTTTCAGGAAAATAGACAGATCTGGAGAATATTATATGAAGCGAAATAAGCCAGACTC
This sequence comes from Ctenodactylus gundi, assembly GCA_004027205.1. Lineage (NCBI taxonomy): Eukaryota > Metazoa > Chordata > Mammalia > Rodentia > Ctenodactylidae > Ctenodactylus > Ctenodactylus gundi. The sequence goes on along the minus strand of PVKB01003058.1, from coordinate 16,130 downwards.
AGAGACACATATATCGTATGTTCTCCCTAATGTGTAGAATCTAAAAAGATGACAAGGTAGAAGGGAGACTATTATTAGGTAAGTGGGCAGGAATGGGGGGAAGTAAATGTGGGCAACGAGGGGGGTGGATATAAGCAACATGCATGCATTGAACCCCCCAGAAAAAATATAAAACTAGGAAATGGGTGAGGGCAACAGGTAAAAATAATCAAAGTATGCTATGTTCATGTATAGATCTGCCAAAAGGAATCCATTAGTTTGTACAACCAGTTAAAAAAAAAAGAGTGAGAAAAATGAAAAGAAAAATCCCTGCGCTTCTAAGTTCGAAACCTATTTATTTGTAAAGAGAAGAAAATGAGGTTATCATCAGATTTCTTAACAGCAACACACAAAGCAAAGTGCAAGGAAAGAAAGTATAAGCTAAGGATTTTATTCACACTGATTTTTAACATCAAGATCATAAAAATACCATATTAAATATTCAAGAATTCAGAACTATTTTTCTTCATAAATCTTTCTCAAGAATCTCCTAATGAGAAGACAATTTTTAAACAACCATGAGATAATTGTGGAATCTCGGCAAGAATTGGTATATTAAAATCACAAATGAAGATGGAGATAAACATGGAAGTATGTGAATGTCACGTGTTCTGACAAAGTAGATGTAATACAAGTTTTAATGGGAAGTGAAGGGAGAGAGAAACAGAAAAAGCAAAACAAACTGCCATACCAACAACAGGTAGGAGTCAAAAGACATCTAAAGAGGGGCTCTCAGATCAGCATAATGTTTTTTGGTGTAGGGCTTGGCTGTCTTGTGCATTATAGGATATTTAGCCACACCCTTGGCCTCTACCAGTAAGATGCACCTCTCTCCAGCTGGAACAGCTAAAAATGTTTCCAGAAATTGCAAATCTCCTCCGGAGAACACCCCCAACCCCCAATATTGAGAACCATTGACCTAAACCTAATAAAATGTAAGAGCATAGGCAGAAAGCAGGGGACTAAAGGCATCTTAAAAATATATTGATATAAAGGTAATCACTAAAAATACGATTTTTGCCAAATGCTAATACACAACTACCCCCCCCCCCCCACATTATGTTGTGGAAGAACAACATAATGGAAGGGTATATCTCCCTGCCCTCTCCCAGTAACTATGACAAATGTACAAAATAAGTACAACATAAAAATGATGTGACAGATCTGAGAAATAACATAGCCATTATGTCATTAAATGTAATTAGGTTTAATTCAACAATTTAAAAGATTTTCAGATTAGCTCACAAAGCAAAAATCAACTCTGTGCTGTAATAAGAGGTATACCTGAAACAAAACAACTTAAAAAGACTAAAACAAAGGAATTCAAGCCCACTCACATTAAAGAAAGATGTTTCATAAGACAAAGGGAGAAAATTCACAATGAAGATATAATAAATATTAATAACCGTGCACCATCTAACAAACAGTTGCCTTCACTAGACAGAAACTAGGAGGTACAAAGCAAAATAGAAAAATACCTGTAATGAAGATTTAAGTCATCACTGTCGTCGATGATGGATCAAGAAAACAAGAGTAAGCTTGCAGAAGATGTCACCAAAATAACCATAAGGCAGTTTTTATGAATATATGTCAAACTCTACAAACCAAAACCAGAGAATATGCTTTCTCTTGAAGCAAAGCTTGGAACACTCATGCAAATACTTTCACATGTAAGAAACTCAACATTAAGAAAAATAAGACTGAAAGTACTGTAACCAAAATAGTCAAAAAATACGAAACAAAAATGCAGTGGCAATTCGGGTGGAGATTGGCCTTGAGTGGCTTTGGGATCTGCTCCATGGTGGGCGGAGGTTATTTCTATGTATTCTGGGCAGGCTAATGAGAAACGGCCTTGGGGGTCCACGTCTGGTCCTGTCCCTTGACTTCATAGCCCTGACACCCTTTCTCTGCTCTGCTTCTTGGACACACACACACACACACACACACACACACACACACACACAAAGAAAAAGAAATGAATTCAAAAATTCCTCCACATTGAGGTGTTTGGGTGGACATTTTCTTTCTCTTTGGACCTATAGTATTGGACTCGACCAGATATGTGAAAGGGATAGTGAGCCACAACTGAAGCCTGTTGTGTTTGTACACTCACTTTTTACTGTGTGTATTCTGAGTCCTGCTCCACTTTTCCTGGTAGAGGGGATAAGTCAACAGTAGGCTGTCTATCTTGGGGTTATCTTGGTGTGTGTTTGTGTGTGTCCCGCACCCCTGCTATCCCTGACTAGCTTTGCAGCCTGTTGGCCCATAAGCTCTTGTTTCAGAGGCCTTTTTGTCCATATACCCTGGATGTGGCAAGTGTCCACACAGAGGTGTGTCCCTGATCACATTGGTGAGTGGAGAAAGCAAACACACCACTGAGTTATGTGCTGAAGTAGTCAGTTAAGGAAGCTGAGCAGTGTACTGAACTCATTTCCAGAGAGTTCAGATGCTGCCCCCTCAGAAAACCACGTGAAACTGGCCTGGCTTCTTAACCACAGATGGCAGAACTACTGTGTCTTTCACAGCTTGAGCTCAGTGCTGCTTAACCCTTCAGAGAGTCTGTGACACTTTCCACAACTGTCTCCTGGGGCCATTTCCCATCCAGTTGCTGTGACAGGGTGACCCCAAAGCCTTGACGGTTGGTCGTGTTACTACTGAACATGAGAGGTTCCATTCTTAGTGAGAGCAATGCCAAAAGCCATACAACACATACAGAGCAGAGAAAGCTTTTAATAACCCTTGTAAGGAGGACAGCACAATTTCCAGAAATGGTGTTCCCTCCCAAAGAAAGAAAGGGAGAATAATTGATTTGTGAAATTTATACATACTCATGTGGGGAAGGTACTTTGGGACAGGCACATTTCTGAACATGCCGGTAAAGTTCACATTTCAAAATGAAAAATGGCATTGTGAAGCGTTGGTTTGGTGGTGGAGGAGTGTCCTCTGGTGCACCTGCTCTGCAGTTTGTGTCCCCTTCCCCAAGATGCTTGTCAGGAACAGAAACTTACTGGTTGCTTCTGGTTTTATCAGTCACCAGCCTACAGCGGCTTGGAGAGAAAGCAGAGGATGGGCTAACCAGACTTTTGGAGGAGGGTAAAATCAACAAAACAACTCTTAAAAAACTTCCTCCTCACTTAGAGGGTATGGGGCTATTCAGATTACTTCCAACTTACCCAAATGGCAGGCACTTAATTTTTCTGACTTTTTATTTGTGACCCCCAAAAGGGGTCATTTCTGAAAGACTGTTAAAATGGATCTGCCTCCACACTTTTGTGGCTACTCCCAGTTGTGCTGTGACTTCCGATTCCTGGAGTAGCTCTGTTTTACACAATAAACCCCCTTTAAAATGGCCCCTGATTACATCACTTCCGAATACGTCAGGCGCCGAGGTGGATTTGCTCCCCAAAGCCAGCCTGGCACGTGGGAAGAGCCACTTTCAGAGCAAAGTGCCATGCTGCACTTGCAGCTCACAATAACATGGGTCCTTCCTGGAGCTGGTGCTGCCAGTTCCTCCTTCGTCAACAAGGGACGTCGTCAACAAGTGACGTCATCAACAAGGGACGCAGACCCTCTCCAGGCTTGCCTTACGTTTGTGGCGTCACATCCCCCCTGCCTGGAAGGTGGGGCCAAAGTTCCACGCTGGTTTTGCTTTGTTCTTTTCTCTGTGTGACTTTTCTTCCTCTGATGTTTCAGCTTTCCTGTGAGCTCTTCCCTGACTCCTGGAGCTATTCTTTTTCTCTTTGCTGAACATTTATTTTCTAGATGTCCCAATTCCTGGTCCCAGAGAAACCGTGAATTCTAGAAAGTTTTCTTAGAATATAATTTTAAACACTGATGCTGTCGCTGTTATTTAGGTGTCTTCCTTCAGGGGCTTCCGTTGTATGTAGCTTGGCTTGCTTCACTTGTCTTAGATCATTCGTTGTCTCTTCATATAAGTTTTATTTTATTAGATTTTTTTTCCTGTATGTCCTTTATTATTGTTTCTTATTGTATCCATTGTTTCTTGAACATTGTACAATTTGGTGCTAAAAAAATAAACCTCAAACAACCTTTAAGTTGCTGAAAACAAATCACTTTACACAAAGCGTTAACATTTAAATAATGTAACTTTGGACGCAGTTCAGAAATTTAAAAAACAAAAGAAACCAATATGGCAACAATACGATGTGGTCTGATTCTACTAAATGAGCAATTTAATGAGATTCTAAGTATTTATGACGTGTCCTTGTCATTTCTCCCCAGATTTGAATGTTCCTGAGAAGAGCTGCTTAAATACCCAACCCCTTTTTTTTTCAATCTCTACATTTTCCAACTTCATAAACAGAGGCGTAGCCTTCTTTCTTAAGGTTTTCTGTGAAATAAAACAATGAGTACTGGCCAGAAACCTTTATTTCCAGGATCCATGTACATAAACAAAACTTCCACTTTTTTAAAAAAGTTATCATTTCAACAATACAAATCAAGAAAATGTGGAAAGATAAAGATTTAAACATTGTTGTTTAGTTTTCTTACATTGCTGGTTTCCTAAGTGATTGTAATTAATAAAATCAATACCTTCAATCTTTTCTGGAATAAAGAAAGTTGATAGATAAAGACAGACACGAACACTTATTTTAGCCAGCAGTTTTCAAACCTGTCTAGTGGTCAAAATCTTAATTTTGTTTTAATTTCTAAAATACGGTTATCCTTCATTTCCAAAGTTCTTGTTTCACTTGTATGTCTCTTTATGTTCTGAGGTTTCAACTTCTGATTTGTATTGTTTAATATTTGCTTGTTTTAAATTTGATTAATGTTGGAATGCTTTATAAGAGTATTCCTGTCTTTAATTTTGAGGGACGGAGGAAATATTTTAATGAGTTGCAATGGCTTCTACTTATTTTATGCATTCCTTCAACAATTATAAAAATTTTATTTTCTCAGAAACTTTGAAGATATTAGGATGCTTTATTCTGGCAATGATACAATAAGTGCACTAGTTTTTCTAGACCAGCAGTAACAGATTACTCTATGGGAGTGGCATTAGTTGGTTATTTGAGTTTTGGTACACTTGGTTTATGAGGATTGGGGGTCTTGGCTCCTAGGCATTGTGGTCTGGGCTTGTCCCCTCTTTGTATGTCCTTTATCTTATGAAGCTTCTGAAGCATAATGTTTGGGGGGCGTTTAGAAATTGTCTACTGTTTGCTGTCAAGTGTTTGTATGCTGGAGCAAACTTACATTCTGAACTCAAGACTTCATATCCGCTTCTTTGTACTCCATCACCTACCTGGACGGGAGCCTGTGTTGTCCAACAGACCTGTTCCTGACTGCTATGGCTTGGATCTGGAGTATCTCCCAAAAGCCTCATGTCTTGGGCTGTAGTGGGATAACTGTGGAACTGTGTTTATTGGGAGGTAGGGCCTGGCTAGAAGGGGCAGATGCCTGGGGTTTGACCTGGAGGGATTGCGTTAATTTGTTGAGATTGGAGGGGGGCCACCCATGACAAAGATTTCAGGTGTGTGTAGTTGAGTGTGGGCCAGAAAATGAGGGAAGGTCACCCACCCTGGCTGTGGGGGCCCAGCTGGCAGCTTGAACTAAGTAAAGGAAGGAAGAGGAAACATTGCTATAACTTCTTCCTGGAAAAACTTTTAACCTTGCCTGAGTCTCCAGACATTAACTTGGTCCTGTTTCACCTGGCTTCTGTCTGCCATGCTGTAAGCAGCAATCCAGCCTCTGCCATACGCTTCCACTGTGGCAGGCTACCCTTGAACAGACTGTGTGTTGCAAGCTACCCATGAATGGACTTGTGAAACTGTGAGTTAAAATAAATCTTTCTCCCCTTAAGTTATGAATATTGGATATTTCGTCCCAGCAATTAACAAGTAACTCAGTTCTCTGGGGTCCAGAGTTAAATAACAGATATACTGTTTCAGATAAAATGCTGATACAGAAACAGGGAAAGCTGGTCTAAAGCAGGTTATTGAGGTGACCTGGGGTGTGGCAGTTGGGAATGAAGTACTGTGCAGAAGCGAAGCGCACCGGAAACAGAAGACGGAAGCGCCTCTAGTGCATTTTCCATATAAAACGATGACGCCAGGCACCTCCATCGTTTGGTGGTTCTTCCCAGTCATCCTTGCCTTCCGCACCGTTTACTATCTTGCCTGGATCCTCCCTGAATTGGCCTTTCCTTACGATAGATTTCCTCCTGCCTTATCACACCTCCATTTAGACTGTAATTCGTAAGTCCTGGCCTTTCCCCTCCAGGCCAGACCCAATCCTTGAAGGGGAGGAGTTTCTTTATTCCTAGGCCTCTGTCCTGAGCTGATTTGGGATCCAGTATTAAATTTTACTTTTTTTTGTGGTAAAAATACATATAACCTAAAATTCGTTATCCTATTTTTAAATGTGTAATTCAGTTGTGCTGAGTAACTTTACACTGTTGTGGGATCAATTCCCAGAACTTTCTCATCTTACAAAACGTAAATTCTGTACTTGTCAAACAGTAATTCTCTGTCTCTAGGTTTGCCTGCTCTAGGTATTTCATATAAGTATTTCATTCAGTATTTGTTTGTGACTGATTAACTTAGTACAATGTCCTCAGGGTCATTCACGTTGTAGCATGCTTTAAAGCCCTTTCCTTTCGCAACGCTGAGTGATGTTCCATTGTACATAATGTGTCACACCTTGTTTACCCATCCCATCTTCCACTTTTAGCCATCTCTTTGTGACTCTATTTTCAATTCTTTTGGGTACGCACCTAGAAATGGAATTACTGGATTATATGGTAACTCAGCTCTTCTGAGAACTATCACACTCTTTCCCATTATGTCTGTGTTGTTTGACTTTCCCTTCAGTTCCCCATCATATGAGGAACAGCTTCTCCATATCCTTTGCCAATGCTTTTTTTCCATTTAAGGTGGAGAGGTTTATGGTTCATTAGGCTTTCTTTCTTTCTTTCTTTTGTAGTAGCCATCCTAATGGGCATGGGATATTATCTCATTGTGATCGGCACTTATCTAACGGTTAATGATCTTGAGCATTTTTTCATGTGCTTACTTTGACCATTTTTATATTTCATTTAGAGAAGTGAAGACTTTTGTAGGCATTCCTAATATATTCTAAATGTTTTTTTCTTTACATAATCTAGACATTAATCCTCCAGCAACTATATGATTTGCAAATATTGTTTCCCCTTCTACAGGTCGCCTTCTGCTCTGATGTTGCTTCTTTTGGTACACAGAGGTTTTTAATATTGATATCAACTGACAGTTCAATTTTTCTCTTGTTGCCATCACTCTTGGTGTCACATCCACGTCTGCACCAAATCTAACGTCTTGAAGTTTTTCCCTGGGTATTTTCTTGCGTTATGTCATTTTATGTCTTGTCTTTAAGTCTTTGATCCATTTTGAGCTTTTTTAATGTGATGGACATAGTATTTTCACAGGGATATAACATGTAGCAGTGGCAATGTGATGCCGTTCAGAGAGGGGCTTCTGCTGGGTTCATGCTGTGTCTTGCTGAATCCAGGCCTGAGCGTCCACGAGAAGCAGCGCTGTGAGCGATCTTACAGGGCATTGTATCCTGTACCTGTCCCTACTGCTTCACGGTCAGGGAGCTGCCATGGAGGGGATGATTTGTTCCCTTGTCAAGGCTGAGGAGCCACAATCTCCTCTGCTGGTGACTGAGAACCAGTCGACACACTTGCTTTGGAAACATTCTTTGCTCAGTGAAGCGATAGCCCACTTCCACTGCCCTCAAGATTGTTAAGCCATGGTTAATTATTGCCTTTCTGTGTTCTGCACTTTACTCCCATGTGTTGTATTAATAAAAGGCTTAGGTTAGAGACTCCAGCCCCTTTTGAACAGTTAGCCTTGAGTCCTCTGGTTTGTTCTGTCCATCTGACAAGACCTCATCCTTCTATTTTGGCCAGGGGGGTTATGGGAGGGGGGTGGAGAGAACAACTTCCACCTTTCCATGCTTGGATTTTAGCCTAAAACATGTCTTTCTCCCCCCTTCCCAACAGGCCTTCATCCATGAAAGAAGTCATAAAAATGTAAGAAAACCAATGCAAAAATTTATATTTTATTTGAATTCAAAAAATTTAAAATTGCTTTCAAATTCAGGAAAGTACCATAATGCAGGACCCCAGGGGGAAGCCTCATATACAGAGACAGATAAATTAAATGTATATACTGCAGACAAGCCAAGAAGGTGTGTAGATTACATATTTACATCACTTGATGTTCTCTGAAAACCATATTTATATATTTTATTACATTTACAAAAAAGGCTTCCACTACCATTTACCTACAATAATGAAAAAAAATTTACACCCTTTTCTCTTTCCTTTTTGGTACTGTACAAACTTTGCGTAATAAAAATATATCTCTGTACAAAAGATTTTTTTTGTTTTTGTTTTACTTTTTTTTTTTTCTCATGGGATGACGGTGGTGAGTATGGTGTGAAAGGCGGCAGAGGGCCTCGTCTGCCCTATTCCCTTCCAAGCCTCTGGAGGTGGAGAAAAAAATGCCAGAGGAAGGGGAGGGTGTTGCACGCAGGGTGCTGGGGCCCACCAGCCTGTGCTCCCTGGGTATCTGGTGGGACCCTCAAGGAGACACAGGGGAGGGAGTGGAGCAGGGCTGGGGAAAGGGTCCCCTGGGTGGTCTGCCTGTATGAAGGAGAAGGGGCAACAGAGAGCTTCCTGCATTTGTTCCCAGGATAGGAAAGGATGGGAACGTAAGTGTGTTTGTCTGGCCTGGCCCTGTCCCACCTAGCCGGGATGCTGCATCCCAGAAGGGGTAGGACAGGAGTGGGCTCCCACCCTTGCTGGTCTCCACTGCACCTGCAGAAGTGGACATCCCTACTGTAGCTCATCTTGACATAAACCGGCCAGAGCTTTTAACTGGCCCAAGCTGGCTAGAGAACCAGCTGGCCCTCTTTCATGATTACACACTTCTACTTGTTATTTCAACAAATGTGTGAGGCTGGCATTTCACACTCACACAGGGTTAAGCCCAAGGGGAACGTCCAAAGGATAAAATGCCATACAGTGATTCTTAAACTCATGGGCTTCCCAACAATATTCATACGGGATTGAAGTTGCTGTTCTAAGCCTGTGGGGACCTTCCTAAAGTCAGAGGGTACCGCACTTTGATTCTTAAACCCCTGGGTTTCCCAACACTCATGGGATTATATTAATGACTCAAGTACGAAGAAAGTGTCAAATCAAAACCACTTGCAAGGGGACGGAGAAAGTGCGACTTGGATTCACTCTGATCTTTTGATTCAGGAGCTGTCAGGTCCTTTGCTGTGGTCAGGGGCTGTTGGGAACTAAGGGGCCAGCACCAATACCAGGAGGTGGGACAGGGAGTGGGGACAGGTCCCCATCTTGCTGCTGCCCAGGCAGAGGAGCAGAAGTCGGATGAGACTCAGATGTCCTCTGCCTGGTCTGCCAGACCTGGTCACAGGGCTTTGAGACTCACCTACCCTTCCCTGTCTTTGGTGCCCCTTCCAGGCCTGGGTTCCTGGAAGTAGTTGTAGTAGCATTTGGGATCAGAGTGACCTGGGTTTGTATCTGACTCCACTACAATCCACTCTGTGGCTCGTCTCCTTACGTTCTAACTCTCCATGTTCTCCTCTATAAAACGTGAATAACAAGTCTGCTTTTGTTGGTACTGTGCGGACTAGAACATACATATATATTTGTGTCAGGCACAGAGAAGACATCTAGGACATGGTGGCTTTCATTTTTTTGGGTGCCAGGCAGGCTTGTTCCCTTTGTCCTCTCCAGGGCCTCCCTGCTGTCTCCAGACCTGCTGCTCTTATCTGGGTCACTGGCATGTTGTTTTCTCTTTTGGTCCATTAAAAGCCAGATGTGACCTGGTCCCACCCTGTCTTTCCCGGGTCACCTTTCTAAGTGCTGCCTGGGAACCAAGCAATTTTTTTTTTTAAATTCACTGGCTTAGAATTCAATAGAATAATGTTTGGTAAAAAAACAAGAAATCAATTACCAAAGTATTTCTGAATACCTTCCCTTGCCCCCGGGGTCATCCTTGCTGTCACTGGCAGGTAAGACTGTCCATCTGCAGACAGCTGTGGTCTCCATATTGACCCCTGGGATGCGTCATACTGACTGATGCACTCATGGCATCCTCACACTAGGGACCGGCGGGGGCATGTGGGTTTGAGGGCTGGCTGTGCCCATCCCATCTCTTCTCTGGGGATGTGGGGAGCATCTTTCACACACCCACTTCTGTTTTTAAGCTTTTGCTGTCTTTCCCATAAGACACAAGTGAAGGGCAAGTGTATGTTTGTGTGTGCTCAGGCCTGTACACACACACATCCACACACACATCCACAAATTGCTCTGATCTGTTAAATCCGTAACTTCCTTCCTCTGTCTGCAGTCCCTCTTCCTTTACTGCTCCCACGCCGAGGCATAGTGGGAGTGCTCCCCTGGGTGGTGGTGCAGATGGCGGCGGGGCGAGAGCCCAAGTCCCAGCAGTGGCAGACATAGGCAGAGAGACAGACTAAGACGAGCACGGGGCGCTGTGCTCAGGGGAGCTCCTTCCTGCCCCCAGGGAGCTGGGAACAAACAGATCACAGCAGAATTGGACGAAGGGGACAGAAGAGGGGGGGAGAGTGGCGTGGTAGCAGGTGGCAGGAGAAAAGACACAAAGCCAAGAAGGAATAAAAGAAAAGGCATGAAAGAAAATTAGTTGGTTCTCATGTTTTTCTTTGATTTCTAATCTTCCCTAACTGGGGGTAGGAAACACACATAGAACACGTATTTTTCTGCCTGTAGAGGTTTTTTTTTCTTCTCTTGTGGGCTGACTCATCGAGCTAGAAATTGGGATCTAACCGTGTGGTCTAAGGTCATTAACTTTCACGCCCTTGTTTTCAATTTTCTCCTCCGTAGTGAGGATGCTAATAGTATAGGTGGTGAGAGTTCAATTAAGCCTGCAAAGCTCCCAGCTCAGCGCAGGTGCACGATGTTGCTCTGTGAGCAGCCCGCCCCTCCTGCGTTTGTCTGTGGCGTGGGTGCTGCGGGTCACAGCACCTGCGCACACACGGGCACCTGTCCCGCACGGCCCACCTGCTTCCCCTCCTCTCCTCTTACCAGCTGCTCGAGGCGGGGCTCTCGGTGGCGGCAGCGGTGGCAGCCAGGCCTGGGGCTATACCGCGGTACACACTGTGCTAACTGTGAACTCTGTCTCGCTGGCCATGATGTCCGTGGGCTGGATGTTGCGGTCGTACATGGGGTTCTCGAATGTGGCCCGAACGTTTGTGTTCTCGTGGCCTGCATAGCCGTTGAAGGGAACTTTGGGTCTTCTCCTGGGAATGAGAGCGACCATGACATAGATAAAGACAGAGTGGGGACACAGGAGAGGGCTGCTTTCCTACCTCTGCCCTGCGCTAAGGAGCTTTGGGTGAGCTGGGCCGGACAGCATCGTGCTGTCCTACAGCCGGGTCTCTGCCTCCCCGTCCCTGTGCTGGCCGGGTCTCTGCCTCCCAGTGCCAGCGGCGACCCGGCCGCTCGCTCCCAGTACCTGTGCTTGTAGAGGTAGAGCACGAAGCCCGCAATGATGAGAGCGATGAAAGGCACCAGGATGGCCGCGGCCACCGAGCTGCTGTTGGAAGCAAAGTGGCGGCCGATGGAATCAGGGTCTGGCTCGTAGAGTGCGTAGTCTACAAAAACCCGAAACATAACACTCAACTCACAGAGGCACAGCCCCAGTGCCCAGAGCCCTAGCACCCTCCTTCTTCCTTCCAGGGAAGGGCCCTAGGCTTCCGCCTGTGTGGGCCAGGTGGTCTCCAGAGGGCTACATCCAGTCCCAGGAAATGGGCGTGCAGAAGGACCTGGGACCATGGCTTGGGGTAAGATCTTAAAAGATGCAGCCCTTTAGAAATTGCTGTGCTTCTTGTGGAGAAGCTTCCTTCCAGAGGAAGTAAAAATATGGCACACAGGAAACAGAGCTGCTCACAGTGAGGTGCCCTCTTCCGGAAACTTTTCCCTTTTTCCTCCCTGCACCCTCAGGCTGGGAGGGCCCAGTGGAGCACAGTGAAATTCTGTGCCCCCCCCCCCCCCCCCCCCCCACCATCCACTAGCCAAGGGGCCCTGGGGTTCTGCCTCAGGAAGAGGAGTCAGGTGTGGAGTCTGACCCTGACCTTCTGAGGTCTTCCCACTGCGCTGGGCGGTGGGGGGTTGGGGACTGGCTCCCAGTGTTTGAAGGGCTGCTGCCTGGGAAGGTGTGGTCCTATTTCATGTGGGTTATAAAGGTAGGGCCGGAATAACTCCACGGAGAAGCAGCAAGGACAGGGCCCCAAGGGAAGCAGATTTTTATTATAACAGTGAGCTTTCTGGAGGTCAGAGCTATGAGCAAATGGAGCGGAAGCCTTGGGGACTGGAAGTGGCAGCGACCATGGTACAGAGCTGGTTCTTGAGCACCTGTGAGTGCTTTCCATCTCCTTCTGCACTGCTCCTAAGAAGCCTGGACCCTTCTCCACATTAGCCTAAGGGTGGGCACCCAGCAGCTGTGGGCCAGAGCCAATCTCTGTAGTCAGGATACTTGGCTTGGATGACATGAAAAATGTGGGGTTGATACGTCAGGAAGGAACAGAGGGGGAGAGGAGCCTTCTTGGTGCTGAGATTTCACATCTGTGACACGAGGACAATATCAGCCTTCCATGACTGGACTCAGGAGGCATGGCATCAGAAGGCAGGGCAGCCCTGAGAGCTCATGCCTGAATGCTTTGGGGTATCTTTGGTTCTTGGGGCAAGGGTGATGCCAAGGGTCCTAATGGCCTGAGGGTCACCTTGAGGGCTGAGTGTGAACGGTCTGGCAGGGTGGAGTGTGTCAGGTATAGGTGTTTGGTTTTGGAGGAAAATACCATCGTTTCTGTGAGAATCTCTGGGGCGTCCTGGATCTAGAGGAAGGAAGCTCTGAGAACTGGTCTTGGATCTTGAACCTCGCCAGCCTTCTCCCCCACCCCTTGACATGCAACTTCTCTGCCACCCCAGGAGCTCACACTCCCAAGGGAGAGATACTAGTTACCAATTCTTTGAAAGCCGAATTGCCCAAAGCCTTGACTCTTGACAGAGCCTTGGTAGATGAAGGTGCCTCCAGGGGACTCTGAGGAGACCTGTGATGGTGGGAACAGACAGAACAAGATGCAAGCCATACTAACAGGATCTAGAACTTCAGCCGGCCACACCAGGCCAGGCCAGAGACACCCACAAGTCAAGTCCACATTGCTGAGCAGGCTGGTGTCACCCACCGAGCTGCTGCACCAACACACAGGCATGTGGTCCTCTGCCCACTCAGCCAAGGGCAGAGCAACACGGAAGTGGGGCTGATGACGAGATAAGAGGTGGGCAGAGTGTGCTGACAGTACGAGGCAGGGAGATGATTTCATTTTCTACTCAAATCAATCCATCTAGGCCTCCGTTTCTCATTTGTAAAATGGGATTAACAGCAGTATCCATGTCATACGGGGCTGCTGTGAGAACTGAAGGGGTTCACAGAGACAAGGCACTAGCATTTCACTAACAGGCTTTTGAGTAAGTGTGAGTTACTATCGTGCTCATGAAAATCAACTCCTGGGGCATCATGGAACAAACAAAACCACGAGTACCCAGCTGACTTAACGCTTTGGTGAGTTCATTACACGTCCAACAGCCGTTAGTTTTGTGGAGGAGCTGGGCATATAACGTCTTCCCACTTCCTCTGTCTCTGTCCTTCTATGACGTTCAAACTGCGAGCCATGCCTCAGTGTCTTTGAGGATGCTCTGCTCCTGGTGTATGGCCCAATCTGTCCTGGGGGTTGCTCTCTGCCGAACATGCCTAGGGCTGATACCTTCCCTCTGTCTCCTCAAACACGCCCTGATACTGGCTGTGAAAGGGGTGATGTGGGGAAGACGGAGGTCAGTTTGCTGAACTTACGTGTCCATCTAAGGCCCAGTGTTTATCTTTGAACTTATTCACAAAGACCTCCACAGTCTTTGTGATCTGGTAGATCTGCAGCAAGAGGTGGGAATCTTCTGTCTTGAAATTTCCTGGGGAAACAAAGTCCAGAGAATATACTTGAAAAATGGGTGAAAACCTCTATTCCTGAGCTCGTAGGTGTGTGGGTACAAGGGCCTCTGTGGAATTTCATGTGTAGCTGTTGATGGATGTGTTCCTCTTATACATTTAGAAGGAGGCAGGTGGAGCATTGCATGTGAGCTAGTGTAGGTGGAATGTGACCATGTGTGAGAACGTGTGTTAATAACCTGATTACTGTGTGCAGATATCTTGTTTACGTAGGCATTTGTATTTGGGGTATTTTGATCTGTTTGCTGACACATAGGTTTGTTTACAATTCCAGGGGCGAGGGAAGGCATGAGGGTGGGCACACAGGAGCAAGCAGAGGTGTCTGTGGCATGTGAGACCCGATGAATGAATGTGACTCTGTGATGTGTGTGCGAGTGGGTGGGGCTGTACGTGGGGCTGTGTATTAGCACGTTCATTCACTCACTCGTGCATTCATGTGTCTATCTATTCAGGAAACACTTGTTTCCTAAGATATTTCATTTTTTGATGATATAAAAAATTAAAAATTGGGGAAATTCTGAAAAAAATGCAGAGTTCCATGAAAAAAAAAATCTCTCCCAATCTCAATACTAAGTAACACTCCTGTGAACATTTTGGTGTAAATACTTCCAGTTTTGTTTCTTAAGAATTAAAATTTTCCCTTTAAAAAATCTGCAGTCATATTTTAAATGCATTACAGTGAGTGCATTTCCCCCTAAGATGGTGTAATATTTTATCCAGCAGATATTACATAATTAGAACATCTGTTTTTGTTTTTGAGACATTTTCTGTTTTCAGTTTTCATAGTACAAATAGTGCTCTAAAGTCATTACTCTATATTTATAAACATTTGGCTCCTCCACATAAATTTTTTATATAAGTTTTAGAAGTATAATTAATGAACCTAATCATCTTCAAAAATCTTGATACCAATTACCAATTTTATTTCTGGAAAGGCATTATTTTGTAATTTTACTGTTACTGCTGTGCACCTGACCAGTATGAAGTTTTATCATTTTAAAAGCTGAGTTTGATGTTAACAAGTGGAAAATGACACCTTGTGTTTATTTTTTCAAACACCATTGGAAAATATACTCTTTTCTTATTGGGTGATTATGTTTAGGCTTCTGGGAATTCTCTGCCTTTACTTTTCATTCAGTTAGGAATATTAGCCTCCCTTTTCTTTGTTTATGGAGTTCTTTACATACTCTAGTAGAGACACGTCCTCGTCCCTCTGACCACCAGACAAGCCTGAGCCTCAGATGACAAGATGATGCCGAGATGTTAGACTCATCCCAGCAAACATATGTGCCCATCGTCCTCACCACCCGCGCTGCTTTCACGCATGTGACCTCCTCCTTACCTGCCAAGTGCACCTCCACAGCGTTTTGGTCAACCATGGTGGCGTTAACCTTGTTGTTGGCCACCTGGAAGGCGGTCACTCTGAGCAGGGCTGGCTGCTTCCTCCCTTGGTACTCATAGGCTCCTTTCCATACGGAATTCTTGGCAAAAACATCTGCAGGAACTAGAGGAATTGAGGGACAGACGGGAGAAGGAATTTATGTGTTGCTGGCATCATTGGGATCACATGATGACTGGCTGGCTCACTGAGATGGTTTCCTTGGCCCACTGTCTACCATACAGACAGGGTGGTAGAGTTTCCTGGCCATCTTATGATCTTTTCTTTGCCTCAGAGTGGATGGGTGGAAGGAACTGAAATCAGTATGCTGAAGAGATGCCTGCATGCTGGTGTTCATCCAGCACGTTCCCCAATAACTAATACAGAATTAACCTATGTGCTCATCAGTGGATAAGTGGAAAAAGAAAATGTGACATGTATATACACAAAGGAATACTATTCCCTCTTTACAAAGACATAAGTTCTGTAATTTACGATAAACTAGATGGACCCAGAGGACATTTTGCTGCTAAGAGATGGGGCCTAGTTGGAAGGGGCAGATCACTGGAGTTTGACCGGAAAGGGGAAGTGTGCTCCAGTTATGCTCTTCCTCCCTCATTCTGTTCCTGATTGCCATTGGGTGG
>PVKB01003057.1:200671-228610 GCA_004027205.1 Ctenodactylus gundi | reverse complement strand
CCATCTTCTTAACAAAGACATTTCTACCGTTGCATTTCAGAAGCCATTCCAAATTCTCCTGCTATGCTTCTGATAGGTGCTAATTCTCCACAGGCTGAGCTCCATGTACATTTTGGAAAATAATACTCAATTGTTTAAATGTAATATGATTCATTTTCCAGCCTTGGCCCCCTCTCAGAGCAATGTGCTCACACACACCTTCTTCTAGCTGAGTGGGACAGAACTACTTTATTCTCCAGCTTTACCATAACCTACTCTAGCAATCACACAGAGAAGGCAATGAAGCAATTTTTCTATTTTTCTTCAATGTTGAAAACACAAACTTCAAGTCAGAGATGTGGGTTAAAATCTCAATATGTCCTGTGACTACACATAGCTTCTTTCCAGAATGAAGACAATAATATTCTAGTGCAATTACTTGAGAGAATGTAGGAGATTTGATGTTTTTGTGCCTTCTCTGTGTGAAACAGGTCCACAAGTTTCTTTTTAAATGAGGCCCATAATAAAAATACACCTCAAAATTAAACAATGTGCTTTTGACAAGTGTATGAATGAAGAGAATCTGACTTTCTTCCCCTGTGTCACTCATACATGAGTAACAAATAGGCCACCAGGATCCTGGAAACAGGGAAGTACAGAATTTTGAAGATTCATTCAAAGTCACTACTGCTTGAGATGTGAGACGGTCAAAGCTATTCACTGGGAAAGAAGGGAAATATTTTACATGGGAAATGGGAGGGATCAAAACTTAACACCTGAATCCAGAATCCAATCGCTTCTTGTGATTGACAGGATAATAGCCCTTAAAAGATGTCCACACCCAATCCCTGAAACTTATGACTGCACTACATACATGACAAATGGTGTCTTTGGATATATTAAGTTTAGGACTTTAACATAAGGCAATCTGCCCAACTTATCCAGGTGAGCCCAACCTAATCATGAATGCCCTTAAAAGCAGGTGGTTTTCTCCAGTCAAAAATCGAAGGCTGCACAGAGTATGAGAAAATTGAAATATGAGGCGATCTGCACACTGCTGCTGGTTTGAAAATGGAGGAGTATTATGAGGAATAAAAGTGTCCTCAGGCAGCAGACAGACTTCCACCAACAGCCAGCAAGAAAGAGGGCATCTCAGCCCTACAGCCAAAAGGATGGAATTCTGCCAAGAACCTGAATCACTATGGAAGTATGTTCCTCCCCCAAAGCCTCCAAAGAGAAGTATTCCTGCCAACACCTTGACTTTGGCTTTTTAAGGCTCTAGGCAGAAGATATTGCTGTACCAACTGTCCTGGACTTCCCATCTACCAAACTATGCTATAATAAATGTATGTTGCTTTATGACACTAAGCTCCTGGAAGCTTGTTGTAGCAGTGATAAGACACTCTCTGTAACCCTCCAGATCTGAGACTCTATTATTATCCCCTGTAAGATGGCAAAGTGCCCTGATGGTCTCTCTGTCCCACCTTAGTCTACTTTCAATATACTCTGATTATCTTGGCAAGAGGGGTACATTTACAACCTGAGTTACCCAAGTCATTGATCTACTCAAGCCCTGCAGCAACTCTCCACCTCTTTAAGTGTCAGTTCTCGGAGTAGCCTGAAGACCCCTTTTCATATGCTCCCCATCAACCCAACTCTGGGATGGCCCTGGAACATCCTAGGCATCTTCTTCTCTTAAGATCTCTGCACTATCTCAGAGCCTCTGCACAGCAACCATCCATGCCCCTCAAGTCTGCACAGGAAAAGCCTCTTCAGGCCATTCCATTTCACACTGCAGCTGCCTAACTGACACTCTCAATTACACGTAACCTCATAGAGGATTATGAATCACTTTTTAACAGATTTTATATTTACTTATCACATCTGTTCCCTTCTTCTGGAATGCTAGCACTGCAAAATAAGAGATATTTACTATGTCCCGTGGTTTGTTCCAAGTGACCAGGGCAGCACCAGACCTTGTGGGATGAGAGGATGGTGACCTGTGATCTACGCAAGCTCTTACAAGCTGCAGCTCATGCTGAGTACCCTGCCAGCCTTGATCACCTGACCAGTGACTATACTCTGGGAAACAATGTGAAAAGTAAACTAAGGACCAAAAACTTTGGGGAATGAACATGCAGCACTGTGTCATCTGACATGTTGGTAGAAGAATGCTTTTCCAACAGTACATCCACCAAACTGCATCAGATCTATTTCAGCAGTGACCCCTTGTGGCAGCTAGAGCAACTACAACAGCAGACTGATGTGGCTTCGATTCTGCTGCCTTTGGGTTGAGTAGCTCACGAGGGTACACTGATAAAGACAGGCAGTGGGGAAAAAAAAAGACAATGCCCACAGGAAATGGTAGGATTATGGCTGTTATGACAGTGGGGGAAGCTCACACCAGTGAGAGGAGACATGAGATGTAATGGGACACACAGACTAAAAAAAATGGAATGAGTAACAGTCCATGTGGAAAGCCCACGATGTGGCAACTGGCACACTGAAACAATTGTCGATAGTAACTAACATCCACAAGGCAGCAACAGGCAAAAAAAGAGGAGAAAATTTTTATCTCCAACCTTTTGAGTGACAGCTCCTAAGAATGTATGTTTGTACACTAACCACTAGAATCTATAAGTGTGACTTCATCTGGAGGAAAAAATGGCCTTTTGATGTTATTAAGTTAAGGATATCTAGATAAGATCATCATGGATTATATAGTTGAACCTTTAATCCAAAGATAATTGTCCTTCTAGATGACAGAAGAGAAAATGCAAAAAAGAAGAGGGGACAGGAACATGTAAAGATAGAGGCAGAGACTGGAGGGATGCAGACAAGAACATCTGGAGCCACTGGAAGCTGGAAGAAGCATAAAATACTCTTCTCATGAGGCTTTAGAGGAAGTGTTGTCATGCCAACATCTTGATTTCAAACTCTTGACCTTCAGAACTGTGAGACAATAAATTCTTGTTGTTTTCAGTTTGTGGAAATTTACTACTACCACCCTAGGAAACCAAGACACAATTCAGTAGACACTATTTCTCATGATGAGAGAGTCCCATTTGCTTATCCATGGGCCTAATAAAACTACCCTACCCAGGCTTTACCACAAAATTTACTCGAGTCTCCTGTTTCATGATACACTTGCCCCCACCATGTTCCTTTCTTGCCTTTTAACTTCAAACAGCAGGTACAATAATAATATTGCAAATGTTCTGCCACATTTACACAGCCCACTGCCTAAAGTTAACTGCCTGATGAGCCAAGGATTTGAACCTGTCTGGTGATAACAGGCT
The DNA here is from genome assembly GCA_004027205.1 of Ctenodactylus gundi. NCBI lineage: Eukaryota > Metazoa > Chordata > Mammalia > Rodentia > Ctenodactylidae > Ctenodactylus > Ctenodactylus gundi. Next base: position 225,332 of record PVKB01003057.1, on the reverse strand, counting down.
ACTACGGACAGTTCCTTGTAAGGTAACTAAAGCACTTAGAAACTTCATTCCTCAACAGTATTAGGAACAGAACCCAAGCAAACCAAAAGCCTGCAGAATCAGTCAGAGCAACAAATTTGCATTCTCAAAAAGGCTGGTTTAATTTGAGAATACAGAAATTGTAATTTTCTTTACACTATTCTTTAAGAATCATCCTATGTGGTTCATATGCTCATTCATCTTGTCACCTGCTTTGGCTGGGCACCTACTATGTGTCAGGCAAAAAACAAGAAAACTCTGAAATGGATCCTGTCCTCTTTCAAGGAAGATAATTAAACAAATAATTCATAAAACACAGGATCAGTAATTGTAACTGATAATTTAGTTTCTACAGTTGAGACTGAGAAATGTAATGCAAAGCAGGAAATTTGCGGGTGGGAAGAGGATGGTCAGGCGTGATTAATGGAGAAGGGCACACGGTGAAGAAAACTCCAGGGAGGATAAGGGATTGAGAAAGGGGCATGTCAGAAGTCAAGGGTCAGGTGCCAGGCAGCACGTAGCACCTCCAAAAAATAAAAAGGAGGTTGGAGTAGCTGGAGCCAAGTTCCAGGGGAATCAAAACAACTGAGACTGAAAATGAAGGTCTGTTGGCAGTGTTGGAGCCTCTAATGCCTTTTTTGCAAAGACAGCTGTGTGGGCCCAGCCCTGTCCTCGGGCTCAGGTATTGTCTGTGGCCGAGTTGCAGCACAGACTCCATGCCTGCCAAGCCAAGAGAAGGTGTAAATCACATTAAGAAATGCCATTGTATCAGGTGACCAATGACAAGCTACTGGGTGGATTTAAAGAAACTGATACAGATTTATGTTCCTGCACATTTACATAAAGGATGGAATTAGGGAATGAAGGGACAAAGGTAAGAAGAACAGCATAAGACAGGTCAATAATCAGGTGAAGACAGACGGTAGCCAGGACAGGTAGGGCAAGGTTGCATGTGTTTTAATCCCAAGCACAGAGGTTTTGTTATCACATTGTCTTCACAATCCACTAGATGACGACATCACTCAAGGAACATGATTCATCTCTACTGTTCAACTTTCAAGAACCTGCCTCCTACTAAGTTAAATTTCTGTCTAGATTCTGTCTAGACTTTAGCAGAGTAATGCTTCTGAGTTTCAGATGGAAACACAGAAGATAAATCAAATTCATCTGTCCAAGCATAACATGCCAGTACAGCCAACAGAAAAATAGAGGAAAACCCTAAACTGTGCTATTTACCTAAAAAGAAATATAAAGACCAGCAAACATAAGAAAAAAATTCTCAGCTTCCCCAATTATCAAAGAAATGATCTTTAAATTAAAAACAAAATTAATGCAACCCTAGCCAGATTTGTCTTTCAAAATGTTGATCTGAGCATTAGCAAGAGCATTGGAAAACAGCCACTTCCAGCATCACTGCTGGCAGTACAAATTGGTATATCTCTAAAGGGCAGTTTTTCAGTCAATATTGAGAATGTTTTAATTGTATGCTTTCATTGACTCAATAAATCTATTTCTACAGAGACTACAGATGCCCTAAGAAAAAAATTAAGAGTATGAATGACAGTTTCCATCAATGATGTCTGGTATAAATAACTTAGATGGCTAATGTCAGAGAAACTAAGCATCAGGGGATGTCCAAATTTGATTAAATCAACAAAACTCTTGAGCTCCTACTATGTGCCAAGCCCTGCACTAAGTATTAAAGATAGAGAAGGGAACACAATGGACCAAATCCTTAATATCATAGAAACTGAGTGTGGAAAATGGTATTTTCGGAGACTAGTCTGCGAGTTGGAAAATGTTCAATTCTGATGTGCACAGAGATTATCCCAAGATGTCCCACTCCCTGTGCTTCTGTCAGATCTAAGAATTTGGTCTTTCGGTGAGGACCAAGAAAAGTCACAGGCCCAGAAATAGATCTTATGGCAAGATTACTAAGTCCCAGCCTTGGACAACTCTCTAGAGTTTCATGTGTATCCCTGGACCACTCCCTGGGACTACTATTCCAAGTGCAGTCCACATGTGCATTATGTACACCACTGGGCACTGGACCATTCTTTGCATTTGTGCCAATACCCTGGGGATTTGTGTGCATGTTACATTTTGGAGCTACCACTATACCCATTTGGTGCTACCAGGTAGACCCCCAATAAGGCCCACTCTCAGAACCCTGAGGCTGGACAGCCACCCATTGGTGTGCAGAAGCCCATCTTTACTTCTGTAAGTGATATTCATGTGGGCATAAAGGCAGAAGAGTCACATGGGCAACTTCGGTCTCCTGCCCTTCCTCTGCCATGAGCTGGCACACTCAATGTGGGAACAGCAGAGAATAGTACCTGCTTTAATGAGAGAACTGCAAGAAAAAAAGTCAAGGAAGAGCATACATTCTAGGGACAAATATTGTTTTCTACGAAAATGTCACAATCTAACTTACAAAGCAGTGCTATATTTTTAGCCTGTAAACATTTTCACATTCAATTTTTTTCTACAATGAATATTTAATATTTTACTCGGTTTATTTAACTAAGTTTTAAAAAAAAAAAAAAGAACTATTCAGTGTCTATTAATAGAGTATACTCAGAAGGGCAAGACATGGCCCAGAAATGAGAAGAAAAATGGCAGCACAGAGCAGGCCTGGATAATCGCCATTTCCAAGGCAATCACAGGTTGGTGGTCACTGCAGGGCTGGCCAGACAGCACAGGAATGTCATTTAGTGTCCCCTCAGGGCACTGTGGTCTCTTCATTTAACCCTGTTTTCTATTAGAGCATTTAGACTTTTAAAGAAAAAGAAAGGGAGTTATATCATAATTCAAAAGGGAAGAAATACAGCAACCCATGAATGTGTCTCTTTTTTAAAAATAATGCTCAAATTATAGGTCATTACAATAAAATTGAGGCTTTCATTTCAATGGTCCATTAGCATGAATAACTGAGCTAACCAGCAGTTTAGAAAAGAAGTCTCCACTGCGCACTTCGAACCCATGTGGCTGTGGGCTTTCATGAAACACACTAATGGCTGGCAACTCCCTGAGGTTAACCTGAGTCACCAGCAGGAAGCTAGATAGGTTTTTCTATTTCCAGCTGCTTGCTCTAAAGGACAGGGTATCAAAAGGCTTGACCTCCATTGTCTGGGACCCTCCTCCTCACCCCCATCCTACAGTCCTCCCCTGAGAAATACTGAAGAGAGGAAATTCAGGTAAAACAGAAAGCCTGCAAATAAATGCGTGTGATGCTTCTTCTGGGGGAAACCAGGTTAGGATAAAATAAAGTCACAGTATGTTCTGCCCAACTCATCTTTCCTGTGCAAGTCAGTGATGTAGAGTCAGTTGGGGCGGGGGGGAGGGGGGGGTGGAGATCGCCAAAGCTCCTTCCCTTCCAGACCAATGGCACTTGGTAAGTATATGAACAAAAGAACAGTATATAATCACAGGGGCTTTGAGGTCTCAGATCACAGCCCAAGGTACAGAAATCTCAGGGCTCAGGTAAAACGAAAGTGCCCATTTAAAAAAATAATAATAACCCTTGTCTAACAAGGAAAATTGTAATTCTTGTACAAATATAAAATGAGAGGATGCCAAAAATTCCATTTAACTCATTAATTAATGGGATAACCAGTAAAATATGACCCTGATTTGAAAGGTAGATTTGACAAAAACACATACGCAACCCGAAGAGACATAAAGTCTCAATTCCTGGGGATATAAGTAGCAAGAGTCACCGGACAAAAACTCATTTGCATCTCTGCCCTCCACAGCTTACAGTTAGCAAAGAGCTCAAAAGCAACAAAAGGCACAGATAACTCTGAAGGATTTCTAGACAGGACTTTCTGTCACTTTTTCCCCTTTTGGTCCATTTCAATCTTTATACAGTTTTTCCTGTCCCAGTTGACTGAATGAGCTGAAGTCAACAGGGTGCATGTGGCCAAGCATATGTATTCTTTCCTAAATCTTCTTCCTTTTTTTTTCAGTTTAATGTGTACTCCTCCCCCTAAGTGAAGCTGGTAGGAGGCCCTAAAGTTCTTTCTGTCCCTCTTGAATAATAAAAATTCCCAATATGTCCAAAATTTCAAATAATCAGTAAGCACCTATAAGTGTTTCCTTTTGCTAGACTGGACCCACTTGCTAGACACTAGCCTGCATTTGGGGGGAGCAAAAGGACTTTATCAACTCCTCCCACATTTGTGTGAGGGCATAGAGCTGTGTGCTGCCTTTGGCACCCCCAGGAGGGGCAGAGTCTCTACGTGGAGTCCTTCACTTGGTGTTCTCCCTGACCCACTTGCCCTCCCAACAGTACAGCCTCCTCCAGCCCTTGGTGACCATGAAGCTCTGCTCCTAGACCATAGCAGCTCTCCTGTTTGTGTTTCCTATCTATTACAACTTCCTCAAGAGGTCCTCTTGGCCTAACTCCATCTTGAGTCCAATTAGTCTAGTCCACCTTTACAGAATAAACTAGTGATTCTCTGCAGGGGTATTTCTGCTCCCCAGAGAACACTGGGCATGTCTACAGATATTTTTGATTGTTATCATGAGGATGGGCATCCCAGTGATCAGCCCCTCCTGGATCCAGGTATGGAAGGTGTGGTAAACCCCCATTACACATCTGGAATCCAACTTACATGCCTGTAATCCAATTTATATGCCTGTAATCCACCCTTCCCCTCAAGACTAGGCCCCAATCTCCCAGTAGCACATGGTTCCATAGACAATCTATAACATTCAAATACATGAGATTTGGGGAGTACATTCCAGATCCAAACCACAATAGAGACTGAGCCTCTAAAGAGGTGGCTAAGTAAAAGGAAGACCATGAAGTTGGACCCTCATCCAGTGTGACAGGGGCCTTATAAAAGGAGGAAACTCAGACACCCCGAGACAGCAGGGTGGACAGAGGAAGGTTCCTGTGGGGACGCAGCAGGAAGATGATCATCTGCAAGCTGAGGAGAATCCTCAGAAGCAATCAGCCCTAATGACACTTTGATTTTGGACTTCACCTTTATAAAGGTGAGAAAACAAATTTCTGCTGTAAAAGCTGCCCTCTCTGTGGTATTTTATTATAGCAGCCCTAGAAAACTAAGTGTATGTTGGCTCCACTTCCAACCCATTTTGGGTAAGAGACATAACAAAAATACCCAAATAATATAAACAAACACTTTAAAATAGTATGTATTTACAATATACTCAAGGAGAGAAGTGATTTCTTTTTAGTATTAGGTAATAATAACAGCTAACAACAATCAAGCATGAATTTTCTATGTGCCAGCACAGTGATAAGTTCTGACACAAATTGTCTAATTAAGCCTCTCAGCAGCACTATAAGTAACCACTATTATAATAAGTATTTTACAGACTACAGAACGAAAACCTCCTAAGACTAAGTAACTTGCCCAACATCATGAAGCTAGTATTGGTAGAGACAGAGTTGAACCAAGGGAATCTGGCCCCAGGTTTTTCTACTTATCACACAGTCTGGGAAGAAATGTCTGAACAAATACTTTTTAGCATTCTTAGCCTCCACCTGACAAAAGCATCTCTCTCTCTCTCTCTCTCTCTCTCTCTCTCTCTCTCTGCCTCTAGGATGCCTCTGCATTGAGTATTCTTGTACCTGGAGCACAGGCACCCTTTGTCCAGCAAATGCTGCCCCCACACTTTGAGTAACTCAAATGTTCTCTTTCAGGACCCCACAGTGTCCAACAATGGAATGAAATTGCTGTAAGTCAGCAGCCTGTCTCTTTGAAGCGGCTTTTAGGCTCCAGTGGATTCCACAGCATTGATTATCTGGGTAGGAAATGTGTGCACCTGATGTCACCAGCCGGTGACATCACCACATGCACCTGTCAGCCCATGCTGTCCTTCCCTCACTCCCAGGACTACTGGATTCCCAAGAAATATTCCATGGCTTCCTGTCCAGTAGGAGCAACGGAGGATCTGCGTCTCACAGGATCGTCCTGAAGCCTCTCAACCTGCTGAGGCCACAGGAGACTATGAGAACACCTCCAAGACATGTGTGACGAACTAGAGGGATATGCCTTGCTCTGTGCACTGTGGGGCCATATCCTTGGTTTGCCAAGCTACAGCGAACAACAGTCAATGTCATTTTTGGTACTTGTCTTTTATTCTGGGATCAGTAGAGGTAAGGATCGGGATGGGCATATTTAGCTGAATATAGGTTCGACGGCTAGAACCAGGACTTCAACATAACAGTGGCTTGCAAAAGAGAGAAATATTTTCTTTTTTTCCCATATAACAGTGCAAGTAGGCAGCTTACCACGGGGACAGTGACTCCATGACTATTAGAATAGTGCTCAGGTAGTTCTTCATTTGTTATTCTGTCAACCTCAACACACAGCTTCCAACTTGCTGTCCAAGATCGATGCTACAGCCCCCGCCATTTCTTCCTCATTCCAGTCACCAGGAAGGAGAACAAAAACAAGAAGAGGGTGTTCCTCAAGGGTCAAACATGATAGCTGGCTCTTCACCTCCACTCTCATTCCATTTGTTAGATTATGATCATATGACTTCCTGTAGTCACCAGGGGGCTAGAAAATGTCTTTAGCTCAGAAACCCTGGCATAATATTTGTTCAACCTTCAGTAAGAAGGGTAGAATGGACATTAGGACATTAGATTCAGTTTGACCTGGCAACATCATGAATCATAACCACTATGATTGTCCCTGAGTAACTCTGGTCATTTTCCCTACATAGTTTCCCAGAATGGTATAAACAAGCAGAGCCATTAGAGCTGTATGTGGTACATAATGACAGAATCTTGAAGCCATCAGTGCCAGGAATATTTCTGATATCCTTAATACCAACTTGAGATAAAGCAGACACATTCTGGCTTGAATAAAGTCACTTTTGTTCTGACCTTACCTGTCTCTCCTTCCAACCCACATGGCAGGAAACTACTGGTCTTTCTGCTACCCTGGATCAAACATCTGCCAGTGAGTCCCCAACACACCACACTCGATGAAATCCTGGGTCTGTGTGCCTCTTCCTTTGGTCTCATGGCACCTCTGGAATGGGTCTCACACAGTGCAAGTGGGTTTGGGGGAACACTGGGGAATATCCACAGCAGTGACACACACACTGGGGTATTAGAAAAATTAGGAACTAGTGTTGCTGACGAAGATTACATACTATCCTGCCGCGTCCATCATCCGAACTCATGATTGTTTACAAGCTCTTCTCTCCCACTCAACTGACTGTTCCTAAAGCCGTTGATGCAGAACTTCTATTTCTGATCAGACACCACAGCTTGAGTCTAGCAAAGCTCAGACCTGATGCTCAGTAAGTGTTTATTTCATTATGTTACATTGTTCATGAAATTAATACATTTCTAAGTGACTAATTTGTGTCAAGTTAAAAAATCTCATTCTCTGTCATTCAAAGTCACTTTCCTTGGGCAACTCTCCCTGGCTAGCATGAATGCTTGCTTTGGTAATAATGGAAATTGGAACTAAAGTAACTGTTGTGGTTTGGGTCTGGAGTGTCCCTGAAAAGCCTCATGTACCTATCAATATTTTGTACTAGTGGGAAGTGGGGCCTGGCTGGAAGGGGCAGATGCTTGGGGCTTGACCTGGCAGGGTATGTGCTGGTTCCACCTTGCCTCCCTGACTGAGCTCTATTCTGCCATATAGTGAGAAGATCTCTCTCTGGATCCAGCCCAGTTGTGTGATTCCATTTCCAGGCATCCACCCTTGAATAGACTGTGATCTTCTGAAACTGTGAGCTAAAATAAATCTTTTCTCCCTTAAATTGTGGACGTCAGGCATTCTGTCCCAGCAATGAGACAATGACAGTATAAACTTATAAGCAAAGGCTTTAGTTGGAACACAAGAGATGATAAATAAAAGACTCCAGCTTGAGTAGTAGCTCAAAGGAGCACATGCTGATGAAGAAGCCCAAATTGGTTCATTAGTGAAGCAGAGACCAGTTTTATGAGGGCCTATAGTGGGCCAGGGCTGGCCTCTTTGCTTTGCTAAAGGGCTAGTGAAGCAAATGACTAATTCCAGCCCTGGTTCTACAGCTTTGGTTGAATCCTCATAACCTGAGAAGCGTTGTCATTCTCACAAGAGGAACCCTTTTGACTTGATGAATAATTCAGTTTCCTTGGAGGAATCCTCATGGCCTAGGGCAGTCTCAGTCATGTAAGGTTCTGCTGGACTCCTGACTTCAGTGTATATGTGTTTCCTGTCTTGAAGGGCAACGAGAGAGGCTGGGTATACTTACGGCTAATAAACCTTGTGTTGCCAACTTTTCAACAGACCCTTCCCAGATACTAACATGCCAATATGAAGATCTGAAAAGTATTTGACCCAGAGGTTTGCAAAGCGAAGGTCAAGATTTGTTTCTACTTTCAGTTACCTACTGGACATTTGTAGAGTCTGGTTTTTAGCAGAAATCACTTTTCAGTCCCTGGCTATCTTAAGAGAAGATACAAGTCACACCTTTAATGAGGAACAAGTTAAGGATCCAAGAGTTTGTCTTCTCTCCATATTGTGCCCCTATGTCATGACCGTGTCACAACATTCCTAAGATTCTCTGAAATCCACTTCATAGTTACAAGAGTTTTTGTGGAAGAAAACACAACTACAGAAATTGATATGAGAGCTGTGGCTGGCTTCTCTTGATCTAGGCATCAATTAGGAAGATATTTGCTGAGAAAGAGAGTGGCTTTTAAAAGAATTGTTCTCCTTTTCACAGGGTTGGTGAGATGGTTCTGTACCAATAAGTTTTCAGGGACCTTAGTTCTTAGCAATTTCTCACCCCTACACTGAAGCTCTTGTGACCCAAAGTATTGGCTGGAGCATCATCTACCACAGTCACTTCAAGCAGCAAAGTGGAAGAAGAGCAAGTTCTGAGGCACAGCACTCACGAGTTCTCCCTTAGGGAGTATTTCAGGAAGCTGCCACACTTGGACACATTTGGTTCCCAGGGAAGCTGAGAAACAATATTTTCTGTGTGACCATGTGAGAAAGTGTAGATAATAGGGAAGGCAGGTTTGCAGTGTTTCTCCTTGCGGGTTAGACAGATTTTATATTAACACTGATGAAGTATTTGACGAATTGAAACATACTCATTACTATATTCCCTGCATTCTGAGCACAGTTTAAAATTTAAAGGCATCTTCCCACACTCCGCTTCCTCTTCATCCCAGGTGTAAGGAGTTGTTAGTGATGGTGTCACTCACTAGCTACCCCAGCAGGCACATTCTCTTGATGTTCCTCACAGCCAGAAGGCTTCTCTGGGCTACTGGGCCTCTCCTGCTGCTCTTCAACAATTTAGCAATCAGCAGAGACTGAGAAATAAGGGCTAGAAAAGCAATGAATAAGAGGGAATTGCAAAGCTAGTGAAAAGGAAAAGAAAAACCACAGGGGGTTGATGGCTCACTGGAAAGAGAACTGCTCATCTCAGGAGCTTCTTTTCAAAGAAAAAAGTTTAATCTCCTTGGGTTTTAATTACAGCAAATCTCATGCTTAAGGAGAAATGGAACCAGGAGAAGTTGATTCAACAAGTTATCAGGAGGGCATCTGAAAACCAACAAGCAGAAGAAGAAACATGATCTATTTTTACTGCTTCAGAAAATGCCATGTGTCACCAGGAATGTCTTGGATCAATTACTTTGCGCAATACTCAGTGCCGGGACTATTGGGTAAAACCTAGAGCCTCCCCACCCAAATAGCTCTATGTCAGGACAGTCTTTTTCAGCCTCAGCACTACTGATATTTGGGGCTGGATAATTCTATACTGTTGATGTCTGTCCTATGCACTACAGAACTTTCACCAGCATCCCTGAACTCTGCCTGCCAGATTCCTGTAGCAACCTCTTCTCCCCTTGGAATAACCAAAACAACTCTCCACATACTGCCACACGTCCCCTGGGCAAAATAGATTTCAGTCAAGACCCAGTGGCTTTGCACAGCTTAGAAGTTTTTAATCAAAGACTCAAAGCCAATAACTGTGGACTTGGTTTCATTCTTAGGCTGCCTATAATCTCAATTAAATATTTTTACTTTCTCATTCATTCATTTATTCCATGATAGTGTCAATTCAGCTTTCCTGTTGCTGGGACACAGTGCTCAATTAAAGGAGATGGTTTATTTAGCTCAACCGTTCAAGGGATTCAGTCTGTGGTTAGCTAGATCCAAGACAAATATCATGACAGAAGGATGAGGGACAGCAAAGGTGCCAGTTCCCAGCAGCCAGGAAGCACAGCAGGGCAGCAGCACCAGCCCAAGACCAGAGACCTGGGAAGCTCCCTGGAGAGTCACTCGTGAAGGTCCTCATTAGAAGCTTGGAAAAACTGGAATCTGACACCTGCAAGTGATGGCAGCAAAAGAAGCCCCCACTCAAAATGCATACCAACCTCCTTCTTATTTCACTTATTTCAAGCTTCTTTGTTAGTGCCTCCTGTAGCAGATGTGGATCTCCTTTCTTCACCTTTCTGGCCTACACATCAATCATCTCTGAAAGTGCCCCACAGACACACCAAGCAGCATGCTTTGTTAATCAGCTAGGTGTTTCTTAATTTAGTCAGGCTGGCCTATAACAATTAATAGCCACAGTGACTTTGGGGCTGTAGGCCTGACCAAGGCAGGGTAGGTTTCGGTCTTCAGCAAGTTTTATGTACTGGGCATTTAACATGCACTGGGCCTTTGCAGACACTATATAAAAATTATCACCTGCACTCAGATGACCAAAGATTATTGTTACTCTTGTTCTACAGAGGCAAAATAACTGTAAGTTCATCTATTTCCAGTTATTATTTTCCCAATGGCACATAACTAGGAAATGTGGGATAGAGTATTTGAACCCATGTAACCTGAGCCTAGAATGACACTTTCAGTCCTTAGCTTAGTATCTGCAACATGTTCTGTGCTTGACAGTATTATCTCACCCCAAAGAGGGAGGAAAAGGTCGTTAGGCCCAGTTTATGGACAAAGAATGAAGTTGGCTTCACTTCCAACATCTAAATCTTTCTTCCTGCCAGCAGGCACTCTCGGGAAAGCACTTGCTCTTGGAATCATCAGGTATCCTTACATTATTTCATGCAACAAGGTCACAAGAAGTTGAGTGTAACAAAGCAGTTCTGCTCAGAACAGCTGAGTCTGTGGACGGGGGAATTTCAAGATTTTTGATTGTCTTAGTTACTTTTTCATTGCTATAACTCAATAACCAGTATCCATACCTTAAGTGAGGAAATGTTTATTTTAGTTTAGTTTCAGAAGCTCAGTGTGTGAGCAGCAGACAACAGTTGAAGCACATACCAGAGGCAGAGATGGAGGCTGCTTTTCACAACATTGCAAACAGGAAGCCAAATCAAGACGCCAAAAGATGAAAGAAAGTAGCATATATCCTTCTAGGTCCCATCTCAGTGATCGCCCCTTCTGGGTCCAACCTTAGTGTTCTTCCCCTTCCAGGTTTAAACCCCACCACATGCCTGTAATCTAATCTATACACCTGCAGTCTATAATCTGCCACATGCCAGTCTTCCACCACACACCTATAACTATAACCCCCACCTCTAGACCCCAGGCTTTTATCTCCCAACAGGACATAGTTCCATAGATAAACCATAACATTCAAATGCATAAGGCTTTTGGGGGACATTCCAAATCCCAACCACAATACTTATTTTCACAAAAGAGACTCCTGCTGAGCCATTGCAACATTGAGAACATTCACAATAGTCAGGATGTGGAATATCAGTCTAGGTGTCCATCAGTGGAAGAAAGAATAAGGAAAAAAAAAAAAAAAAAAAAAAAAAAAAAAAAAAAAAAAAAAAAAAAAAAAAAAAAATATATATATATATATATATATATATATATATATATATATATATTCAGACAGTTGTGAGAAAGTTAATAAAACTAAACATTATAGTAAGCAAAATAACCAGGAAAAAAGAAGGGGGATGGGTAGAAGTAGGAAGGACAGATATGGCCAACACATGGTATGAGCATGTATAGAAATAACACATGCCCAGTTCTACAATCAATATGTGTTAACAGTTATAGTTAAAAAAAAAATAGACAAATTTTCATTTTTAACAATTTGGCTGCATTTTTAGAGTAATTGGACAATCTAAAATGGAATTAGTCCAGTACAGAAAATAAATGCAAGGAATAATTTAGAATGGCAATACTAGCAACAAAGATATAATATGTAGAGGAAGTTTAAAAAATATGAAGAAAATACTTCTGGTTTTATCATAAAAAGATCAAATAGCAAAACATACCCTCTTTTTAGAGAAAAAGTCTTAACATTTTGAAAATACCACTCCTCCTTACATTTACCTATAGATTCATCCACTGTGAATGACTCTTACCAAAGGCCACAAGAGAGAGACACTTGCAGGAACCCATGAAGCCTGAAACACAGCTATGCCCAGAAATTACTAAGAGATGATCACCCTGCAGGAACATCCACCAGGTCTTAGAGTCATTCCATTTCACAGATAGTGAAAATGGGGTTCAAGTAACTTGGTTAAGATGCCACAGATAGAGCAAAGTGGGACCAGAACTTGGAGTCCCTTTGTAATTCTCATCTCTAAGCCTTGCACAGTCCTGACTCACACACTCACACACAGACACACAGACACAAACACACACACACACACACACACACACACACACACACACACACACACACCCCTCCAAAGATGAATGTGATCTATCTTTCTTTAAAAAGAATTTTGATCACCTTAAGGAAGTGAGATTATAGGTGCTAATGAGATAATCCTGAAATATCACACTTCAAGTACCAAAAGAAGCTAATATATAAAGAGAATTTTTTGGGTTTATGAAGCAATGTGTTTACATACCACATCATACATCCCTCTCTTAAAATATTGTTGGTGTCTAGAATTCATTTGCTTTATCAAACTGGAAGCTCCCTAAGGGCAGGGACTAAAAAGATGATATGGCTACAAATAGCAAATAGTCAAATAAGAGTCACTTAAACACAAAAGTCAAACAAAATGCATGTCAATCAGAAAGATAATTAGAAGAGGGAAGAAGTCATTCTTGTTAGTTTTTTTTTTTTTTTTTGATGAGGAAAATAATTACCAGTAACCACCAGACAACCCCCATCCTGACTCATGAATTAGAACTAGGTCATCTTCCCACACTAAGACTTTAATGAAAAAAGGGAATTGGGATTTACACGGCAGGCTTAGACTGGTTATAACTGATCTTTCTAGAGTTTTTTCTCATTGTCAGCAGCACAAAGTCCAAGTTCTGCTGCCAGGATCAAAAAGCGGCCACCAACAGAGAATGTCCCTACCTAGCCACGTTGGTCATTTCAGCTCCAAGAGCATGCAGGATACCTTGACACACTTAGTAGATGTTAGCTGAATGAACAAGAAATTTTATTAATCAGCTCAGGCAGTCATAACACAGTAGTCTAGCCTGAGTGGCTCAAACAACAGAAATTTATTTCCTCTTTCTGGAGGCCCAAGACCAGGGAGCCAGTATGGTTGAGAGCTGGTGGGGACTCTCTCCCTGGCTTTCAGATGGCCACCTTCTCGTTGTGTCCTTACACAATTAACAAAAAGAGAGATCTTCTCTTCCCTTTAAGGCCGCTGTCCTCTAGAATTAGGGGTCACACTTGGGATCTCTTTATTCTTACTTCCTAAAACCCTGTCCCAGAGAGAGTCACGTTGGGATTTGGAGATTCAACGTACACACAATTCAGCTCACAGCAGAGACCAAAGGAAGAAACAAATAACCAAATACATGGGTGCACACAAAGCCAAAGATGGAGTACACACATGACTAAGTTAATGAATGACCAAATAAGTGAATAGAGAAGGGAGATTATTAGAAAATATTACAGCAAGACAAAGTCGAGTTCACACTACGACATCAAGTTCAAAAATAGGCTGTGAAAGGATCAATGTGTTTTTAAAAATTAACCCAGATTTTAATCAGTTATTTTAATTGAGATTTAAACTTAAACAAATGAACTGTATATAAAGAACTAATTTTTTCACACATGTGCCTCTCCAGTCCTTTTTTCCTTCCATTGGTGCATGTTAGTATTAAAGGACAATGAGTTTTCTGTGATATTGGTAAATACATATGACATATTTTGACTATTTTCCTCTTCCATCCCCCTCTTGTCTCTCCTGATCCTCTTTCACAATGCTAAAAGTCTACCTTCTAGATTTCTGCTACATTTCTTTTTTAATTCACTTATTTAAATTAAAACTTATATTGCTTATTGTTTCAGTTTGGATTTAGAGTGTCCCCCTAGATCCTCATGTACCCATGAATACTGTGTACTCTCGGGAGGAGGTGCTTGGTGGCTGGAGTGGGGGAATGTTTGAGGAGTATGTGCTGGTTTCATCCTTCCTCTGAGATTCTGAAAAAGTATCATTGGATCAAATGGAATATTTATTTTCATACTTCTGAAGAATCTCCACACTGTCCCCCAAAACCTCGCCAACTTCTATTGTTGCTCAAGTTGGTGGTATACACTATGCTCACTGGGGTAAAATGGTATCATAGTGATATTTTGATTTGTATTTCTCTAATGGCTAAAGACATTGAATTTTTTCATGTATTTGCTGGCCATTTGTATTTCTTCATCTGAGAACTATCTATTTATTTCAGTTGCCCATTTTTAATCAAGGCTTTGACTTTGAGAGTTTTATTTTTCTTCAATTCCTCATATATTCTAGTTATTAGCCTCCTGTCCAAAGTGAAGGTGGTAGAAATTTTTTTACACTCTATTGATTCTCTCTTCACTCTATTAATAGTTTCCTTTGCCATCAAAACCTTTTTAATTTGATATAATCCTATTTGTTAATTCTGTGGACTATTTCCTTTGTATCAGGTGTCCTATTAAGAGGTCCATGCCCACACCTACATCTTCAAAAACTTTACCTATTTTTGTCATTCAGGAGATTCAGTGTTTTAGTTCTGACATCTTGGTCTTTGATCCACTTTGATTTGATTTTGGTGCATTGTGACGAGTGTGTGTCTAGATTCATTCTTCTGCATGTGGAGATCCATTTCTCCCAGCACCATTTATAGAAGAGGCTGTCCTTTTTTCCAGTGTATGTTTTGGCCCCTTTATCAAAGACCAGGTAGTGGAGCATACTTAGGTTATCTCTGCATCCTCAGTTATGTTCCACTGGATGACCAGTCTGCTTTGGTGCCATACCATATGCTTTTTATTACTATTGCTTCATGATATAACTTGATGATTGGAATCATAATGCCACCTAATTTTTTTCTTGTCATTCAGGATTGCTTTGGCCATTGTAGGTCTTTTGATTCCATGTGACTTTTAGGATGTTTTTTCAAGTTCAGTGAAAAAGTTGTTGGCATTTTGATAGGAATTGCATTGAATCTGTATATCAGTTTTGGCAGTATAGCTATTTTGACTATATTTATTCTGTCTATCCAGAAACAGGGCATGTCTTTTTATTTTCTAATGTTCTCTTCAATATCTTTTTTAGCATAATTTAAATTTCTTTGTAGATGTCCTTTACTTCCTTACTTAGCTTTACTCGTAAGTATTTAATTTTTTGAGGAGCTACTGAGGACAGGATTATTCTTCTCAGAGCTTTCTCAGTGAGCTTATTAATAGCGTAGAGGAATGCTATTAATTTTTATATTAATTTTGTCCCCTGCAATTTACTGAATTTGTTAATTCTAAGAGTTTTGTGGTGGAGTGTTTGGGGTCTTCTATGCAGATAATCATGTCATCAGGAAATAAAGACAGTTTGACTTCTTTATTTCCAATACATACTTTCTTTATTTCATTATGTTGCCTGATTGATCTGGCAAGGGTTTTGAGAATTATGTTAAATAGAAGTGGTGAAAGTGGACATCCTTATCATGGTCCTGATTTAAGGGGAATTGTTTTCAATCTCTCCCAAGTTACCACACTACCTAAAGGGGGTTTAGCATATAAGGCTTCTATCATTTAGAGGTAAAGTCTTTCTATACTTATTTTCCTCGAGGAAAAGTCTTTCTCTGCAATAACTGAGATATTCATATGATTTTTGTTCCTGCTTTTATTAATTTTGTTCTTGCTTTATTAATCAATCACATTAATTGATTTAGATATATTAAATAAAACTTTCATCCCAGGAATGAAGCTAACTTGATCATGGTGCATGATCTTTTAATGACCTGCTGGATCCTATTACCAGTATCTTATTGAAAATTTTTGCATCGATATTCATTAAAGAGATTGGTCTACAGTTTTATTTTCTGGTTAAGTCTTTTTCTGTTTTTAGTATGAGGGTAACAAAAGCTTCCAAAAATAAGTTTGACAATGTTCCCTCTCTTTTCAATTTTGTGGAACATTTTGAGAAGCATTGGTGCAACCCTGTATTTGAAGTACAGGTAAAACTCTGCTGTGAATCCATCTGGTCCTGGACTTTCCTTATGGATAGAAAATTTATTATTTATTATGCCTCAATTTCCATGTTCGTTATGGGTCTATTCAAGGTATTTATGTCTTCCTGGTTCAGTTTTTGCATTTTGTATGTGTCTAGAAATTTCTCCATTTCTCCCAAGTTCTCTAATTTGTCAAAACATAAGTTTTCAAAATAAGTGCTTATAATTCTCTGAATTTCAGCAGTGTCCATTGTAATTTCACTCTTTTTCATTTTTAATTACATCAGTATGTGGATTTTTTCCCTTCCTTTGGTTAGTTTAGGTAGGGATTTGTCAATATTACTTACCCTTTCAAAGAACAAACTCTGATTCGTTGATGTTTTTGTTTCAATTTCGTTAATTTCTGCTCTGACCTTTATCATTTGATTTCATCTACTTTTTGATTTAGATTGCTCTTGATGCTCTAGGACCTTAAGATACATAATAAAATTGTTTATTTGGGATTGCCCTGTGTTTTTAATGTGTGTTCACAGATGCAAATTTCCCTCTTAGCATAGTTTTCATTGTGTTCCACAGATTCAGGTATAATGTATTTTCAACTTTGTTTGACTCTAGGAAGTTTTTGATTTCTTCTCTGACATCTTCTGTGACCCACTGTTTGCTCAGTAATAACTTATTTAGTCTCCACATATTTGTATAGTTTCTGTAGTTCCTTTTGCTATGGATATTTAGTTTGATTTTCCTATGAGCTGAAAGTAAGCAAGGAATTATTTTGACTCCATTGTATTTATTTAAACATGACTTATATCTTATAACATGGTTTATTTTGGAAATTGTCCCATGTACTGCTGAGAAAAATATATATTCTGATGATGTTAGTTGGAATGCTGTAAACATCTGCTAAGTCCAATTGTTCCACAGCGTGGCATAACTGCAACATTTTTTGTTGACTTTCTGTCAAGTTGACCTGTCTATCTGTAGTAGTGGAGTACTGAAGTTCCCTATTATAATTGTATTGGGGCCTATATGGCCTTTCAAGTTTGGTTAACATTTTATCAATCTTGTTTCCCTTGTCCAAAAATACTGATCTGTTAATCCCTCATATTGTCCTTTAGTCTCTATTCCTTTATCTTCTGATGTGATTTTCTTTCCTTCTCCTGGATGTGGTTTTGATTTGTTCTTGTTTACCTAGAATCTTTAGATGTGTCATTGAAGTACTTATTTGAGATTGCTCTGCTTTTCTGATATAGGCCTTCATCCCTATAAACCTCTGTCCTAGAACTGTTCTCATTGTGTCCCACAGCCTGTGTTTTCATTACCATTCCATTTTAGAAATTTTTTATTTCTCTTTGATATCTTCAATGACCAATTGGTCATTCAAAAGTATAATATTCAATTAACAGATGTCTCTCTAGTTTCTGCAAGTTTTATTTTCTGTTGACTCATAGCTTCACACCAAGGTACATGAGATAGGATGATAGAGATTACTTCAAATTTTCGTATTTATTAAGACTTGTTTAAAATCCTTAACACATTCTATTTGGGAGAAAGTTCCACAGGCTACCACAAAGAGTGTGCATTCTGCCATTGTTGGATGGAACACACTGTAGATGGGTCTATTAGGTCCACTTGATCTACAGTATAATTTAAATCTGATGTTTCTTTATTGATTTTTTTTTTGGGGGGGGGGGACTGGAAGACCTCTCTGTTTGTGAGAATGGGATATTGATATCATCCACTATAATTGTATTGGGATCTATCGTAGTCTTTAAGTCAAGTAGAGTTTGTGTATGAAATTCAGTGGTGCATCAATGATTGGTGTGTATATACTCTACTTACAATTATTATCTCTTCTCAGTGAGTTGTTCTTTTACTAATATGTACTACCCTTTTTTGTCTCTTTTGATAAATTTTAATGTATAGTCTAGTTTGGCAGACACAGACATAAGTGCTGGCTTAGGGTTACAGATGCTTTCAGGATCACTTTTCATCCTTTGACTTTTAATGCATCTCTTTCCAGGCTAGTTATACTTCTTAAATGCAATATAAACTCAGGGCTTAGATTTTTATCCATTCTGCTAATCTTTGCCTTTTAAATGGAAGCTTAAGACCATTTACATTTTGTGTCATAAAGCATATACTAACTCCTGACATTTTGTTGTTTTTTTGTTTTGCAACACTGGTGTGTTGTACTCATTTGTCTACTCTCCCAGCCAAATTTTGTTTTTCTTTTGGTCTTGTTGGATTTTTCTCTTCCTCTGTGCTTAGGATTCATTTTAAGTATTTTTGTACTACTGTAGCTTAGTGGTTATAAATTTCTTTAGTTTATACTTGGAAGGTCTTTATTTTTCCTTCATTTTGAAGAATAGCCTGTGAGACCTACTAATATAAGTTGGCAGTTATTCTCTTTCAGGGTGGAAATACATCATTTCAAGTCCTCTTGGCCTTTAAAGTTTCTGTTGAGATATCCATTATTCCTGTGGGTTTGCCATCATAAATTATTTGGCATTTCTCTCTAACTGCCTTTATTATTCTTTCCCTGTTATGAATTGTTTACAATTTGATCATGACATACTGTGGATAGGATTTTCTGGGCATGGTTATTTAGGGTTCTAAATTCCTCCAGTGTCCATCTCATTACATATATGGACATTTCTCTGCTCTACTTTTAGTAAATAGGTTTTCTATGCATTGGCCTATACTTTATCCTCTTCAAGGCCAATTATTTTCAGAGATTCTTTTTTAAAAAAATTTATTAGTATCTGAATGTTCTGGTGCACCCACCTTGTCTTCAAGACCTGATATTCTTTCTTCTGATTCATCTTACCTATCACTGAGACTTTCAATTGAGCTTTTAATTTGATTAACTTAGGGTGTCTTTTCCAGGACTTTTGTTTGATTCTTTTTTAGAACACAAGTGATCTTTCATATTTTGTTTGGTCTTCCTTAATTCATCTGGCTCTTTGTCATTGATCATTTTAACTACCCATTTAAAAATTCTTCATTAAGAATTTTATATACTTCCATATCTGTAGAATCAGTTTTGGGAGAATTATGAACTTCTGGAGGCATCTTGTTGCCTTGGTTTCTCATGAATTTGTGTTTTTGTGTTAAGTTTCCAGATCAATTGGAAAGGATTTCTCTACCACTTTATGTGAATCTTTTTAGTAAATGTCTTTTTCTTTGTGATGTGCCCTAACATATGAGTTTGTCTCAGCAAGCCATTGAAAGCACTGGGTTCAATTCCTGGCACTTCTTTGTAAAAATAGAATAACTATCAGTAACATCAACACCTAAAGAACCAATCATATATCAACATAAAACTTAAAACTTATTTAAAAGGTTTTGAACCATTTTATAATCCAGGGAAAGAAAGGGAGAGTAATAATTTAGGTTAGTCTGGGTAAAAAGAAAAAATAAGCTCTAATGATGATATTTATATCCAAGAAAAGAAGCAAAAGAGGGAAGCCTTGAGAAATATGAGAAAGAAAAGAAAGAAGGATAGGAAAGAAAAGGAAAGATGCAAAGTGAAATAAAATATAAGGACACTGAATCCAATGAGTGAATTAGCAGAAACACAGAAACTTTATGAATCAATTGTTGGTGTAGAAGAACATAACAAAACTAGGTAAGACACTATGGAAGCATAGCAGTGACTAATATTCACACACATGTGCGCGCGCGCACACACACACACACACACACACACACACACACACACACAGAGAGAGAGAGAGAGAGAGAGAATAAAGACAGACCTGGTATTCCTCCTTGTACGGTATGTGCACTGGAGGTAGTTATTTCCCCCCTAGATCTCCATTTCTCTATTGTGAGATACTGTCTAATAAAAGGAGGGATTTAAGAATTTAGGGGGGCAGGAGTTCTTCTCTGCCTCTTTCTCAGTAGGAGAAGACAGACACATAGAGCAGTCGGGGGGATGGGTTGTAAATGAGTGCCCAGACACGTCCATCAGTGGCAGGGCTGGCCCGTGTCTGTCAACTCAGTTTCCTCTGTACCTGGGAACAGGGCTACATTCATCAGCATCCCATTGCTAGGACACAATACTTGACATCCAGGACTTAAGGGAAGAAGGCTTTATGTTAGCACACACTTTCAGAAGATCTCAGTCCAATTATGGGAAGCCTGCAATGGTGAAGGGCACAGTAGAGGTCTAGACAGAGAAGCGACTCACATCACGAAAGGAAAGAGAGCACGAAGGGCAAAGCTAGCAAGGGAGTTATACCCTTGGAGACCATGCCCCAGTGATCCACCCCTTCCAGGTAGAGTCCCAGGGATTTGTTCCTTCCAACCAGGCCCCACCTCTTAGCAGCACAGGAAATCAGTGAGTTAACCCCCCATGACTGAAACACCTTCCAAACACATGAGGCTTTGGGGGATACTCCAGATTCAAACCATAACAGGAGTCCTAGAAAAACCCAGGTTATCTCTCCCTGCATAATCCTTGGGCAAGCTGTGGGCCAAACTGAGGGCTGAAGCCCTATGCATCCCTAAACCATACTCTTGTGACTTGCCAATGTCTGCACACTGCTGCTTTCACTCTGAAAGCGTCCAAGAAAAAAGCAGAGGGTATCAGGCATGCAGGGTCTGTGCTGAGGCACGCAGCCACAAGGCACCCAGCCCTCTGGGCTCCGCAGCTGTACTCCCAAATACACACCCCTCCCACCACAAAACCTCACATAGCTGAATGGTTTATGCATTCCAAGATTCAAACTGCAGTTACTTTTCTTCTGTTTTGCTTCGTCCCTTGCTTTCTGCCTCTTTCATTTTCTGCATTAACCTCATTCTGGTTGATTGGGCTCCCCGCCAGTGTCTCTAGCCCACCATTTTTCAGTCTGCCCAAAGCACTGAATTTTGATTCCCAGAACACCTTCTGGAAATGTACACTCTCCCGTCAGGATCATAACTGAATAGGTACCACTTAGCACTTCTTCACAGTCAGTGTATGCTGTCATTGCTCTTTTCCTGTTGCCACGTTCAGATAATTTCCTTCCATAAAGTTATCTTCTCTGAAATAGGAAAGCTGTGTTTATAATTTAGGCTTCTTAGTTACATCTTGGATATTCACTTCAGTTGGTAAAATGGAAGAATCTTATAAAATGCAAATATGACTCCCAGGTAGGTCAAGAAGCTTCAAACACAAATGCTCTCTATCTGTACAAATAATCGGATCAGCTGGCTGTGAATCAGCTTCTGACACATTCCCTAATATAACAAGGTCCTGATCAACAAAGGAAAAGTTCAGAAGTAAGGATGAGTTGTGGAGTCCTGGAGGACCAGAGGGTCTAGAACATTGCTCTGCAGATGCCAATGTAGCACCACCATCTGAAGGGCAGGACAGCAAGCAGGAGCTGTGCTCACTTATGACACCCATTCCCAACCATCAGGCTCATGAGGAGCACATCGCCTTGGCCAGGAAGTCAAGACTTTATTAGAGCTCCACATGAGTGACTTGCCACTGGGGAAATCTTAACACTCCAAAAGGTGTTGACACATTTCAGGCAAAATGTGAACTATTCATAATCAACCAAAAGCCCACTCTTTTCTTCTTTGAGAAAAATATTTTCTACAAAAGCCTTGATTTAGGAAAAAAAAAAGTGTCTGAACCTTTGTGTTACCATGGCTCAAGTCATACTCAGAGAGTTAGTTGTTCCTCTGCTTTAGGAACAAAGGATTCAATGGCAAAATAGTCAACCTACCCGTCCTTGGAGCCCTCAATTGTCTTCTGCCTTGTCCCAATTTATATGATATTAGTATCTATTTTTGTCAACCAATGTTCCTTTAAATTATGAATTCAACAAAATGAAAGAAGCTTCATGGTCAACTTTGTGGGACACTGAAGGACACTAAATGTTGTAATTTTTATATTTTAGTCAATAAGAGAAAACTTCAGTGACTGCAGATACTATTACAAAATCTTTCCATAGAGCAAAATAAACCAAGCCAAATAAACACAGAGGAAACATGTCGAACAACCAACACTAATTTTTTTAACGGGGGTTCAACCTTAGTTTTGATGGCATTTGCCACACTCTATTCTGCTTGTTGTATGCCTATCTCCTCACACACATTCACCAATTCTGGGCATATCAAGAGAAAAGCATTCAGAGGTTATTATTCTTCAACAAAGAAAGTTAGGTAGGATGATGTTAAAAAAAATGAAATCATTGCATCAGGCTGATGTCACTTAATATGTACATTCAACATATCCAAATTCAAGGTCTTTGTTTCATGATGTTCTGGAGAGAAAAGAAACCATCTAAAGATGTTCATCACCACTAGCCATAAGAGAAACACAAATCAAAACAACGCTAAGATACCATCTAACTCTAGACAGAATGGCCTATATCAACAAGTCAAATAGCAATCTGTGCTGGCGAGGCTGTGGGGAGAAAGGAACCCTCCTGCACTCTTGGTGGGAATGTAGATTCGTACAACCACTCTGGAAAGCAGTATAGAGATTGCTCAAAAGACTGGAAATAAATATCCACTTCGATCCAGGGACACCCCTCCTGGGAATATTTTCAGAAGAGGTCAAAACAACGCGTAACAGAGATATATGTATGCCCATGTTCACAGCAGCACAACTAACAATAGCTAAAATATGGAAGTCACCAAAATACCCTTCAACAGACCAGTGGATGCACAAACTGTGGTATTCATACACAATGGAATATTATGCATCTATAAAGTCCAACAGCATGGAGGCTTTTGCAGGCAAATGGAAGAAACTTGGGAACTTCATGCTTGGTGAAATGAGTCAGAAGCAGAAGGTGAAACATCGAATGGTGTCTCTGATGTGAGAGTCCCAGATCACAACTCTTATGGAACTTAAAACAAAAAACAAAGTGAACCAAGAGGATGGGATGGGGAGGGAGGGAGGGAGGGGTGGGGAGGGGGATGGACAAAAGGAGAGTGGGAAAGTCCTTGTCACCTTGGCAAGATACATAGGTGCACAAAATGCACAACTTCATTGTAAACCTTAAATTTTGCACTTATACATATCAATAAAATGGGGAGGGCGGGGGAAGAGTGAGGGATAGTCTAGCCTGTACAATGCCCAGAAGGAAAGACATAAGAGGAAGGAAAGACATGAGTTTCTTTTTCCTTCAACTGATTCCATTCTCATGGCCTCTGCACACAGGAGAATTTCACTGAAGTTTGGGAGGGAAATGGCAGCTGTTCATTGCATGTTTTCATATCTGATATTAGAATTGGATCCCTCCAAGGCGGACTCATCCTCAGACTCACTGGAAGGAGCTGATTGATCTGTGCAATCTCATAGACGCTGGGACTATTCAGATGCCAAGGAGAAGGCTGTAGTGGGTGTTTCAGTGTTTGTGCACAGGGCTGGGCACTCTCCACCAGCTGCTGGGAGTGCAGGGGCCAGCAACCATCAGATGAGTTCCCTGAGGCTTAAGGCTCAAAGCTTGCTTGTCCTCAGCAAAAGAGAGATACCTTGCCTGGGGCTATGATGTGGACCAGTGAACACTCACGCTGTTCCTTTCTGGGGTATGACACAAGTCCCCTTGTGCCGGCAGCTCAAAAGGGCCTCCAAGTCCAGTGTTGCTGCAGGCCGGGATGCCCATACTCATGTCCAACTGCCCCACTCAACCTGTACCTCTTCCCCTAAATAGGTGTTTGCCCATGAGCACTGCCCCCATTAAACCTGCCTGCCACTCTCATACCAGAGAATCTGAACTGCACAGGCTCTCTGTGGGGAAGCCCAATTCGAGGAAGAGGAGAGAATAGACAATACAGAGGAAAAAACTGACTCAGAAGGATGGTATATGAACTGGTAAAGGAAAATGACATCATACACCCAAGTGGAACTCACTCAAGGCTGGTCACCAGTTTCAGAAAGGATTTTCTTAAAACAAGTGGGAAGCACTTTCCACGATGCATTGTCAGGCATGGCACCATCTTCCCATGAACAGTCTTGTTAGGTTTTTGCGTGTCACACAGCCTTCTGTGATTTGGATCTGGAGTCTCCTCCCATAGCCTGATGTACCTAAGGATACTGTGTACTGTCAGGAGGTGGGGCCTGGCTGGGAGGGGCAGGTGCTTGGGGCTTGACCTGGAAAGATGGCTCCAATCCTCCTCACAGACTTGGCTCTGTTTTGCCATGTCACCAGGTTCTCTGTCTCTGCCTTCAGCTCCAGTCCGGGACCCAGCACCAGTCCCACATGTGATTCCACCATTTCCCAGCCACCAGGCCATGAATGGACCACGATCTTCTGAAAATGTGAGCTAAAATAAATCTTTCCTCC
>PVKB01003057.1:9036-200571 GCA_004027205.1 Ctenodactylus gundi | reverse complement strand
TCATGCTGGTCATCAAGAACAGCAGCTCTTCTCTCCTTCAGGTTCCTCCAATAGTAAATTTATTTCTCTTCTCTTAAACAGGAAACTGAAGCCTCTCAAACAGGCAAGAACAATCCTAATTTACTGATAATTTCACAGGCAAATTCTATACCCAGTTGCTTGGAAAAAAGGGAAGGAGAGGTGCCTGTAAGGAAAGATGTGAGGAAAAGGTGTGTGGGCACCCGAGACACATGCCTATGGACCAGAGGATCCCAGACAAAGGGCTTCAAGTCGGGCTCTTCCCTTTAGGAGCTTAACAATTCTTCCTTGCCTCTAAGGGGCAAGTGATAAAATACTACTCCCTCTAGGACCACTATAAATAGAGCCAGGGCTGGGGTAAATCTGAGTTTGAGGCCTCCCGAGAGTCTGCATGCTAGGCACCTTGTTGGCCTGGCCCTAGTTCCAGCTTGTGGTAAAGATCAAAGCAAGAAATGCATGCAGCTTACTGATTAGCACCCTGGGTTCTTAGGTCAAGTTGCATTCAAAGCCCAGCCCTCCCATCTCCTGGACGTGACCTTAGGAAGGTTATTTAACTTCTCTGGACCTCACTTTCCTCATCTACAAAAGGGGGGTAGGTATCTGTCCAAGAGAATTTTCTTGAAGATAAAATGGGTTTATTTATGCAAATAGTTTACAACAGTACTGTCATCAGGCAGACCATGTTAGTTTTTACTAGTTGCACCAACAGTAGTATAGGGATGGCTAATGAAACTCCCTCTATGAGCCTGTCAGTGGGAAGCACTCCATGAAAGGTCTTCATGCAAAATCAGAAAAAGACAGTAAAACAAATTGCATCAGCTTTCTGTTGTCGGTGCAATAACCTACCACAACCTTCGTTGCTTAAAACAATGCACATTTATGATTCCGCAGTTCTACAGGTTAGAAGATCAATGCTGAAATCAAGATGTTGGCAGCTGCCTTCCTTACTCTGGGGGAGAACCTGATTCCAGGGTCACTGATTTTGACTGCAGAATTAAGTTTCACATGGCTCTACAACTGAAGTCTCCATTTTCTTGATAGCTGTTGGCTTAATGTTTTCAGTAATCGAAGGCCACAGACATTCCTTGGCTCATGAATTCTTGGTCTTCAAACCAGAAACTATAGGTCAATCCTTTCTCAGCTGTCATCCTTCATCCTCTCCCCCCACCCCTCTCTCCCTCAACTGGGTCTTTCTTTCCAGTCCATAGTAGTCCTGAACTCACTTACTATGCAGCCCAGGCTGGCCTCAAACACACAGAAATCCTACCTCAATCTCCTGAGTGCTAGGATTACAGACATGTTCCACCCCAGCCTGGCTTAAGGAGATGCTTTGGAATAAAACCCAGTGCCTTACACTTGCTAGGCAAGTACTTTAAAAACTGCCAAGACACACCTCCAGCCCCATCCCACCTTCTCTTTAATGTGTCTCTTTCACTGTAGCAGGAAAGACTGTCCACTCTTAAGGACTCATCTTATTGGTTTAGGATCAGTTGGATAACCCAGAATACCTTCTCCATCTCAAGGTCAGTATTTTAATCACATCTGCAAATGGTTTTTTTTTTTTTTTTTTTTTTTTTTTTTTGCCTGATAAGGTCCACAAGCTCTGGGATTGGACCATGAACATCCCTACCTGTAGTGAAGGATTTTGCCTGCCACAAGCACAGGAAAGTACATTTTCTATAGCAGTGCTTATCTCCTTAACTCCTACAGAAAACAGAAAACCAGCTCTGAGAGACAGAAGACAACAGCTTCAGCGGCACATGGAGTTCTCGTCACAGAACAGTACCAACTGTGTGACTCCTGGTGCTGGGCAGGATGCTATGCCTCTCAGAGAATCAGACAGATTGGATCCCTCCTCTGTGGAATTTAGTCTACGGGGGCAATTCCAAGAGGAGTCCTCAGCATCATCTGGGAACTGGATGGGAAAGTACATTCTGAGACACTGTCCCAGACCCACCAAGTCAGAAGCTGAGCCGGAAGTGGCTGCACTGTGGTCTACCGAGCCTTCCAGGGGACACTTAGGTTGAGAATCAGCAGCTTAGTGATGATGCTAGTAATGGTGCCTAGTAAATATACTAGTAATTATACACTCATGTTTGTGTACTCACGGCTCACCCAAATCAAAGGAGATTATTTATCATGGTAAATAGGGACAAGATACTTGTTTAAAGCTAGCCTTGAGGAAATGGAGGCACCTAACTTGCCTCAAATCACTGCCTCTCTGGGTACAGGCACACAAAAGTCTCTTACAGCATGGAAGAGAAGGGAGGCTTACAGAGATAATGTCCGTTCCAAGCTTCCTTTATAAAAGCAAACTGACTTCAGATCCTGCAGGATGTGTTTACGAACAGTGGGTTGGTGAGTGGAGAAGGATTGTTAGAACTCTGGAAGTAAACCTTAACTTCTACAGAAAACTAGGAAACTGAATCTCTGCCTTCCTAAGACTTGCATTTGTGTGTTCTAGTGCTTGGGAGACTAGTTACGACTGAAGCCTTGAGGCAGGGAAGGAACTGCCACCTCCTCCTGTCCTGTCACCATGCAGCCTCAGGAATTCCCTTTCAGAGATAAGACCTTTTCATCTCTGGAAGCAGGAAATCTAAATTTTTAAGCTCATAACTCCATGATGTCAGTTATAACGGGTTAGTCAACATTTTCTTCAAAGGGCTAAGGAGTACATATTGTACATTTTGCAGGCCTTGTGTGTCTCCACTACTCAACACTATCAGTGTAGTACTAAAGAAGTCATGACAGTACATAAACAGGCCTATTAAAACTTTATTTATAAAAAACAGTGGCAAGGTATAATTCATTGGTTCTTGTCTTATCCAAACAATATGAGCTTCCAGGCTCTGTACAGAAAGACTGTTTTAAAGATAAGAATCTTTTCATAGGCCTTCACAGAATTAGGTGCCTCCCCCCTGAAGTATAGCAAGAGAAATAAAGATAAGTAGAAAGGAGATACAG
Source organism: Ctenodactylus gundi (assembly GCA_004027205.1). Lineage (NCBI taxonomy): Eukaryota > Metazoa > Chordata > Mammalia > Rodentia > Ctenodactylidae > Ctenodactylus > Ctenodactylus gundi. The sequence continues at coordinate 197,589 of PVKB01003057.1, read as the reverse complement.
AAAGTCATAAGTTTAAAATTATACTTCGAAGAGAACTGCAGCTTCACAACAATCAAAGTTACAGTGCCTCTTTTTTTTCTTCCGGAAACCTCAAAATAAAAACAACAAAAATCTCACAATGCAATAAATCTATACATTGAACCATGCTTTTCACATGTACATTGAGCCTGGACTACCCACCCCCATACTGTAGACTGACAAATACTACAAACATTCATCCTCAAGGAAACAACACATTTAGGTAGATAGTACATCTCTAACATTCAAACACAGACAACTGGTTGAACTCTAACCTAGTCCATTAAATAACCTGACAATCATCAGGAATATACCTCCTAGATATTTTTGCTTATTTTTGTGGTATTGGAGATTAAATTCGGGAGCTTAACACTGAGTTTAATTTTCAGATCTTTTTGCTTTTGCTTATGAATAAGATCTTGATAAGGCAGCAAAGAGCCCATGCTGGAGGCTGGGCCTGAAGTGGCAATCCTACTGCCTCAACCTGTTACAAGCATGAACACCCCTGGTTTATATCCTAGATATCTTGAGGGCACCCCCAAAACAAATAAATACTCCCAGTCCCACACCATAATGCAGTTCACCCCCTATCCTCCTTAGGGTTACTTCTTTCTGCCTAATATATCTTTCTGTGCTTCTCACCAGCACATCTTGCAAGTTTCTTCTGTGATGTGAATCAGTAAACATCCGAAGACTCCAACCTGCCCCATGGGTAGAGTGCAATGAGGTCCCGATGTATCTCTGGGGAGCCTCCTCAGACCCCATTCCAGTAACACTTCATTTTGCTAACCCTTAACTCACAATCTTAGGATAATAATTTGTATTTCAGGAATGTCTGAAAGAGGGAATCCCCTCTGCAGAATGTTCATGCTCTGGTCTCTGAGGTATCCTCGTTATAAATGAATACATTAATCTTAGTTAGAATGAGTCAGCCACCAAAGAACTGAGCTTCCACGAGTGTGTTAGGGATATTCACTGGAGGATCTGATGCACTCTGTAATAAACATGTGGCAGAGAGTCATTCCCCTCCACAACTATATCCACATCAGAGTCTCCAGAACCTATGAGTATGTTACCTTGTGTAGCAACAGAATTTCACAGATGCGATTAAATTATGAGGCTTGATATACAGAAAATATTCTGGATTATTTCAGTGGATTCAACGAATTGCAAGAATCCTCATAAAAAATAGAAGATGAGATGACAACACAGAGACCAGATCAGAGAGAGTCCTGACTACTGACTTGAAAGTGGAGAAAGAAGCTGTGAGCCAAGAAAAACAGGTGGCCTCTGCAGCGGGAAAACACCAGCAAACAGTATCCCTACAGCCTCCAGAGAGAAAGCAGCCCTGCTGATTCATTTTGAAATCCTAACTTTCAGAACTGAAAGAAAATAAACGTGTGTTGTTATAAGCCACCAAATTTGTACTGATTTGTTATAGCAGTAATAGGAAACTAATACAGACCATGGCGTTGGATTGGCAAAGCATCACACTCATGCTTCCATTGCCCAGTTTTGTACCAGTGCGGGCACTACTAATTCATCCAGCTCTCTTTTTATAAATCGATGAAAGTTTGGGATTTTTTTATTTTGAACATGAATGTACTACAGATGCATTAACGTGTTAATTGCATGCAAATGGGGAATTTGTGCCCATGCATAGCACTTTTTGACCACTTTTTTCCTTTCCCTTACCTTTTCCTTCTCTTTCCCACACCCCCTCAACCCTCAGTGTCTTCTCCCTTTTCCAAGAAATCCATCTCCCTCTTCCTACTCTTACTTCAAGAGCTTTTTTATACATGTATTTATGGCAATCTCATAACAGAGATGCCATAGGACATTTAATCTTTTCTGTCTGGTCCATTTCACTGGGCATTACTGACTCAAGGTGATCCAATGTTCATGCAAATGATTCACATCAATTTTATGGCTGTATAATATTTCATTGTATATATCATATTTTCTTTATCCATTCCTCTCTTAATGGGCATATAGGCTGCTTCCAAGACTTAGCTATTAAGAACTGTGCTGCTATAAACATGCATATGTGTGTGTCTCTACAACATGATGACTTTAGTTCTTTTGGGAAAATGCCCAGGAGAGATGTCCCTGGATCAAATGGGATTTCCATTTTCAGCTTTCTAAGGAATCCCCAAGCTATTTTTCATAGTGAATAGAACAGCTTACAATGCCAACAGCACAGAAGCATTTCTTTTTCCCCATAACCATGCCAACAATATCTTCTTGAGTTCTTTATGTAATCCATTCTCATTGTGTGGCAGAGGCCTGCGCCTGCCTGAGCCTGCCCCTACCAAAACACAGGGAGATGGGTAGCATGGCCTTATCAGCACCAAGCACACATGCACAGCCCTAGCACCACCAGGTGTCACAGTGTCACAGTCTAGCAGCTTTGAAGTGACTAATACAGGGGGGACAGGGGGCTAAAGCCATATACACAAGGGAGATCTTCTTGGTTCTGTGATCAGCCTCTGGATATTAATGTACTGAACCAAGTGCTGGCACTAATAAAGCCACTTCCTGCTTAAGCCTTGGTGTCCAGCTTCTCTGCGCAACAGTCTTACAGCAACTGGAGTCAGATGGAATCTCAGTGCTGTTTTGACTTGCATTTTTCTGGTAGCTGAAGATGTTGAACACTTTTCCATGTCTTTGTTGGCCTTTCTGTGAACCTCTTGTTCTAAGAAGTTGCTTTTCATTTCAGTTGCCCATTTTAATGGGGTCATTTATTTGGGTAGATTTTTTTTTTACTTCTTTATATATTCTACTTATTAATCCTCTGTCTGAGGCATAGCTGGCAAAAATGTCCTCCCATTCTGTGGGCTGTCTCTGCATCCTCCTGATGGTTTCCTTTGCTGTGCAAGAGGTCTGTGGTTTCATATAGTCACATTTGTTGATTCTTGCTGCTGCTTCTTGTGCAGTTGAGGTTCTGTTCATGAACTCCTTTCTAGTGCCTTTGTCTTCTAGCATTTTACCTGTTTTCTCTTCCAGCAAGTTCAGTGTTTTTGTTTTAATATCTAGCTCTGTGGTCTATTTTGATTTGATTTTAGTATAAGGAAAAAGAAACGGGTCTAGCTTCATTCTCCTCTTTGTGGATATTCAGTTCTCCAAACACCATTTGTTGAAGATGCTGTCTTTTCTTCAGCGAAGGAGTCTGGCCTCTTTGTCCAAAATTAGGTAGCTGAGGTGTCTGGGTTTGTCTCTGTATCCTCATGTCTGTTCCACTGATCTTCCGGTTTGTTTTCGTGCCAGTAGTATGTGTATTTAATCACTGTTGCTTTGTAATATACTTTGAAGTCTGGAATTGTAATTCCTCCAGCTTTGCCCTTGTTACTTAAGATCACTTTAGAAATACTTGGTCTGTCCTGGTTCCACATAAATTTTAGAGTTGTTTTTTTCTATTTCTGTGAATAATATTGTGGATATGTTGATGCAGTGATAGAAATATACTAGAATCTGTATAACAATTTCAGAAGTGTTGTCGTCATGACAATGTTAGTTCTTCATATACAGGAACATGGACTGTCTTTCCATTTTCTAAAGTCCTCTTAATCTCATCAGGATTCTGTAGTTTCTATCCTGCCTTCTGCATTTGAAATTCTGTCCTCTTTTTGGGTCATTCTATTCCCTACACTTTCCAACAAGGTTTTCATTTCCTGATGCTCTGCCAATATCTTTTCATATGTTTTTCACTCTTTAGCAAGTTTGTGATTTATTCTTTTAACTGACTTCTGTAGGTTCCCCAACCTCAAGTTTCCTTACTCATATGACAGGGTGCTTTGTTATTTCTACCCCTAAACTCTTCCGTTGCACCTTCTTTAAGTTCACTGAACACCTGAAGAGATTGTTGTTTGACTCTGTCTTATATTCCTCCAATAATATGAGCAGGATACTGTTTGATTCTATTTTTAGCTTTTTAAATAGTTTGGAGGTTATTGTTTGACTCTATTTTGTTACCCTCCAGTAATTTGGTTATTCTGTTTTTGAAGTTTTGGAGGTTAGGCCTCATTTGGTGATCTGAGGATCATCTTGTCACCACATTTTGTCACCTCACTATTGCTTTTATTGGGAGGTTTAAGAGTTAGCTGGGATGGAACTCCTTATGGCCTCTAGAGAGAGCTGGCCCCTTCTCTTTCATAACTGAGTGCCTGAGCCCTGGAGGTGATGTTTAAACCCTTCTCTGTCTCCTGCTGGTGGCACTATTTGGGTTAGCTAATGTTGAGATTTGGCCTTTCAGCTACGCACAGGAGCTGGGCTGTTTAGGTGCCAAGTTGCTATGTTCAGCTGATTGTGACCAATTCTTCTGGGGTCTTTCACTGTGCCTATCACACCTGGGTCACAACTTAGTCCCTTCTGTGGCCCACGGGCTCTCAAACTGCAATTCCTATTAGCTTCTTTGCAGTTGAATTGAGACTGCCTGGGCAGAGCTATGGAGCTCGGGCTTTTCTGAACGATAACTGCTCACTTCCCAGCCTCTCCAGCTGGGGGAAGGAGCTGGACCAGGCAGGCTTGTGTAGGAGTAGTCAGGAGAAAGGAGCTGGGCCAGGGCTTCCCATACTGCGGGTATAAATTCCACATGCTTCAGCCCTGTTACAGGTGAACTGCCCCTCTTACTCGTCCAAACAGCGACCTCCATTCACAGCTTCACAGCTTCCTCAGGTCCCAGTTGGTTTCTTACCTTGATCCACTGTTTTGCACACTGCCATCTGGGTGGCTGGTTTGATCCATGGGAAGGTCCCTGCCATGGTTTTCAGTTTTCATGGCCACCAGTGTGCATATCGCTGCCTGGTCGCTGGTGTAGATCATATGAAGGTCCCTGCCATGATCTTCTGGCCTGCACACTGCAGCCTGGATGGCTGGTGTGGACCCCAGGAAGGTTTCAGATGCAATTTCTGGCTTTTGCTGCATCCTGCCACAGTGTTCCCCCAGATTCTCTAACTCTTCTGTTAGTTTGGTCCTGTTTTCCAAAGGTCTACTCTTACTCAGAGCTCAGCCCTTCAAGTATTTATCTGTTCTATCTCAGCTTTCTGGCTTAACCTGTGCTCACTGAATGAGCACAGTCACCATCTTGCCTCTCCCATTCGATTCTTTAATCACATGATTGGGGGTTTAAATATTCTCCATAGGCCCATATGCCAAAGCTTTGGTTGCAAGTCTGTAGCACTAATGAGAGATGTTGCAACCATTAGGAAATGGGACCTAGTAAAAGGAAGTTAAGACATTGGAATGTGAACTTAAAGGAGATATAGCAATACTGACCACTTTCTCTCTGTCTCTCTCTCTGTCTCTGTCTCTCTCTCTCTCTGTCTCTGTCTCTCTCTCTCTCTCTCTCTCTCTCTCTCTCTCTCTCTCTCTCTCCCCTTCCCAGCTACCATCCAGTGAGCAGGTTTCTGTGCTAAGCACTTCCTGTTCTTGACTTTATATATAACCACAGAGCCAAAAGCAAGAGAACCAACTAATCACAGCCTGAAATCTCTGAAAACATGAGCCAAAAGAAACATTTCTACTTTTTAAATTACTTATTTTAGGTATTTGTTATGGTGAAAGAAACCTGACAAAAACATTGGCCATTCACCTCCCCAGGAAATCAGTTAGTTTTACCTATTGACCTAAACTGAAATGCAAGAATTGGTTAGATTCCTGGTGGTAAATAATAAAAACTACTCTGATTAATATTAAAAAAATGAAAGTGTGAAAGGCTATCAAGTGGTTCAAAGCTTCTCTGAGAAAGTCAGAACTTTGGGCTTGGGTGCTACACACAATAAGAATGTCCAAGTCTCTCTTACAGACTGCACCTCGTGATGTATTTGGCCACTCTTACATACCGGAAGCACTGATGATGGCTACCTGTGAGGATTGACTACCACTGAGGATGAGTATCACTGAGGATCAGTACCATGGAGGATGAGGTCCACGGATCAGAATATGCACCACTAAGAATGAGTACCAACCCTATCTCCGAACACTGAATGAAACATCCGCAGCTCAGATGCCACACTGGGCTTGCCCCTCATGGCACTGTTTCTTATGCAGTCTGATAAAGATTAGGTCTCCTTCATTGCTACTCAAATATTGTCTGTGGACCAGCAGCATCAGTGTCACCCAGGCCTACTGTATTAAATAGTCAGCTTTCAGTTATTACACCAAATATCTAAAATAATAAAACTGCAATTTCTTTTAAATTTGGGCTCACCATTTCAAAGGTTCTGATTGATTGATTTCAAAGGTTCTGATTGTCCATGATTGATTGACCCCATTGCTTTCAGGCCTGTGGTAAGGAAGAACATCATGGCTGGACTGCTTGGCAGAGCAAAACCACCTACCTAATGACCAGGAAGTGAAAAAGGTAGAGAAGACAGGGCTGGGGCCTCAAGGTTTTCTTTGAGAGCATGCTTCCAATAACTTAAATACCCTGTACCCCACTTCTTAAAGCTTTCACCAGGGATGCCATGCTAAGGACCACATCACACCACATAAATTTTTAGGGGATACTTAAGATCTAAATGGCAGGACCTACTGAGCCAACTCAGCATTATCAAGATCCCTGGGTGATTCAGATGCACAGTGACAGTTGAGAAGCTCTGTCCCATGCCACCTCAGCTCCAGGGTCAAACACAGTATGCAGGACCCTGCCTCTCCCAGCAGCAACAGGACAATGACCTCAGAAGCGCAGCCCTCAGAGTCAAGGGCACAAAATGAGGAACACAAAAGAAGCAAGGGAAAATGAATGCTCCCAATTCTCTGATTGATGAAATACAACTATAAAATTCCAAGATTAAATTTCTATATCAAAAATATGTAAAATATAGATTGTTCAGATGATATAGAAATATTTTTATTTATCATATCTAATTCTTCAGCCAGACTCAGTGACAACTAGAACTCAGAACACCAGGAATCATTTACAAAAAATTTAAGGCTGCCTTTTATCATTATTTGGCACAGTCAGTACCACTTGTAAATCAATCGTAAGAAAACAGACTTGGAGAAGCAAATTAGTATTTATCCTGAGTTTAGAAGGAATTCTGGTAGGGCTCAAAGAAAAATATTCTTTAAAAAATACACAGAGTTGGAGAGATAGCTTTGTGGTACACTGCTTGTCTAGCATGTGCTTGTCCTTGGCTTCAATTCCCAGCACCACATAAAAGAGAAGAAAAAAAAGAAAAAAATACTGTGAAAAAGTTCCATCTTCTCTCTGAAGGTCTGATATCTGAGTGGGCTGAAATAAAATGACAGGTGAATAAGGAAAAAGCCATAACCAATATTCTACATGGCACAAGAGCCCTCAGACTGAAGAACCACTTTTACGCTTTGATTTGGTGAAGCACAGGCAGCCATGTTGGAATGCACTTGGACAAAGAGGCTGTCAGCACGTAGGGGATCCCAGCAAAGCTGTTCACCCAGGTTCTTCAGCCCACTCCCTGCAGCATTCCTTCCTTCCAAATGTGAGGCAGAATCTTTTCTAGAGTAAGAGTCTTATTATCAAAAATCAAACAAGGTAGGCTGGCAAATCTCTTTATGGCCAGCACCCAGACAGAAAGGGGAGAAAAGATGAGAAGAAAACTCTAGTGCTTCTAGACGGCTTTCAGGGAGCTAGCTGCACTGTTTTCTATGACCCACCTCAGGGAAGAGAAATTTCAGTTTCCACAACTTGTTTCAAGAAATAATGAAGGGTGAGAGACAGGAGGGGAGGATAAGATCAGAGAAAACATTTGTTCCTGAGGCTGTTTGTGAGGCTTTCACTTGGGGTATTGTTCTCTGAAGCCCAACAGTACCCTTTCTTCCACTGAAGTTTAAAAAAAAAAAAAAAAAAACCTTCTTCTATTTCTGGAAGTTCTTTGAAATTCAAAAATTCAGAAGAAGAGATTTCTGATTTCATATTTTTACAATTCTTACATTGAATTTAAGGCAAGAATATTTATAATAGTTGGGTGGTTGTGTTTTGTTATTTTTTTATTCGAAAAATGAAAAAGTGAGAAATCAGAGGTTTTTGTGATCCAGTGGTTGAACTGGCCCTAATGAGGATATTTTGCAGTGCTGTTTGAGGACCAGTACAATGTCTCTTCCCTGAATTTGTATTACACATCTTACCAGGAAATGAAAGGCACAGAGAACAGCCCTGCCACAGTGTAGGATGCCTCTTCAACACACCATCCAGGCCAGGATGAAACACATGTGGCCAGTCTGTAACTGCCCACATCCCTCCAGGACTGTAGGGGTGACAGGAGGGGGACTCAGTGGGGAGAAGGGGAAGCAGGTATCTAGACATGAAGCTACTAAGTTACACTACAGACTAAAGGGTAGGAGCAGATGAGGTTGTTGTGATTTAAATTTCATGCCTGCAATGCTAGCACTTGGGAGGCCAAGGCAGGAGGACTGCTGTGAGTTCAAGGCCAGCCTAAGCTATATATGGAGTTCAGAACCAACCAGGAATACAGAGAAAAGCCATGTCTCTGAAATAATAATAACAATGATAATTTGAAATGTCTCTTAAAGCTCATGCACTGAAGGCTTGGTTACCAGCTGATAAGATTTTGAAATGTGATTGTATCATAAGAATTTAAAATTTCTCCACAGATTAATCCATAAATGGATTCACAATTTGATGGCATTACTGGCAAATGGTTAAAATTCAGAAGATAGCGCCTAGTTGAAGAGAGTGGGTCATGGTCATGTGACCTCAAGGACTCCACAGCTTGTCCCAGCCTTTCCACCCCTTGCTCTGTCCCTCTCTCTATGCTTCCCAGTGGCTGTAAGGTGGGCAGCTCTGCCTGACCACACTCTGCCCCATGATGTCCCTGCCCTGCTTAGGCCCCAGAGCAATGGAGCTGGTGACCATGGACTGAAACCTTCAAATACATTAGCTTCAAAGTTGACTCTCCCTGATACTTTGTCACAGTCATGACTAACATAGAAGCTTTGGAAGTGAATAAAATTTTCTGAACTAAACACATAAGACCATGTATTATATGATCCCATTTGTATGCAATGTCTACAAGAGACAAATTCATAGTCAAAAAGTATATTGAGGTTGCCAGAGGCTCGAGGAAGTAGGAAATCAATGGGAGTGACCCCTAACAGGCACAGGCTTTTTGTTGGGGTGATGATTTAGACAGTGATGATAGGTGCACAACCTTGTGAATTTGCCAGAAACCACTGAGTTTAACGCTTGAAAATTTTATGATATGTATATTCAATAAAAATTGTTAAAGAGGTAGAATTATAGGTATAAAAATTGTGACTTTTGGAAAAATTATGTCAACTTGAGGCAATCAGGAACCATGGCTGGATTAGGGATTGGAAACCACACCTAGATCAGGCAATTGAGAAGAAGCCTGGATTAGAGTACGAGTGATTTGTGGGCCAGCAAATGAGGGAAGAGCACCTGCCCTGATGTGAGAGGCCCAACTGGGACCTTAAACTGTATGGAAGGAGGGAAGAAGAAAAATTGTAAAAGATTTTTCCTCTGGGAAAGCTCTTGCCTTTGCAATTGTCTACCACTGCAGACCTTCATCACAGATTCACCAAGTCTCGACTTGTGCCTGTCTGCTTGTTGCCAATCTTCAGTCTCCAGTCATTGTCATTGTTCTTGAATAACCGAGATCCACAGCTGATTCGCACCAGCTGTCCTGCAGTACCGGACAGGTGTTCTACTTCACAGCTATCGGACACTCCAGCTCAAGCATGAAGGCCGCCATCTTGGACTATGTTTATCCTCAGATTTGTAAGCCTTCCAAATAGATCCTTTTTGTTATAATTTCTGTAAATTCTGCCTTTTGAAAGAACCCAAACTGACACTAAAATATCAGAAGTTTAGGACATGAGTAAAAGTAAATTTAAAAATCAGTTCTTAGGAAATAAAGTTTTCCTCAATGCAAAGCATTAAAATATTTGGACAACTTAAAATAGAGCTCAATTTCTGCTTCATGTCATCCAGACAAATATATTTATATATTTGCTTATAAATTTGATACATCAACCAAAAGAAAGGAAGGAAAGGGAAGGGAAGAAGAAAGGACAGTGGATCCAGGAATTGTATTCTGATTCTAAGCTATCTGAGGTATGATCAAAAATGCAGTGCACATTTAAATTTTTTAAATTGATTAAAGGAAATGACTCGTTGCCATTAATCCTCCTCAGAATAATTCCCCTTGCTTTGAATACATTTATCTTATTGTCCTTGCCACTTTCTAAGTGGCCCTGCAAATCCTCTTCTTGAGTGTCTCTAGGTGTGGATGCCTAGGTGTACTGAATCAACTCAAAACTTTACCTTTCACAGTCATTTTGACTGGCAAAGGGCCAGAAGTCTCACAGAGCCAGACCAAGTGAAGGTGAGCAAGGACACATCATCCTACTTTCCCAAGCCTGCCTTCCCATCGAACACTCTCAGCAGCTGTGTTCACTGTGGCCTTGATCACACCTCACAAAGACAGTTAGGAGAGAGGACTTCTCACAAAGTGGCCAGGACAACGGGATGATTGTGTTTGAAGTGAGGAGCAGTAATTTGAGGGGGATTAGTGGCAATGTTAAACACTGACTGAATCATCCCTGTACAATCCCTCTCTGCTTCCGTATACATCTAATAAAGCTTGTTACACAGAGAAATTTTTGTTACCAGTGTCTTAGAAACTGAAGACAACAAGATGGGCTCCTATAAGGGGATAAAGGGGCCAGAAGGGAGCTGATCAGCTGGACAGAACTGAGAACGGGCAACCTCAAACAACTGTGTAGAGGAAGATCATCACAGAACTGAAATAATGGAACAATGTTCTGGATGGTTTGCTTTTTTCAAATCTTGAACAAACTAGTAAGCTCTAAAAGTAAAAGCTTCTATGTACCATGACTGTCTACTCAAAAACTACATGTTATCATATATCTCCTACTCTGCCTGCTTCCAGGACTGTCCTTCTGGGTTTCATCCCTGCCATTCCCAGCCTGCCTTTCCCTGAGGCTTTCTTATGAGATAATAAGGGAGATGGGTGCATATTTCTCACCCTGACTATAATCATGCAGGAAAAATCCATTTCATTCTCTTCCTTCTCCTTTATCTTAAAAAAAAAATGCTCCATTGTTGAGTAGATGACCTATGTCCTGTAGAGTTCTCTATGCTTCCCACAGCTCCCTTGAGGGCCACTCGTGGTTAATGTGCTAATATATTCATAATTTCTGCTGCACATTTTCTCACTATGTAGGTTTGCCCATAAGCAAAACAGGGGAGGAAAAGCATGAGTTTCGGCATGAAACAGACATGAGTTCAAATCTTTGTTTTTCTATTTACCCACTGTGTGTGACCTTGGCATATGCACTTCTCCTTGAATCTTCCTGATATGAAAAATAGCATTGTATGACTTGGCTGGTGGTTTCGAAGATCAGAGACGACACACACCAAGCACCTGGCCTACTGGAACATTCAGCAAGGGGTAGCTGTGACTATCGTGGCAGGGTAGGCATTTTTGCATTTGGCATTGTTAGTTTGGTAGGGAAATAATGAAAGAGGATGTGGGAAAGACAAAAGACAAAAGAAACACTGTCCACGTAGGATCTACTTAGTCATCAGTGTTACGGGCAGAATCCTTATGTATCACTTTCTCAGGTTTCTCTACCAAGAGAAGTAGAGGCTCAGGAGAAACCTACATGAAAAGGCAAATTCAATTACAAAACATAATCTTAAGTAAATACTCAAGCAGCACCACCCCAGTGATATTATGTGGATACCACATAACACCCCCCCCCCCCAGTGGTGTGTGATGAGAAAGCCGACTCTGTGGTATTCTGTCCCCTGACTCATAACTCTAATCACAAGGAAAGCATTAGGCATGCCCAAATTGAGGATTTTTCTACAAACTACCTAACTAACACTCTTTGAAATTCCCAAAGTCATGAAAAGTAGAGAAAGACCAAAGCTCACTCAGATCCTAGGAGACTGGAAGGGCATGACAACTTAATGTGATAAGGCAGCTCAGATTGGTTCCTGGAACAAAAGGAGGATAACAGTGGGAAACCAGTGAAACTAAAAAAAATAATAATAATAAGTATGAAGTTTAGTTAATAGTGATATACCAGTGCTGATTTCCTAGTTTTGCAGGAGTATCACAGTGATGTAAGACAAGGGGAGTAGGAGAGGGACATGGGAAATTTTTGTGTTATTTTTGTCATTTGTTTAAATTTAAAACTGTTTCAAATTAAATACATAAATATGTTTTTATAATCTCAATTACATAACACCATGTCTGACCCCGTGGGTGGTTTATGGATATTATGAGCTCTGTGGCCTGAATTGGACCATCATAGTCTCTCCTAACCTTGCCCATTGCATTCATAGATGAGTTGTCTTCTTGTTCCTGCCTGGTAGCTGCTCCTGCTGTCAATTTGTCCTTCAACAGTGAATGACTCTGCCTCTGCTTATTCTAGTTAACTGTTCACCATAAAAAACACACGCTTCCGGCCATACACAGACCTAACTGGTGCCTTAGTCACAGCATGCACCACAGCCAGTATCTGCACGTAGGTAGCTCTGTGCAGCACTCTGAGAGGTCACCAGCTCTCCACAATATCTACAATTTGTGGACACTCAGTTCCCTGGGTACACACAGTGGAAATACCCACTGTTCACACTGCCCAGTTTCATCTCTAGGTTAGGATGATACACCTGCTCTTTTGTGGGAAACAAAGACTCCACCATTCTGATGTCCTCAAAGGGGATTTGTGGCTCCAGGCCTTAGCAGGACACCTCTAGCCAAAGGTCCCTGAGGACCTGCCACTGCTGCTGACACCACCTTACCCAAGAGTTCAGCTTACACCAGCCCATAACCAATGATCAACCATTCATTGAGCATGAAAGCCCAGCAATGTCAGCCCAACAGAGACAATGTCTATGGACCGTATGTTACAGAACTGCCCAGTTGGTTGAGGCCTCATAGTATAACTCCTTCTTCTGCTTGTTTTGCTTTCTCCTGCCCTTCCATAGGCATTGATCTCTACTAATACTCTGTATGTCCAACTTCATCTCAGTGTCAGCCTCTGTAAAACTCAATCTTCAGCATCTTCCTTGATGGATTGGGTACAATTTGTTTCCCAATGACCAATCACATGATCCTTTACCTGATTTGTCAGTTTGCTCTGCAGCTACAATAGATCATGTGACCATATTTTCACCAATGAGACTTCATTTTAATTCTAAGGTAGGATAGAGGCATTGGTTTAAAAAATAGTTCTGCCTTTAAACAGTGAAAGAAATGGCTCTGGCTGCCATTATGTTTTCTTTTCCTTTTTTTTTTTCTTTTTTCTTTTCCTGTCACAGTTTTCCCATCTGGACCTGCTGCCATTTTTTGGCTATCAATTGACACGCATCAGTGAAATTTCAAGACAGTTACCACAACACTGCTAAGCCATTGAGCTAATACAGACATCATGACATGTGGAAAAATCAGCTCCATGTGTAACTATCCAGTCATCCTCTGTCATCTGCTTTTAATTGAGAGGGAAGAAAATGAAAGTCAGAATTTATTGAGTACTTATGACCATCCAACTCATTTAATGTTCATAACAGCTTCGTGAAAACTCATCTGGGGACCTTTCCCAGCCCTGCCTAGGACTACTGACTTATTCTTGCCAAAGGCTGGATCCAGGGTCGCCACATGGTGTCTAGGCACTCGTCCTTGGAAACTGAACCTAAAAATTGTGGGCTCCAAGCCAAATGCCTGTCTCAGAATGTTACCTTGAAAAACATGCACACAGAGCATCTGCATTTAATAGCAGGTGAGTGTGTGCTCTCAGCTCAGCTCCTGCCTTGGCCCCTCTTCTGGCACCTGTATGAAAGCTTTTGAAACACCAAGAGATCTTGTTTAGAAAGACCTCAAAAAACAAAATGCATTAGAAGATTGGGATACTCTTATTACCCAACCACTTTGAAACACAAGCAATTTTGTTTTTTTACTTAGGAAAATGGCTACCTAGGCACTTACCATCCTAACTATCACTTTTAGAAAGCAATCAGGTCCCAATATATCCAAGCATAAGAGAGGATATTTTGTATCCCAGTAAACATTATCCTTTCTACCTACATATCTGTTCCCCATATGCCCCAAATACAGAAAAGGTTGAGAGCAGATGAAAACACTGGGGAAAGGTCAAGAACCAATATTTGGATCAGAAAGTGCATTATAGCTGGTTGCTCACAATCAAACACCATTTTCACTAAGGCCTTTCCTTAAAGAAAGTAGGGCTCTCTTCTGAACTCTTTTCTGTAATACCAACCCATCAATACAAGGCCAGGACATGCAGTGAATTTTAAGTCTCATCTCCCCTGTATGCTCATCTACTTCTTCCACCCGTTGACCAAATGTTTACTGAGTGGTACTTTTCCAAGAATCAGGGCTGCAGCATACTTTTAAGTCTCCTCTTTGAATTCCTCCCCACCCCTTGTAATAGTAGCAATGGCTAAAAGTTATCCTGTGTTCAGCAAGCTGAATCATTTACTCCTTGTGACAACACAAGGCTCCATGATTATAGCCATTTTATATTATAAGCTTCATGATTTATGCCCATTTTATATTATAAGCAAACTGAGTCTTAAAGAGTGGTGGAAACCACTCAAAGGTCATGCAGTTAAACTATAGTAATACTGATTTCTAAGGCCAGATAAAGCAACAACTCATCTTATCTGCCTTTATCTTCTGAGAGGATCATTTTGCTTCTTTTAAATCCAAGTGATACTTTTTCTGTGAGCCATTTTGTCATTTTCATTCACTCAGGTTCTCAGAAAATCTTTGACTAGTCAATAAACTGACAAAAGGGTAAAGACTGTTAATTTTTGGTTTTCATTATTGTGACAAGCACAGATTGGGTCTGCCATTCAGTGTTTTCAAGAATAATGCTACATTTTCTTCAAGGAAGTTTTTTTTTCCCTCCATTCTCAGATCATGAGATTGAGGTAGATGTAGCTCCTCCCCTAGCTCTAGGTTGAGCATGTGACTCAGCCTTGACCAATCAGAACATGACTTTCCCTTGCCACAGTAACTGGATTAGGGATGTGCACCTGGTCCAATTAGATTCAGGAAGACATGACCTGGGGAAGCCATGCATCCACCAAGCAAAAGGCCCTCATACCTTTATCTCCTAGACTTTAACTTAGGAGGTGTAAATCTGGTAACAAACAGCTACCTTGACCCCATAGGGAACCTAGGTTGGGAGCCAATACAAAGGAAGTCCAAGCCAAGCTATGGAGATACCCTATATCACAAACTAAATTGTGTCTTCCAAAATATATGTGTTAAAGCACTAACTCCCAATGTGACATAGTATTTGGAGACAAGGACTTTAGGAGATAATTACATTTAGGGAGGTTGAAACACATAAGAAGTGCCTGACTCTGCCCTTTTCCCTGTGCTAGCAAGTGGGGTGTGGTTTAGCTAACATCTGTCACACCACCTCTCCTCACTTTCCCTGGCTCCCCCCCTCTTAAGATGAACTTGAATCCCTCACCTTACTGTCTTCCCATGTTACATTGCAGCCACTCCCCCGGACACTGGTTTCAGCTACAGTGTCCCTCCCCTTTTCCTTCCTATCAAGTGCTGCTACCTCTGGGAAGAAGCAACAGAAAACTACCAACAGCAGGATCCAGGCCTTTTATTAACATCTCCCTGGCGGAAGACTCTACAGCTTTTGACAAAAGGACCCACATGGCTCTTTTGGCTTTGACAACAATAAATTCCTATTAGCCATCTGCAGACAGTATTCCCAAAAGGCCAAAGCCATTCCTTCATGGGTTCACTCTAGCATACCTAAGCATGAGTCCTCCCTCACTAGCACAATAATACCACTTGACCATTTTCTGCCAGTCATGTGCAGACTACACTCACATCAGTCAACTAAGCTATGTACCATCAAATGCACCTCCTCTAAGTGTACACAACTTTGCCTAGATAAGGTTGCCATCCCCTCCTGGCGCTTGCTTGCCTAATCTTTTTCTTGTATCTCTACCATCATGCATCCCCACTGTCTCAGTTTTCCCTGCCAGACTGTGAGCTCCATGGGTAGAGGAACCAAGAAGTCCTGTTCATCTTTAGGGTCCCACAGTGTAACATGGTATCTGCCTGTACAAGTCAATCCAAAACTCTTTAATCACTATACATATGTGAGAATGATTTTATCTTTAATCTACTTTCCTGATAGGGAAAATAACATTGTGCACGTTAGGTGGGGAAGATTCTGAAGACTACAAGAAGACTCCAGGTTTCAGTGATTTAAATGAAATAGAAGTTTATTTCCCTTTAATACAGCATCCCAGGAGGAAGCAGAGCAAGACCAGTGAGGAAGTGCAGCCATCTACAACCCATGGCTTCCGTTTCTGAGTCAAAAGTGTTCTCCTTTTCCCCACACCTTACTGCCATGAACATGAAGCTGGGTTTAGGCAGAGCAGGTGTACTGTCGTCTGCTCCTGTGTCACCAAACACAGTCCTGAAACACTGACCTCCAGGACACTTTCTATCTAAGGAAAGTGCGGCTCACACTCTTCCTGAATGGTGAGGGCCCTAGGGGTTTTAACGTCAACCTGTCAGCCAATATTGGACCCGTGTGCAGCCACGCTCCCCTGCCTGGCCCATTCTGTCCTGACAATAGCTTCCCCATGAATCTAACAAGTGCTTGCAAAATAAGAAAAGGGCCTGTCTCCTGAGCCAAAAGACAGCAAATATTTTGATTTTCTTTGTGCAGAGGGTGCTTAGGTAAGAAGCAAGGCCTATGAATTGAGTTTCCTCAGAAGAATATCAACCACAGAAACAGCACACATTAGAAAGGAGAACTCTTCAAAGCAACTAATAATGAAAGTGTCATGACTGGAGATGCAATTAGAGGTGCCAACCACTAGCCAACACTCACTGCCCAAGAATTCCAGAGTATTGCACTTTCCCCATCGCATCTGGAGAGGAAAAGGACAGGGAAAAGAGCTTCAGCCTCCTCCTTTGGGCACCCTCCCACCAAGCCGGAATTATGCAAATCATCCCAGTTTGTCTTAAGCTTTATCTTCCAGTGTTTGTCTCCTTCTACCCTTTCCCTTAATTAGGAATTCAAGAAAATCACGATTTCGGGGAAAAATAAGTGGTCCTGATTCCACAGGCATAAAAATGGCTCTCTTCTTCTCCCAGGCATGGTGATTACAAATTCAAAATGATGATTAGAGATTACACTGGCACAATCAATAGGTCTCTTGTTTCTCTTGGGATATTAATTTATTAATCAGTTGCAAATGCCAGCTGGTAAATTTCAACCCCTTTAGAAAAAAGAATGAGGTGGTGGACACATAGACAGCCAACTTTATGATTCCTGACAAGGGAGCCAGAAAACATGCACCGTACAAAAGCCTCGTCCATGATGGTGCTGGGGAAACTGAATTGTTCACACGCAGAAGACTGAGACCAGGCTTGTCTCTCATTCCGTACAAAAATCAACTCAAGTGGGTCAAAGGTAACACCTGAAAACTTTAAAGCTACTAGAAGAAACTACAAGAGAAACACTTTAAGATACTAGAGCAGGCAACAATTATTGGTTATGACCCTAAAAGCACAGGAGAGAAAAGCAAATACAGTCAAATGAGGTTACATTAAACTCAAAAGCTTTACAAAGCAAGAAAAACAGCAGTGATGAGATAATCTACAAAGTGGGAGAAAAATATTTGTCACTGCTTCATCTAATGAAGACTTAATATCCAGAGTCTGTAAGAAATTCACGAAACTTAACAACCGCAAGCAATCCAATTTTAAAATGGTCAAATGATCTGAGCTTTTGGAGTATTTTCTAACTTTCCTGCTCCCCTCAAGGAAAATAAACCAGAGCCAGAGAAAGTGATGGAAATGCCAAACAAGTTTTTCCCACTACTGAGTCCCATCTTCCACCAGACACTGGGGACTCTAACTCCAATTTCCCACGACTCTTGCTGTCCTTTCCACAAGATTTTTTTGGTAGCTCACTAGATCCTGACACTTGAGCCTGCTATGCCATGAATTCTGGGTGGAAATCTCCACGTTCATTTTCATTCCCTCTGTGAACAAGGACACACCACCACAGATTGCGCAGAGAAAGCAATTTTTGGTATGTGCAGTCGTGATTTGGGGTTGTTGAATTTTTTTAAGTGATCTCAACAAGAAACATCTGCCAATGCTCTCACTAAAGCTTCAGCCTTCATCATCGCAGACAAGTCACGGCTCCTGCCACTGCTGACTACTGACTGCAGTGAGAAACTGCCATGCCCCTGTGCTGTCATGAGGCTCTGTCTCATTTCCTCAGGAGTCATGCCGTGCTCTAAACCCAGCAGGGGCTGCTACCACAATGGGCGATTCAACACTATTTGTGCTCAGTATGCACAGGATGCTGAGAATTTCCAGGTAGGCAGAAGCAGGATGGTTTCTCATCCGATGGAGCATTGGACACTGGGTAGACATGGCAGCACCCTCACGCCGCAGAGGCTAACATTTGACTGAGGTAAGTGTCTAAGAGAGGAACATGGTGATATTGCAACAGATTAAGGAAGAAACAAAGCTGACCTAGAGTGTTCAGGAAGGGCGACGTGGGCAAGTGGAGCTTAATCAAGGAGAAGAGCTCTCAAGCTGCCATCAGAGAATGAGCTGTGATTACACAGGTGCAGTCCAGCAAGAAGCAGGTGCAGGAATCTTAGCAATCTAGGGAACAGCTTGTGCAAATATCTACAGCAAGCAGGAGGATGGCACACCCGGGGGACTGATGGGTGGCTGGTAGGTCTGGAAAATAGAGTGCAATGAGTCTGGGATAGAGGCCAGGGAACTGCATGTAAAAAATAAGGGAAAGGAAGAAAATAAAGATCATGCTGGCTAGGACAAATATAGTAGTGCTCCTCTCGAGAAAAGTGGGAACACAGTCAAGAGTTTTAAGCTGGTAAGTGATATGATCAGATTTGGGCTTGGAATAGAGTACCGTGGTTTCTGCATTGAGAAAACAATTGAAAAAGATTAAAGGAAAAGCAGACAGCTCCATAGGAGATGATAAGATAGTGTAAGCTGAGATGCTAACAATGGACTTAAGTGCTGTTTGGGACAAAAGCCCAGTTGGATTTTGGGATGACTTAGGTACTAGAAGGGAGCCGTGTACACACTTTGATGGATAGTGGGCCTATTCACAGGGGGAAGAACCACTGGGAAATAAGCCAACCAAAGGGAAAAGAACAGAAATTCAATAGACCTGCAAGATTAAGGTTTCCACATGGAAATGTCAGGTAGAGAACAGAAAGCCCAGAGAAGGCTGTGCTGGTGGGACAAATATGGGAGTCAGTGGCATAACACTACACTGGAGGATTAAACTATATAAAGAGAGATGATGGCCTGAGAGGAGAAGGCAGGACTAGAGCCAGCCAGGCAAGGCCTCGATATTTAATGGTGTGGAGTCAGGCCTGATGGTGGTAGTTTCAGGACTCTGGAAGGCTGAGGCAGGAGAATGGCAATTTTAAGCCTGGCCTGGTCAACTTACCAAGATTATGTCTCAAAATGCAAAACAAAAGGGATTGAAGGTGTATCTCAGTAGTTAGATTGATTACCTGTCTAGAATGTACAAGGCCCTAGATTCTATCCCCCAGTACCATGTAAAATATTAGCCAAGCATGATAGCATGTAACTGTAATCCTAGAACTCAGGAAGCTGAAGCAAGAGGATTGCCAAGAGCTTCAGACCATCCTGAGCTACACAGTGAGTTCAGGACCAGCCTGGGACACAGAGCAAGACTCTGTCTCAAAAAATAAGTAAGCAACTAAGTAAGTAAGTAAATAAAAAATAAATCAATAAATGTTTTGTGGATGTTGCTCTGAACAAAGGTCCTATGTTCAACCCCCACTACCGGATGAAAAGCAACAATACTAATTTAATGGTGTGGTAGGAGAGGCCGAGCTTGCAAAAGAGGATTGAGAAACAGCAGCCATAGAAATTAATACGAAAGAAGCCAGGAAAATACTACAGGAGCATAGCATGCATCCAGTGATGAGAAGCAGTCAATCGTGCCACCCTCTGCTGAGAAGCCAATACTAGCAACCATGGAAAGTTTATGCCAGATTGAGTGATTAGAGAGTTATTAGCATCTTTGCAAACTCTGCTACTATAGAATGACCGGAACAGAAGCCAACAGCCAATGGGCTGAAGGGAAGAATGGAGGGCACAACTATTGACAATTCTGTAAAGGAATTCAATATGGAAGGAATTGGGAGGGAAAAGGATGTTGGTGAGAAACTGCAAGAATATGTGAGCTCCAAAAAGGGTCTTTATTCCCAAGACAGCAGTACATCAAAGGCACAGCTAACCCATTCATAGGAGGGCCACCCTGGAGCACACCAAAACCATGAGAAGTCCTAGGGCATGTGGGAAGATCCTGGAGGTTGGACAAGGGTGGCACAAGATATATTTTTTCCCCAAGTGTTTGCTCTATGCATCTTCAGAAAGGATGCCATTCTAGTCCTCAGTGTGAAGGCACACTCATGAGAATTCCTCTCACCCTCTTTATTTTTAATTGACAAGTTAAAGTAATAATATTTTGAGGTCTACGCACATCACAGCAAAGCTAAAGCATGCAATTTTACTTATGTATTATCAATTTACATGACTGTAATCCATTTAGGACCCAGAGAACACAGTTGCAAACATATTTTAAACAAGTGTACAGGAATATATTTACACGCCAAAAGACTTGACCACTCTAAATGTACAAGTGAACAAATTTCAGTAAATTTATCAAGTAGTGTAACAATATTATAATTCTATCTTTGAACATATTTATCACCCTAGTAAGATCTCTTGTGCCTGTTTATAGTTAATCTCTGCTCCTATCTCTCATTCCTGGCTACTTTTAAGCTTTTTATCTCCACAGATACATCTTTATGTATATTTCAGATAAGTCACAGTATGCAATATGCCATCTTTTATGTCTGATTTCTTTCAGTTATATAAACTTTTGGGGGCTCATTCTCATGGTGCACGTGTCCCTTGCCTCTTTTATTGCTGAACAGAAACTTGTTATAACAATAACTCCACAACTTATCTGCCCATCACTATTTGACAGACATAGGCTTGTTCACTCTATGGCAACTTTGAATAATGCTGCTAAGGATATTCACACTCAGGTCTTTGTGTGAACACATGCTTTCAATTTTTTCTAGATAGACACATAGGAGAGGAGTTGCTACATCATATAGTAAATTTATGTTGAGCTTTTAACGAAACTGTCAAATTATTTTCCAAAGTGGCTGTACCACCAAACTGTCTTCAGACTCTGTTGGGTTTTGTGAAAGAGCATGGAAGTGTTGGGCTAAGCGCTGGCACATAAAGATGAAAGAGTCAGTTCCTATGCAGTACACAGTTTAAAAGATTAAAAAAATTAAGTTACTGACTAGTGATATCTCTTTCTTTTTTATCTAAGTAGATGGGTCTATCAAAACGTTATACAGGTAGGGTTGTCCAAAGTGAATACAGAGATGTTAATGTTTGCAGCATACTAAACATCTCTGATTGTCTGGTCTCAGAGCCAAGCAGGGTTGGGTCTAGTTAGTACTTGCATAGGAAACATGAGAGGACTTCTTTTCTTGAAATAATAGTGTGCATCTGATAAATTTCTGACAGAAATCAGAGATTACTAAGAAATCTGAGGTGGGACTTATGTTGGGAATCAATCCAGCTCTGTGAAGCAGAAAATTCCACTCTCCAAAAGCTTAAGTAAATGGAGTTGTTTTTGCTCATACAACTAGAAATCTGGAATCGAGCAATTCAAGGCTGTGATTGTTTCTCCATAAAGTCTTCAGGAGTCTGATCTCCTTCCTAATTTAGGATCCATATTGATAAGATTTGGCCTTTACCTTCATAATTACAAAGCGGGAACCAGAGCTCCTGCCTTCATGTCATCCTTCCAGGCAGCAAATAGGAAACAGTCAAGAGCAAAAAAGTTTGTGCAGCTGACTTTGCCAGTTGGGTTGCTTCGCTTGCCTCTTTGCTCATGTCTGGACCACGTGGCCACTCAGTCTGAACAGGAGACTGGCCACTGAGTATTATAAGCTGGACACGCAGCTGCCCATATAAAGCAGGATCAAGTAGTGAGGAAGAAAGGGAGAACAGGTAATGGTGGGTGATCCATAGTTTTGCCTTCTTAGAGAAAAAAGCCAAGAAATGGAAATTGTATGCCTAAGAAACCTGGCACACAGTAGATCCTTTGTTGATTGTCGTTTGGATCTCTTTCTCTGGACGGATTTGGAAACAAGTAATTTGGTTGAGAAGTGATCCCAGGGACCAGGCACGAAGGAGAAGAGAAAATGAGATGGCTGTGGAGGAAAAAGGCGGAACTAAAACAGATTACCCAGGTGGTTGAACTTGGCAAAGGGAGGTCAATCCAGAAACACCTGGGAAAACATGTAGGATCTGCCAGTGCCCACCTGGAGGGCACACGATTTGGAAATGTATCTGTTGGTTCTGGCTTTCCTTACCTGAGGAATGCTCTGGGAACATTCATTCTCCCAGCTTCCAGGATGAATAATTTGCTCAAGTGACATACAGAGGAGAGAGAGGAGAAAGAGAGAGAGAGAGAGAGAGAGAGAGAGAGAGAGAGAGAGAGAGAGAGAGAGAGAGAGAGAGAGAGAGAGAGAGAGAGAGAGAGAGAGAACCCCTGCGCCAGAATGGAGAGAGACAAAATCCCTGCGCCAAAATGTGGATGGATCCCTGAAAAGTAGGGCCACAGCCCTGAGTTAAACATGAGTTCCCAGGGAGCTGTCCAGCAATAGGCTGCTGAAATCAAGAGTAAGCCAGTATCTGGCCCTCAGGAAAAAAAGTTGAAATTAATGATAAAAGCTAATGAGCACTAGCTAACGCCCTCTATTTTTAGCGGTGACTTCTCATTATACAACATTCCACATGTGATTTTTAAAGATAGCTTCACTGACATAGCATAATACAATACACCTTAAAATTCACCTGCTTAAGTGCACAACTCAGTTTTATTTTAGTATTTTCCTAATGGTTAATGATGTCGACTATTTCTCATGTTTGTTGGATTTGTTGTGTCTTCCTTGGTGAATTGTCTACTCACTTCCCTTGATGCCTATTTTTTAAAATGTATATTTTTGTTGAAACAAAATAATTGGGAATATTTATGGAGTACAGCGCAACGCCTCAATACATGTAAACAACATGTAATGATCAGATTAATTTGTTGCCTATTTTTATTAAGGTATTTGATTTCTTCTATTGTTCACAATAAGTATTTTCTATACATTCTAGATACAAGTCCCATATTGGATTATATGATTTAGGACAATGTCTTCCCATTCTGTAGGTTGTCTTCTCGCTGTCCTAATAGTACTTTTTGAAATACAAAATATTTTATTTTAATCAAGTCCAAATAATATTTTTCTCAATTTTCTTGTACTTTCAAGACTGAGGAAAGTGCTGAACCCTGTTGGCTTCACAGTGGGGAGCTGGGGGTAAGTGGTAACCTGGCGCATGAAATTCGAGAAAGGCTATAAAAAAATAGTTGACATTTAAGCTGGATCTCCAAGGATAAAAGAAGTATACCAGGCACAAAATTGAAGAAGAGCTTTTTGAGTACAGAGAACATCTGGGTGGATTTTCTCCTAATCCACTGTAGCTTCTTGTTACAGTTTATGATAACAGATTCAAAACAAGAGCCCCCACATATGCCAACACCATATGGTAAACACTGAGACTGTTGTAGCTTACAATTATTAAAATAAGGCCAATTTATTTATAGAGGATTCAATTAAAATGTAATGCTACATCTGTGCGGTCTGCTCTGAGAAACAGGGAACAGTGTGAAGAGAGAATAAAACTAGCACTTGTTAGTGATGATGACGCTTCTGAGCATGCAGGTCTACAGTGCCAAGTCCTCCTGCATGAGGATGAGAGCCAGGGAAGATGGCTCGTGCCAGCTCATGCCAACCACAGAGCAGGGAAGAGCTTCCTTCATACAGAGTGGGCAGTGCCTATGTCATCCTGCAGCTCTGCAAGTGGCGCTAGTGCTACTGAAGCCACCCCTGGAATAAATGCACCTCTGGACATAACCTTGAAACTGAGGGGACATTCCCAAAGGAATAAGGTTGTGCTCTTCCACAACCTGGAGTAACAATAGTTTTGCCTCAGAAATCATATTGCTTTGTTGAAAATAACCCAAAAGGGTTATTCTTGTGCCTCTCAGTTCACAGACTGAGATTCATACTCATGTGCATTTTCTTTTAAGCCAAAATTTCCAAATAGTGAAACTGTTTACAAACACCAGGAATACACCAGAGAGCGCTCCTTCTGACTGTCTCTCCTGAATTTGATATCATTTTAATTCATGTCAGTCTCACTGGAAAAATAAAACGGTTGAAATCTCATTTTCATATTTGCATTTCCTTGACTCCCCAGAAGGCTTAACATTTTTGTTATATCTATTAGCCATTTGCATTTCTTTTTTCAATGAATTAGTATTTATCCTTTGTCCAATGTTTGAGAGATAATTCATCTTTTTCTTATTGATGTGGAAGTATACTTTGTATCTATGCTGTGTGTGTTACTTGGCTTTGCATAGGGTCCTTTTTTTCTTACTGTCTTAAGAGGTCTCCATCCTAATGTTTTATGAGTATTTAAATTTTTTCTTTTCTTTGAATGTTCCTTCTACTTTACATACACCCTGCTAGACAACAGAATACGGATAACTAATCCACCTAGACTGAGTGTGTGTGTGTGTGTGTGTGTGTGTGTGTGTGTGTGTGTGTACAAAGAGAATCAGGAGAGACTCAGTATTCATGGGTTTTTTAAGGATCCAACTGCAGAGTCAAATTTAACATCAACTAAGTATAAAGCAGTACTTGAAAGCACAACAGCACATCAGTAGCCCAGCTGCTACATCCTGCCTTTTACAGTTTCCAGCTTAAACTCATCTCCATCCTTCTCCATACCTAAGAAGGACATAGGGCTGTGCCCTGGCTACTTCCTCTTCTGTGTTCCCATACACAACCTGCCTCCAACCTCAGGTTCCTCCCTCCTCAGGTGTCTGTCCTTCTCTCTGTGCCTCTCTGCTTCCCCTGCTCCAACCTACCACAGTCTCCCCCTATGTCTTTCCAGCTTCCTCCACCCAGACTCTTGAGCCTCAGAATCATCTCCTTCCAACCCATTCTCACCTGCAACCAAGAGTGCTTCTAAAATGCAGACTCCACGGGGCTGGGGATAAAGCTCAACAGTTGGACTGTTCCCTAACAAGCACAAGGCCCTGAGTTCAATTCCCCAGCACCAAGTAAGTTGGGCGTGATGGTGCACACCTTTAATCCCAGCTCTCTCGGAGGCTGAGGCAGAAAGGCTGGCATGAATTTGAGCCTAGACTGGACTACATAGTGAATTCAGAGCCAGTCTGGTTACATAGTGAGTTCAGGCCCAGCCTGGACTACAAAGCAAGACCCTGTCTCAAAAATATATATATACAATAATAAAATAAAATACAGACCCCACCTCATCCCTGCCTGCCCAAGCCCCACCTCAGTCCCTACTGCCTCCAGAATACAGCACAAACTTCAATACATGGCCAATGTTGTCCTTCAGGATCCACACACCTGCTGCCTTTTTTTAAACCTTTGTGGCCTCATTCTGAATTTGTGTTTCCTGGTCCTGTGCTCTGGCCAAAACAAACCACTTTAAGTGTTTTAGAAACCTCAAGCATCCTTTTCAGAGGATCTCAACCCTGGCTACACCCCTTTGCCTGCCAGAGACTGAACACGCATTTGTCCAGGTCTTTTTCCTGATTCAGTAGGTCTGGTGGGTCCCTGCATTCACATTCTACAGGAGATTCCCATGGCCAAGGGGCTGTCACCTCCAGGAACCCCAGTGCCTGGAACCCTCTTCTACCGCCAACCTCAGCCCTACCCTATCACAAACCCCCACACTGGATAAACTCTTTTCTTTCTAGAAAGCAAACCCAGACCTCTTTCTCCAGAAATTTTCCTTGACTATCCAGTTAGACTCCCTTCCTCACAGTGTCTGCCAGCGCCCTGGGCATTCCAGATTCAAACAGTTATCGCCTTGGATTCCCATGTGTCACATACACTTAGCTGATGAAGAAGTAGCAAGGCTTGAGAGGACCAACTCCAACTCTGAAAGAGGTTCACGGTGGGTAAAAGGCTACCAAACAGCATGACACATCATGGGGAAGAAAATTTTTAAAAAAGCGTTTATGAAAAGAAGATTTCATCCACACTGTAAATTTCATTGTCTTACTTTAAGAAGTTGCCCCACCAATCCTGCCTTCAGCAAACCCCACCCTGTCAGCCGCTGACACGGCACAAGACCCTCCACCAGCACAAAGATTACAAGGCTCAGGGGATGGTTAGTTTTTTTAGCAATAAAATAGTTTTCAGTTAAGGCATGGGCATTGTTTTTAAGCGGTATATTGCATACTTAATAGACTAAAATAGAGTGTGAATATGATTTTTATATAACTTGGAAATTTTAAATATTCATAGGACTGACTTCATTGCATTATTTGCTTTATTGGATTGATGCTGAGCCAAACCCGCAGCATCTGCCAGGAGGTATGCCCACAATCGCCTGATTCTCGCCTCCCGCCCCGGACCCTGACTTCAGGAACAACTGGGGCAGTAGCTATATTGCTCATCACTTTATCCCCCGAACCCAGTAAAGACATGACGCATAGCGGCTGCTCAGCGTTTTGAAAGGTGGAGCGACTATGGAGCGACTGAAAATGATGTCTCCGACAGTTCGCCTGACTAGTCTCGGGTCTCCGCCCGCCCGTGCTGATGCGCAGTCTGGCCTGCAGACGGCGCCCGTCTGCCGCTTACTCTCGGACTGCTGTCAGTCAGACAGGTGCCCGACGCTCAGTGGTCCTTTCGCTGCACTGAAGATTAAGTAGGAGTTGTTCATCCCCGGCCGATGTATAAAACCTGAGTGCTGTCCCTTCACTTCTAGCGATAGGTACCACATCCCCTGCCTTGCGATGAAGAGAGCCGTAACTGTAGCAACCACTGGCGGGTTTCCTGTTCCCACGTGGGGAAGGGAGAGGAGCTGGAGAGCCGGGGTCAGAGGGAGAGAGCTGATCGGTGTCCCTGCGCCGCTGCTGCTCCTGGAGGAGCAGAGAGCAAAGTTCCCTACGTCTCCAAGCTACTAACTTCTCTCTCTCTCTCTCTCTCTCTCTCTCTCTCTCTCTCTCTCTCTCTCTTCTGAGGGAGGCAAAAGCCCAAGTCTAGACCGGACAAGCTTCCGCAGAAGCATCCAGAGGAAATGTTGCCCTTCGTGTGAGCAGCGGCAGCCACAGCCTCCTCCAGCCCGGCAGGAGCCCAGGCTGGACCAGCTATGAATACATCCTGCTGCCCACCTGCCGCCCACCCGGTGCCGCCCAACGGCTCCCAGCGCCCCGCAATCCCTTCTCTCCGAAACCAGAGCGGCAGCGGGTTCTGCGAGCAGGTCTTCATCAACCCCGAGGTCTTCCTGGCCCTGGGCATCGTCAGTCTGCTGGAAAACATCCTGGTCATACTGGCTGTGGTCCGGAACGGGAACCTGCACTCGCCCATGTACTTCTTCCTCTGCAGCCTGGCGGCGGCCGACATGCTGGTGAGCGTGTCCAACGCCCTGGAGACCGTCATGATCGCCATTGTCAACAGCAACTACCTGACCTTCGAGGACCGGTTCATCCAGCACATGGACAACGTCTTCGACTCCATGATCTGCATCTCGCTGGTGGCCTCCATCTGCAACCTGCTGGCCATTGCGGTGGACAGGTACGTGACCATCTTCTATGCGCTGCGCTACCACAGCATCATGACGGTGAGGAAGGCCCTCGCCTCGATCGTGGGCATCTGGGTCTGCTGCGGCGTCTGCGGCGTGGTATTCATCATCTACTCTGAGAGCAAGATGGTCATCGTGTGCCTCATCACCATGTTCTTCGCCATGATGCTCCTCATGGGTACCCTGTACGTACACATGTTCCTCTTCGCCCGGCTGCACGTCAAGCGCATCGCGGCACTGCCGCCCGCCGACGGGGTGGCCCCGCAGCAGCACTCGTGCATGAAGGGCGCGGTGACCGTCACCATCCTGCTGGGGGTGTTCATCGTCTGCTGGGCTCCCTTCTTCCTCCACCTGGTCCTCATCATCAGCTGCCCTGCCAACCCCTACTGCATCTGCTACACGGCTCACTTCAATACCTACCTGGTCCTCATCATGTGCAACTCCGTCATCGACCCTCTCATCTACGCCTTCCGCAGCCTGGAGCTGCGCAACACCTTTAAGGAGATTCTCTGTGGCTGCAACAGCGTGAACCTGGGGTAGGATGAAGAAGCATGCTTGGGCGATAGGGAAACAGGTCAAGAATCACATGTGAGCTTATCTTTTGTCTTTAAGTTTCCCTTTAAAGGGGGAAAGTGGCCTAGGACAGTCTCCCAGGGAGGATCCCAGAGTGGGTAAGTCGCATCTCTGATTCCCCACAGCTCCTGGAAAAAAGCAGTGCAGGCTGCCCTCGTGCCACCTGCCCTCCCTCCCCTGCCCCCAGGGCTTACGATGCCCAGCCGTGCCGCTGCTTCGCCCCTGTGTCTTCTGGGTCTTGAGTCAACCAGCCTGGAGCATGCTCACAGGTGGGAAAGGTGGCTCGACTCTCCCAAAAGCAAACCTGTTAGCTGTGGCCTCCAGATGCCAGCTACACAGGAAGCTCTGTGCTTTTTTTCCTTGAGAGTTTCAACTTCCTTTTTCTACTTAAAATAAGCAATTGTCTCAAAACATTGAAGTCTTGTTGAAAGGAACAATGTGATGCAATTTTTGTTTTGGCTCACTCATCCACACCAGCCTCCCTGCCCCCCAAAATAGCATGGAGACGTCCCCCCATCTACCTCTGCTGCTACTGTGCTTCTTGTCATGGTTGGGGTTTTGTGCATAAAATCTAAGGTAGCCTTCTCATTCTGGTAAGAGACGGAAAATGCTGGGACAGTCACAATATGCCTGCTGTGTGCTGGTATTTTTAAACCTTGCCATTTCATGGTACACACTCCTTTATTTAAAGTATATTTTTTATTATGCCTTTCCAGCTTTTAAAGCAAGAGAGAGTTTCATGGGTGGGAGAGTGTATATACCTCAAGAAATTGCTTTATGGTCTTTTAGCTGGTTTGAGAAACTATAGAACTGCCATGCGGCTTTCTTGGGAGCTCTTCTTCTGTTCATAGAGACTGCGTCTCCATCACTACATCAACAGTATCTAGGAGAGAGGTTTTCTTGTTCGTTGGTCCTTTTGCTCAATGTGATGCTAAAGTTGCTGACCCTGTTACCAACCTTCTCACTGAATAAACAACTCATTCCATGAGCATGGGACGAGACTTGCTAACTGGCGCTGTATCCTGCAGCCTGATTGTGCCACAGGCACCCACCAGCTCCTTTCTTGCTCCGGACCTCTTCAGCCCACCCCATGAGTTCTTATATTGTGTTGTTTCTTTGGTGTGTGCCTGTGTGTTTTCCTTGTGTTGGAATAAATCTGAAGTCTTTTTTTTTTACTTGAAATTTTTCTGCTAACCAAGCAAAACCATGTGTTTCTTGTGATGTTTGGAAATAAAATCTTCTGTGGCTGCTGAACCTGTGTCACATTGCAATACACCACCTGGAGTAATGGGGTCCTGCCCGCGGCCATTGTATGGAGCACTGCAAATCTGGAGTGATCTCATAAATGGTACAAACAGCCCCATTGATCAGAGAGCGTGTCTTTTCTAGCGCAATGCCTTTTAGCCAAACTACCAAACCTTCCCATTTAGTTTCCAAAAATACCAGGCTCTTGTCCCTATGCCACCATCATGCCCCATTATTTTAATTCAGACACCAAATAATATGACAGGTCTCTTGCCACTCTGCAAATAAACGTGGAAAATGGAAAACTGAATTCATTGAAAACTGTAATAACAGATATATAGTGGCTTTTTCTATGTAAACAACAGGAAAATACCTTGTTTTTCTTTCTTTCACAGTTTTTCTCATTATTACATTTCATCTTGTCAACAAACCTCAAACAGGTGTGTCATTTTCCAGATGACATTGAGTCACAGAGGGGTTTTGTGATGGTCCAAGGGTATCCCACTTTCCAGCTCTCCTCATAGAACATGACACTTCATGAGGGAGCTCCCACCTCAGAGCAACTCCACAAATCCCTGGGACTGTGTTCAGGCGTGGGGTCTGACTCAGTGGGCCCACATGGGGCCCAAGCTTCTGCACTTCTGACTCAGATTCTGCCCCAGGAAGATGACTATGCTGGTTTGAGAACAGCTTTTGTGTGTCTGTGGGTCTGTGCATGGTACTGCAATCAGACCCAGGTCTTTGCATGCACTAGGCAAGTGTTTCAACACTGAGTAACATCCCCAAGCCAACCTCTAATTTATAATCCTCAGCCCCAACCTCCTGAGTAGCTGAGATTAGAGGCATACACCACTGCACGAGCTTAAGGACAACATTTGAAGTGGTGCCAGCAGAAAGGACTTTCAAAGGAAAATGACAGGAAGCACTTGTCCTTAAAGTGGGCCGAAGCCCACATCAAGAACCAGCAGCTACCTCCCAGGTACTCGCTCCTCGGAGCCTTGCAATAGCCCCCCAAGGGAGATACTGAGCTTGTCCGTATTTTGCAGATGAAGCAGAGAGGTTAAGGAGCTCACTGTGGAAGTTCAGCTGCCAAGAGGAGATTGAAGTTGGGGCTGCCCAACCCACATCCCCAGTGTCTCCTCAGGACCAGACTTTTTTCCTGGCACCCACTTCTCAGAAAATGTCCCTGAAAACAGGGGTGTCGCTGACTCTTCTACCACCCCTGTCTCAGACCTACATGGGGAAACCCACTGGACATTTTAAGCAACAGAATAGTCAAGAGTGAAAATATGAAACTTCCTTTCCCTACTCCCCCCGTCCCCCTGAGG
Organism: Ctenodactylus gundi; assembly: GCA_004027205.1. NCBI lineage: Eukaryota > Metazoa > Chordata > Mammalia > Rodentia > Ctenodactylidae > Ctenodactylus > Ctenodactylus gundi. The sequence goes on along the minus strand of PVKB01003057.1, from coordinate 166,628 downwards.
TGCCAGCCTCACAGCAGGATTTTGTCAGGCAACTGGCAGGTTTGGTAAAGTAGATTTTCTGGATGCTTGATGTTCTTATTTAAGTTGATGCTTAAGGTTAATTTTAACGCGTTTCTATGAGTCTAGGAGCTAAAATACCCTCCCTCCTTGTTGGCTGAAGAGATTTTTATCTACCCTCACTTGCAATAAAAGGTGTTCACTAGCAGCCAGTGCGATTGTTTAAAAACAAAGCAGAGGATATCAGTCTTACTTAAAGCTTTCAGTGTCTCCCACCTCATTCTAAATGAAATTCTGGATCCTCCCTTAGCCCTACAAATCTCTCCTGGTGTAGTCTGGGTCACTCTCCAACCCTCCTATACTCATCCCCCTTCCTTCTCACTGGAATCCACCATGCCAACTCCTGCCCCAGGGCCTTTGCAACTGCTGTTTTCTCTGGTTGGAGTCTCTTCCTGGTCCTTCCTGTGACTTTTTTTTTTTAATATATATATCACTCAGCTCCTGGACAAATTCCTGGAGAAACCTTCCAGGACTGTTCTCTATAAAGCAGACCTCAGTCATTCATACCACCACTGTTTTATCATTTATCTTGCTATTCTATATTTTCTTATTGGTTTATTTATTAGATTCTGATCAATCTCTTCACTAGAAAGCAGTGGCTAATAGATAAAAGGCAGATATCTAATATCATTATATATGTTTTTATCTACTACATAAAAGCAGGATCTAATCAATTAAAAAGGACTTTTGATGAATATGTGTGCACTAATTCACTTAAATATGAGTTCAAATTGACCAGTACAATATAAAACACCTGTGGTCCTCAACTTTAAGTGAGTGTCAGCACCAAGTGTGGATTTTGGCAGAACAGCTTGTTCCTCGTATCTTGCGATACAGTACATCAGAGATCATGACCAGACAGCAAAGATCTTCAAAGTCCACAGGGGATTCTGATGCACACCCAACTCAGCAGCCACCTAAACCCAGCAGGCTCTGCCTGTCCTTAAAGAGAAATAAAACCAAGGTTCCCAGAGCTTGAAGCTCGATTCCATAACCCTGCCCCTCAGGGTATCATCTACTTTAAATGAATGTTGGGGCATCAAAAACCAACACAAATCCAGAAATCGGGGAGAATCAAAGAGCAAAATGCTGAATTTAAAAAAAAAAAACTTTTCCTCCAAAAAGCTCAACCTTGTGCACCTACAGACACCTTTTCAGGAATCAAAACGATAAATAACATCATATGGTGCTTATTGTGCAGGAGAGACTGCCTGAGCCTTTGTCAATGTTAACGCATTTAATCCTTGCTGAAATTCCACAAGGCAGGTGCTGTTAGCTCTTGTCGTAGATATAAGAGACCTCTGGATTGCAGAGGCTAATGTCATGACCCAGCCTACTCAGCAGAGAGGAGTCATAAGGAAGGGACCATTCTCCCTACAGGATCACAGCACACACACGCTAGTACTCAGAGAACTCTTGACAAAAGCCTACAGGCAATGACATTCAAGTTTGGGCTGCTATGGATGAACAAAAGATTTAGGGGAGCCAGACAGAACTGCCTGGTCATAATTTCTCACTTCCAGGGATCTTAATTTCTCATCTGTAAAATGGGATTTCTGGCTCTTTACCTGAAAGCCCAAGCTTGTGACTATTAATTGAAGTGTTAACAACTTCCACAACATCTTTAAGTCAGAGACTTCACAGCCCCCGGTCCTCCATGTGTCAGTCTCTAGAAGTCCCTGAAATGCCTCTTCTCCACTACGCCAGTAATTGGCATTCACAGGGTAGAAAGGAGGAGAAAGGGGACAAGTTCAGCCTCATGTTTCCAGAAGTAAGGAGCCAAGTCCCTGGAGAGCTGCAAGACTATTCTATTTTAATAGCATGATGTTCCCAAGTAAATCCGACAATTTTGTTAGGCATTAATAGTATGTCTCAGTGGATACCACCTTGTTTATGGAACTCCCAATTGCTTAGGTAGCGTGGCTTAGAAATGGGACTCGAGTAGTACCTGCAGTGAAAGGAGCCAGTTGTAACAAAATTATCAAATAGATGGGGCATGAATATGGCAGCGTCATGGAGGGAAGCTTTAAAGGATGAAAGTTTGATAAAATGTAGGTTTAAAAATAAAAACTGTGAAAAAGAGATAAATGTCCAGAAATGGGACAAGAGAGGAGAAGGCCATTGCCTGCTGAGACAGAGAAGAAAGAAAAGCTCTCACTCACATGACTGGCCAGGAGGGAGCAGAGATTCGACTCTGGACAGCTGGCCATCTGACTGGCACACACCACCCGTTCCAGGGTGCTCTGGGGAGACTATAAGAAAGCCCCCTGTACACGCTTTACCCCCACTTCTCAGCCTCAGCACCACAGGCAGTTGGAGCCAGGTTGCTCTTGGTAGAGAGTTGCTCTGAGCATTGAAGACTGCTGAGCATCATCTCAGGCCTCCATCCACAAGATAACAGTAGCATCATCAAGTTACAACCCATGATTCATGACAAGAATGTCTCCATACATTGTTAAATGTCCCCAGGAAGCAGAATCAGCCCCAGGCAAGAACCCGTGCATGACCCCCATTTCTTCTCGGCAGGTTTTTCTTTGGCTATGATGTCACACTCAGGTCGATTTGTGCACACTGCCCAGGCTATGCAAGTCAACATCTGTCATCATGCCTGGAAAATTGCCAATGCTCAGAAAAAGGTCTTGTTGAACTAGGACAAACAGTGTTAGCTCAAGAGAGCAAACAGCGCACACAAGGGCGACATACCACGTTAACACAGGTCACTTCCCTGAACCCTTAAGGAAAAGGCGAGGGGCCTTAGCAAAAGTCCCCAACCCTCACAGCTTTTCCTGGCAGGAAACTTTCACCATTTGTTATATTTATCTGTTAATATCTCTCTCTCTCTCTCTCTCTCTCTCTCTCTCTCTCTCTCTCTCTCTCTCTCTTTATACCAGCCCAGGAGGTAAACTGAGAACAGGCAGACAAAAGAGAACTGGTAAATTCAGCAAATGTAAACACGGAGTTTTGACAGTGGAATTCATAAATCAGGGTACACCTTGATTCCCAGAGTGCCAAGTCAGACAGACCTGTATTCAAGTTCTGCATCTTCTAATTGGTGCCTGATGATCACTAAGGTTCAGTTTTCTTAGCCCACATAAAAATGGGATAATAAGTACTTTTGGACTGTGGTTTAAGGCTATCTTAAATAGAAAAGTCAGGGCCAGGAATGTAGCTCAGTGGTAGAGCACTTGCCTAGCATGAACACAGCCTGGGGCTCAATCCTCAGCACCACAAAAATAACAGTAGAACAGAATAGAATTAAAAAGGAAAAGGATGACACATGCAAAGGACACAGCATAGCTGGTGCCCAAGAGTCCTGCCAGTGAGTGGAGCTGGGTTAGAAGAAAACCTAGGACCATTCCTTCCTGGTGGTCAGGATTTCTCTCAAGTTAGCATCAGTCTCGGTTTCAACTCAGTCTTCAGGAGCAACTGTCACTAAAGAGACACAGGACCCATGTTCCTCTAAGACGAAGACGTGATATAAAGTGGCTCTCGCCAGCAAAGTTGGAATTCAGCAGCTACTGAATTGTGATTTCACTTTATTAATTAAATTCTCCTTTATTTGGCATAAAGGTGGCGTGGGGTATTGTTAGCATTATATTTATTGAGCCATGTAGAAAAATTCATTAAGCTGTAGTATTTGTGTATTTTTAATGGAGTGTCAAAAATATGCAGAAAAGTCCTTATATCTCTTATGATATTGTTCATAATATCACACCAAAATCATGTTCATGTTTCACAAGAGCTATCAACTGCATAGATGTGGCTACTCCTATGAGCAGCTGGCCAAAGAAAAATGTTTTCCCAAAACACCTTAATAATCAGCTCATCTGCCCAAACACTGCCCAGAGTGCAGGCCCTTATCCTAACAGAGTTGTCATAGCTTTATTTTTAATTGTAAAAGGAAACAATCCTTCTTGTGTTTACTGCATTGATTCCACGATGCGTGACGGACTTTGAAGAGGTTGGCACATTCCAGTCAACCTCAGAGGAAACTCAAGAGCCACATCACAGATGGTCCTTAGGAATAAGTGCCACAAGAGTGGCTTTGAAGGGCTCTGTTTATCAGTGAAAGAAATTCTGTTTGCCCCACCCTGAAAAGACAAGGCTGCAGAATGGAGGAAACACAGAGCTGACATGCAGGAGAATTTGGGACCAGGCCCAGGGCTGGGCTCCTGTGACAAGACCAAGAGCTGCCATCTCAGGGCTCAGGTGTCCTTCTTTGGACTAAGCCCTGGGGTCAGCACTCATTCTTGTCCACACAGTCATAAGTCACTGCTGCCTTAGCACTGTCCCCACCTCAATGCCAGCCTCAAGGCCATGCCTGACCCACACCTGCTAATAAAGCCAGGTCTGTGTTTCATGGCAGCCCAAAGAGACTCAATACCTGTACCTGAACTACGGGGCCAGAGGCCCCTCCTCCTCCTGGGCCTCTGAATGCCCAGCTACAGGGACTGCAAGGGTAAGTGTCAAGCCAACATCAGAGAAAGAGGTAAAAGAAGAGACTCTTGTTGCTAGCATGTGAATGGCAGGATACAGCTGTGCCTGAAGCTAGATCCAATGCTAGAATTTTTTGTTACTAAGCTACTAAATATTGGTCATTTGTAACCAACAGAATTCTGACATTTGTAAAGGCCAATGCATTGTTTCATCCAAGGCCAAAATAAAGTGAGAATCATGGAGAGAAAGCAGATGGAGGAAAAAGAGAAGACAGGGGCTGTGAGTGAGAAGAGTGGAGGACTCGAGGCTGGCCAAGTCCAGGTCTCCTTCGATCTGGGTCGAACACTGAGCTCACACACTTGCAAATAAATCAGCCATAAACAACACAAATGACAGTGAATCACAAGAATAGAGGATGCAAGGTAACGACTGACCTACCGTCTCCTCACAAATGAGTTAAGGGCAAAACAACGAGACATTTCTGGTTAAAGGGTGCAGGAGAAGGCAGAACTCTGGACGTCAGAACCCACATTTTCAGGGCACTAAGCCATTCCGCTCTTTTCTCACTCCAAGGTTGCCAGATGGAGCCAGATCACAACATGTGTGTGCTACTGTGCCCATAGGATACACTGGTATTTGGACAAGCTGGGATCCTTGGCAGTTGCATCTCTAGGGACAGACCCACTTTTGGGGAGTGGAGGCTTAGAAATCGGCTAGGAAATTACCTCTTCAGGGACTTGAGGACAGGCTGGTGGGGACTGATCTGTGGCAGTGTGGGAGTGGGCAACCTGGGAAAGAGGCTGCCTTGGAGAGTGGAAAGAAGAAATGGGGGGGGGGGGGGTGTTTCTTGCATAGGATGCCAACAAAACCTTCTCCTCATCTGAGTCACTAGTGCCTGGAAAAATGGATTTAGCTTTCAGAGAAACAATGAAGCGTCAAGCTCAACTTTGAGGCTGGTGCACAGAAGATAGCAGGAGTGCACAGAGTAAGTAGGAGAGCCTCTATCTATGTGTACCTGTTCCTCTTCCTAAGACCACTCTAACTGGAAGTGGGATGAGAAGGGCTCCGTCCCTTCTTCTCCACACTCACCAGCGCCTGGCACACACCCAGTCCAATGCATCGCTCAGAACTGTTTGAGGACTGAGCACACGAGTGCACAGGGACCTATTTAATTTATTTAATATTTAATTCATTTAAGCAGCTTAACAATGGAACACAGAGCCTAGTGTGAGTTTCAGAGGTAATCAAGATCTGAATGCTACCTGGGACCTGCTTTCTATTGCCTCCCCCTCAGCATGAAGCAGTTTATTTCTGTTCCTTCACCAAGAAAAACGATATGACACCAGCACCCAGGTCAAGTGCCACTGACATGTGTCAAGGAAATAATCCATGGGAGTCTCCCTGGCTTAGTACAGTGTCTGGCACCATGAGCGTGATTCCCTACTGCTAGTATCACTAAGAAATATTAGTCACCTATTATATCTGCAACACACCTCTATGGGCTTCTCAAATAGGAATGCATACCCAGAGTTCCCAGGGATCTTGTTGAAATACAAACTCTGAGTCTTAGGTGTTCTGAAGTATGAAGTATCCCTCAAAGACTCATGGGTTGAGGTTCTCGTCCACAATGTAGCAATGGTCAGAGGTGAGACCTGGAGATCTGCCTGGATCATGAACCATCAGCCTCATCAATGGGCTAACCCATCTATGAACTCACAGCTGGGTGGACTGTTAGGGAGCGGGGCCAAGTGGAGGAACTCGGGATGTGCTTTTGAAGGGTAGATTGTGTCTCAAGTCTCTCTCTCTCTCTCTCTCTCTCTCTCTCTCTCTCTCTCTCTCTATCTCTCCCCTGCTCTGTCTGTCTCTGTCTCTGTCTCTCTCTTTCTCTCTCTTTCTCTCTCTTTCACTCTTTCTCTCCCCCCCCCTTGCCATTTGTGTGTTCCCTCCTCACCATGAGCTCATCCCCCTTTCCTCTGCCACACCCCTCTGCCATGGTGATTTTTGCCATGGAGTCTGCCGATCACCAAAGCCTCTGAAATAGTAAACCTTTCCTCCCTTCACATTGGGTATTTCATCCCAGCAATATAAAAGGAAACAATACAAGGAGGACGGACCCTTTGCATGTCAAAAAGGCACCAAGTTGCTGCAGATGTTGGTCTGATTACCATACTTGGCACAGTGAGGCCTCCCATGGCCAAGACACCAGATCAGGACAAGTCAATTCACTACAGCTGAAAGTCATAGCCAGGAAGGTGGCTTCCTCACAAAGCAATCAAATCGATTCAATCACAGGTATCCAAAAAAAGAGAAAGAAATGCCTAGGGAAATCAAAAAAGATCATAATGAAATGAAATCATCTTGTGCTTTTCTTCTCAAGAAATTATTTTTCTTTCTTCTTCCCATTTTTGGAAGCCTCTTTACAGAGCACCACTTGTTGGGGTGAAACGAGGCATGAAGTGAGTTATCTAAGCACCCCAGACATTAGCATGAGTCACTAGAACAGTCCACTGAGCCACTCACACTCAGATGACTTTGCTAATACGAGGTCCCATCAGAAAATCCCAGGAAGAGTGAAAACAAGCTGTCTGGCAAGTAAAGCATAGAGCAGTGGGAAGAGAGACAGATGCGAGGGTGAAAGTGCTCCTGGAACCATGATCACTGGGGCCAAGCAGACCAAAACCACTTAGGGCAGCTGCTGTCAAATTTGGAGGCACCTGCAAAGTATGCAACATACAGATTCCTGGTGCTCCTCCCTCCCTCCAGGAAATGTGAGTGAGCCAGCAGGGCACTATTCTAAGTGCTTCAACATGACATTTTAGATACTTGGTATAGTCGAATCAGGACTCAGATTGTATCAGTTCTAGGAGATGCTCACCTCTCAGAGAGTAGAGTTTCCCATTTGCAAAATGGTAATAAGAACTGGCTTAAGGAGGGTGGCAAACATCCCAGAGGAAAAGTCCAAGACTCTCCTGAGTAAATTGCAACCCCATGCAACATGTTTTCTTATCTGAGTAAGATTTCATCTGCTTTATCTCACATCTTACCTACAATCAAAAGCCAATTTAGCAATCACCAGTTTCCTTACTGCTTGACTGACTACAGAGGATTCAAAAGCCATAAAACCTGTGCTTTCTGCTAGCTAGAAGAAAAGCCCCATAAGAACCGAAAATATGACCACAAACAAGAGAATGTGAAATTCAAGTTTACCGCCCCATGACCCTATACCTGGGTACATGCAGCTTAAGGCCTAAAGGACCAATTATAGGGTGAACAGAGATTTCGTGTAGTGTGGGTGGATTAAACAGCTTGAGGGTCAGGGATTGGGCTGTTTAGCTGGCACATAGGTTGGGCATTGGTCAAAAGAGGACAAACCAGAGTTGCCTGATAAGGTGGGAGAGTAGGTAGATAGGCTGTGAGTTAAGGGAGAAAAACTTTCTCAGGCTCTGCTACCTCCACAGTCTGAAAGAATGTCATCCCAAAACCTTCTCTATCTCTCAAGATGGCTCTGATTTGCTTCGATTTCTCCCTGGAGCATGAGGAAGACCCAATAGCATAGAACTTCTGTGCTATCGTTCCCCCAGGCCCACAGAAAATCAGCAGCTCCTTCCCTGTCATGTCCCTCCATCTGTGAGAGAGAAAGAGAGGGGGGGGGAGAGACAGAGAGAGAGAGAGAGAGAGAGAGAGAGAGAGAGAGAGAGAGAGAGAGAGAGAGAAACAAGCCAGACAAGTTTCAGGAGTGTTAACATTTGTGCCACTCTCTGAACAATCATATGACCAGCACTCTTGTTCCAGTCTGCATTAACTGCTCCCTGGAGAGTCCCTGGAGAGGCAGCATCCACTGCACCCAGCCAGGTGGGCCAGGAAGGATGGCGACCAAAATATGACAGACAGAGCCAATCACTGTCCACTTCTCTCCTTTACTCTACTCTGTTCCCTAACACCTTCCAGTGCTCCTTTGTAGCAGACTGCCACCATCCACTCATCCTTGCAGTGGGGTCGTTTGATTCCCTGCAACGTCTCAGGTCAAAATCTAAATAACCACTTAGTGCATCATGTATCTAAAGGGACTGAAATACCCTTAACACTATGCAACATCACAAAAGTTCTTGGGGGCGGGGCACCTTCATTTTGAATAGAGTGGCCCTACAGGTTTGGTTCTCTATTTCTTTGTTTCAAACATTCAAGGGCTTGCCAAAGCTGGTGTGCTACAGGGGGCTCATTTCTCATTCCTAGACTTGTCCTTGGCCTCACAATACCACCAGACAGGAGCTTGGCTTTTTCCAGGCTGCAGTACTCTTGGGAACTAACCACAGGGAAATGTGTTATGAATCAGACCAAAAGACATATTAACGGTAACGGTAACTTAACTTTGAAAAGTCATAGAAAATGAAAACGAGTTAATCGTTTGGTCACATCATTTTCATTTAAACCTCTCTTCCAATGCTCTCCCTCACATACACAGTTAGCAATTATAACAAATGACTGCTGTTATTATGTATGCAAATGTTCTAACAAGACTATTCATATCCAGAGTAGCCAAAAGGTGAGAAACCCCAATGTCCATCAAATGGTTAAGGGATATACAGTATGGGGTAATCCAGAAAGGAAACACTACTCAGGCACAAAGAGGACTGAATTATGTTTGTAACGTGAATGAGTCTCAAGCACAGTGTGCTAAATGAGGGAAGCCAGACACAAAAGACTGTTTTGAATGAGTCCTTCACGGAAGTGTCTAGAAAAAGCAATTTTACAGAGATAAGGTAGATCAGTGTGTGTCCAGAACTGGGGTGGGGATGAGGATGGATAGCTCAGGGGAACCTAATGAGCTGACAGGGTGGTCCTAAAACAGAATGATGACACTGAAAAATTTTTGGTTGCACATTTACTATGAATAAATTTTATGGCGATACATTATATCTCAATAAAATTGCTTAAAACTGTCTTTACCTTTTAAAATAAGAAAGGAAGTGGCTAAGTTAAATGAGACAACGTACATGGTGACAGCCCTCAGTGAGACAAACGGTGCACCACTTTCCTGGGTTAACAAGAAGTCCTGGTCACTTCAGGCACCAGGGACTGACAGCTGCACGGGTATCAGGGAGACAAGGCTCTGTCCTGCTTACAGCAGTCTCCAAGGACAAACTGGTGCAAGCTCTTTGAGGTCAGAGTTGACCCATGTGGAATCCTGCTGTATTCCTCGACACGAAGTCACTCAGCCCCTTAATGCATTGTGGGCCAGGCCTGCAACCATCCTCAAGCTGTACAGTTCTGGGACCCATGCCCTTCACAGCTCAGCCTCTTTCTCAATGGGTCACAAGTTGCTACAGCCATTTTCATGACAGAACCCTAGTCCCTTCCAGGTTGTTGGAAAAAAGAGAGTGCTTTATTAAATTTTAATTGCAGCTAAACAACTTGTAATTGTTGTGTATGAGAACAACCCAAATATTACACAGGAGATACCGATTTAAAAATTATGCATCTTTGCCAGGGCTAGTGGCATACATCTGCAGTCCTACTCAGGAGGCTAAGGCAGGAGGATGGTGACTTCAACGTCAGCCTGGAAAATTTAACAAGTGTTGTGGTTTAGATTTGGAACATTCCCCAAGTCTCATGTATTAGAGTATTACAGATTATCTACAGAACATATGCTGTTAGAAGATGGAAGCCTGGTCTAGAGGGGTGAATTATGGGTGTGTGGTAGATTATAGGTGTATAATGGCAGACAGGGGTGTAGTAGGTTGTAGATTACAGGTATAGTAGATTGGATTATACGTTTCAGGCATTTGGTAGAGGCTTAAACCTGAAAGGGTGAACACTGGGCTGGCTGGACTCAGCTTCTCCAGCATCAGGTGAGTGGTTGATGCAAATCTTCCACCACTGACCTCAGGAGGAGAAACACACAAGAAGAGGAGGTGGTGGAATTGTCTCCAGCTAGCATGGGCTTTGGCTTTAGCGACAGGGAATTGGACCTAAAGCACAAATGTCTTAGTCTCTCTCTCATTGCTAGGATACAAAACCCAACACCTACAACGTAAAGGAATCAGTCTTCCCAGAAAGGGAAGATGAAGAAAGGAAAGTTGGGGTATACCTGGCCAGCATCACCTGGCCAGGACCAGGAACAATGGAACAGATCCCTACACCTACCTGACCATCCAGGGTCTTCCATGTCTGGCATCCCTGATTCTGCAGTAACAGTAGTTCCAGCATATTCATGCTGGATCTAGATGACTGTCTCATCACAGACAGAGGGACTGCCTGGGGGAGCATAGAGGACAGCCCTGTTAGTCTACCTCATAGGAATCTGGCAGGCTGAGGACCCACCAGGAAACCTGGGATACAACACAGAGTGCGGTGGTCAGGAAGGGATAATGAAAGAACTGCTGGGGAGAACACAAACCTGAGGAAATGAGAGAGATCAGTTAGTGTCAGGAATAGGATCCTGGGAGCACGGGGAAGAGGTTCTTGTTTTACTTTCTGGGTGGGGTGGGAAGGCAGGTCAAGCAAAGGCCAGGGAAGATCCTCCATTAATGAAATGCAGGAAGAAGGGTAAGTTCAAAAGAATGAAACATCTGGGTTGTCACATCCTGCGTGCATGTCCTCTGCCTTGTGTAGGTTCTGAAAGGGCACCCTGGTCCCCATCACAATGAGATGCACGTGGGAGAAAGGGCTGGGGCTGGGATTACTGAACCAGCTTCTGACCTGGAACAGTGCTCAACGACAGGACCCCTGCCCCCAGCCTGCTGCGGAGAACACTGTCTACCCAGGAAGCGCTGCTGTGTGGCCTGCAGAAAGGGGTAATTAAGATGTCATGTGGCACCTTCACCTGCGGTCTCATGCATGGTGACAGCTGTTCCTATTCTCAGGGACTGTACACTTCCCTCCCAGGGGACTCTTCTCCTTGACCTGTGGGATCAAGAGTTCTGTGTTATTTGCACAGCAGTCAATGTTTTATCTTTGCATTATATAAAAATTTCCTTCTCTAAAACAAAAAAGGAAAGGAAATGCCTGTGTCAAAGGAAATTCTCATGAGACTCTGTGTCCTTACTGGAATAATTGTCAGCACAAATAAATGATACAAAATCACAACTTTCGATGCGACATGTCCACGTGTATACAAAGTGTGGTGTGATCCTGTCCCTCCACCCAGTCACTGTCTCACTCCACTCCCCTGTCACTTCCCCTCCTCAGCTGTCTCCCCTCTACTGTATGTCTCTCCTCCCCTAGAGGACACACAGGAAAGCATGTCGTATTTGACTTTGTTTTGTTGTCCTTGTTGTTGGTTGGTGAGAGCTGCGGTTTCAACCCAGGGCCTTTGCACTAACCTACACCCTCTGCTACTTTTTTTTTTGAGATGCTCTTCTCCATTAATTGCTAAATTTCTAAGTTTGGTGTTGAACTTGTGATCATCCTGCCTCAACCTCTAGAGATTATGCATGCAGGACACAATGCCAGGCTGTTATATCACTGTCAGAGTATAATTTTAATTGCTTAACATGACAATCTCCCAGGCTCCCCATGCACTTATACATGGTGTGACTTTGGTCTTCATCATAGCTGAACAGTACACATATGTGCTATGATGGAAATGGGCCTGCAGGTGTGTCTACAGCACACTGACTGATTGATTCCCCCATCTCTGGAGGAGCAGTAATGCTGGGTCGTACGGCAGACTCTGCTGTAGGTGCTGAAGGATGGGTACCGTGAATGCTCTGGGCTTGCACCTGATGATGAAGGAGAAAGACACATCCCCCAATGTCATGGAAGATGATCCTGTCAGAGGGACCCGGACTACCTAGGCAGGCTCCATGTGACCTGTGGACCTACAGGGAAATATGGGACATAAGACACTGGGGAGGTCATGCAGGGATGATCGACAGGAGAGTCAGAGAGGACATGAAGGCCTATAAAAAAAGAGAGGAATTGTTTTGTGACAGTAATGGGAATCTGGGAGTCCGGGAGGTGGGTTCTTGTTTGGGATTGATGGATGGGGTAGGAAGGCAGGACAAGCAAAGGCCAGGGAAGATCCCTAGTTAATGAAATGCAGGGATCCGTGCGATCTCAGAGGAATGAAACATCTGAGTTGTCACCTCCTTACATCCATGTCCTGTGCTGTGTGCAGGTTCTAAAGGGCTCCTTGGTACCCAGCACAGTGAGATGCACATGACAGAAAGTCCCGGCTAACTTCAGAGGGCTGGGGCTGGGGTTCCTGCATCTGAGTCTATTCCTTTCCACGCCTGGCCCCCATCTTTCTTCTGGAGTCAAAGCCCTCACAGGCAGACTCTAATGAGCTTGGGTGTCCCTGTTCCCTGCCCAAGTACCCATGGCTCCACCAGGTGGCCCACTGCACTGGGCCATTATGATCATTCTGATCTACCCCTGGCTCATGGGGTCTAATGACACGCGGAGTTCTGCTGCATGTGAGTGCCATGGTACTAGGGCATGGTGGCACATTGGTGGTAGTACCACGTGCAATGGTCACAAATGGGAACTCGCCAGCCATGAGGTCCTGACAGAGCTTTGGGTGTGTGGAAGCTGAGTCTCAGTTGTTTTTGCCCCTGCAGATGAAACATGAAATGTGACTGGGGCAGGGCAAATGGTGACCTGGAGGGTTTGATCCTCTGCAGGCAAGGCCAAGTTCATACCTCCTGGGCAAAGCATCAGCCCCCAACCCCGGAGAAGACTCAATCCCCAGGGGCCCTGTCCCCAGCCTGCTGGAGAAGTCATACCCTGCCCAGCACAGGCTACTGCAGGACCTGCAGGGGGACTAATTAGAATCTCACCTGGCTACCTCCAACCGGCAGCCTATGACCTTGTGACAATCTGTCCCACCTGGAGGACTCTACCACTCCCCTCCCAGATGATATGCCATGTCCTAATCTGTTAAGATACAAGTTTGATTTTATCTGAATGCATAGTTTTCTCGTTTCATTGTACTCACAATGGACTCTCAAGTATTGTTCTAAAAGGAACTTTCTGGGTTGAGAGAGTAGTTCAATGATTAGAGCAGTATCCTAGGTAAGCCCAAGGCTCTGGGTTAGATCTCCCAGCCCCACATAATAGCTGGGTGTGGTGGCATGTGTCTGTAATCCAGCACTCAGGAGGCAGAGGCAGGACTTCTTTGAATCTGAGGTGAGCCTGGGCTACACACTCAGTTCAGGACCAGCCTAGACTACAGAGCAAGACAGTGTCTCAAAAATAACAATAAAATGAAAGAAAAGAAAAGAAAATGTAATTTTTATATCAAAGTCATAAATGTTTTTACTTCTTTGTACTTTATAATTATTAGCATTTATCACCGATGACAAATCAACAATTTCACTGTGGCCTTTTCCCATACATGTCACATGATTCGATTGTAGCCACTCTTGTCCTTACCCTCTCTTCTTCTTTGTTCCTAATATTATACCATCTCTTTTTTATTTTTTACTTTTGGTATGGGTTCAAGTCCCAGGCCTTCACACTGAACTCCCCCTCAGGCCTGTTTGTCATTTTGAACTTGAGACAGGGTTTCAGTAAGTCACTAAGTTGTCCAGTTTGGGCTCAAACTTGTAATCTTCCTGCCTCAGATTCCCAGGGTGTTGGCATTACAAGAACTTGTCATGATACCCTGCTGAGACTTAGGGTTTTAAATGTGGTTCCCAACTGGTGACTCAGGGATCTGGGCTCTGCTGTCTCATGTTTGAGTGACTTTCTCCCCAAAGAGGGGTAGAAGAAAGATCACAGTGGGCACTCAGAGTGATGACTGTGCCTGGAAGTGTCTTACATCACGGCCAAGTGTGCTGTGTTGTCCAGGTGCCAAGTATACTGCCCCTGTGGGACTGGACGTGCACTGTGTTTAACATATGTGCACCTGCAGCTTGGGATAAGAATTTCAAGGACCACTGCATCAAATATGTCTTCCAACTACCCTGAGAGGAGACAGCTCTCCCATTTCACTGATAAGGAAGCTGAGGCTGAAATAGGAAGTTTTCCAGGGACACACTGTCCTACCTGAGAGCACATATTCATGACCACCAGGACAAAGCCCCAGCCCAGTGCTGTATACCAGAGTGTCCTTGAATCTTGCCACACTGGCCAGTGGCCTCTTCACAGCCTACTCAATGGCTCTCTCTTTCTTCTTCTTCTTCTTCTTCTCTCTCTCTCTTCTCTCTCTCTCTCTCTCTCTCTCTCTCTCTCTCTCTCTCTCTCTCTCTCTGCCTGTCTCTCTCGGTGTCTCTCTCTCCCTCTCTCTCTCTCTCAACAGGGTCTCAGTCTGTAGTAAAGGCTGGTCCTAAGTTCATGATGTAGTCCAGGCTGAGGTGATATTGAACTCATGGCAATCCCCCTGTCTCATTCTCTGAAGTGCTGGGTTTACAGGTGTAAACCCTGACATTTTTCACCCAACTAGAAAAATAAATCCTAAAATGCATCATATGGAAGCCCAAAAAACCCAGAATAGCCAAGTGTTATTTTTCATCCTATTTTCACCTTATTTCATCCCTATCTTTTACCCTATACTAAAATAAAACCAAAATGGATCAAATTATCCAGATATAAGACTGGAAATGTTGAAACCTCTAGACTCAAACCTAGGAGAAACACTTAAAGCCATAGGTACAGGCAAAGATTTCCCAAGCAGGACCCAAATAACACAAGAAATCATAACAAGAATCAGAAAATCCTTGCTAACTATTCTTCTGGAAGAAGATTAAAATCTATCATATATAAAGAATTCAAAAAATTAACTCCAAAACACTCAAGTAACCCAACCAATAAATAAAGAAAATAGAGTAGACACCTCCTTGGTATATTACCAAAAGAATTATAGACAAGCATCCTGTAGTGATATCCACATTTAAAGCAGCTCAATTGCTAAGATGTGAAAACAGTCTACCAGCCCATCAACCGATGAATGCATAAGGAAAAGATGATGTATACTGTGGAATAGTATTCAACCATAAAGAAAAACAAAATACATTCCTTTCCAAGAAAGCAAATGGCACAAAAGATGATATTAAGCTAAATAAGCCAAATTCAGAAAGTTAAACAGTTCACTGGAGGCATAGCTCCTTGGTTAAAGTGCTGCCTAGCACGTGCAAGAAAATGAGTTTGATTCTCCACCACCACATAAACATTACCTGGGCATGGTGGCACACACCTGCAAACCCAGCACTTGAGAGGCTGAGACAAGAGGATTGCCAAGACTTCAACATCAGGTCAGCCTGGACTACATCATGAACTCAGGACCAGCCTTGACTACAGAATGAGATGCTGTTGAGAGAGAGAGAGAGAGAGACAGACAGACAGACAGACAGTTCAATAGTCCATGTTTTGTCTTATCTGAGCAACCTAAAAACACATGAAATAAAGGAGCTATAACAAGAGCCTAGAAGGTAGAGTTTTAAAGAGGAGAAAGTGGATGGGGTGGGGGGAAATGGGAGATAAAGGAGACAAAAATAATTTAAATGTGTCATATGCACGTACCAATATATCAACTGCTCATTAATCTGTATTACCAACATACACTAAAAAATCAATATTCTCAGGCTTTTTAATGTTTCTATTATTACTAAGATTCACAATTTCTAAAGTATTTACATTGAGCTGAGTTCCTTGCAAATGTTATTTCCAGTCCCGACAACAACCTTGCCAAGTGGATCCAAAATTTCTATTTTGCCGAAGAGGAAAACAAGGCTCAGAAAGTCAGGTGCTTCCTGCAGCTCGTGGTGTAACTCTGTGTATACCCATGTTCATAGCAGCACAACTAACAATAGCTAAAATATGGAAGACACCAAAATACCCATCAACAGACCAGTGGATACACAAACTGTGGTATTTATACACAATGGAATCCTATGCATCTATAAAGTCCAACAGCTTGGAGGCTTTTGTAGGCAAATGGAGGAAACTTGAGACCATCATGCTTAGTGAAGTGAGCAGAAGGTGAAATATCGTATGTTCTCTCTGATATGAAAAACCCAGATCACAACTATCGCATGGAACTTAAAGTGAAAAACAGAGGGAACTAAGGGGGTGGGGCTGGGAGGGATAGGAGGGTGGGTTAGGGGAGGGCCAAAAGGAAGGGGAAAAAGTCCTCATGACATTAGGTAGGCGTGGCTCTGACACATTGCTCTACCACAGGCCAGGAACCACAGCAAGCAGCAATGACACAGACATTAGAGAGAATTAATACCTGCTGGGGGTTTACTGTGCACTAGGCATGATTCCAAGCACGTTGAACACACTAGCTTACTTAATTTCACGATCATTTAAATCTGTCTGCGCCCCAGGAGGTACAAGCTGCTCATTAACTCCTTTCACAGATAAGAAAACTGAAACACAGAAAAGAAACTGTGCCAATGATAAGCAACCCAGGAGCGTGCACAGTTTTAAGGGTCACAAGTTCTAAGAATAGACCACTAATTTGTTGCCAATTATTCCAGGAGCACATGTCATCACAAATACAGGCTATGTTACGATGTCAGGCTTTTGGGCATGTCGACTTTGCACCTGCTGCCCACTAACTGGGTGACCTTGACACATCATTTCACCTCTTTGAGCCTCTGTTTCTTCCTCTGTAAAATGAGGATAATAATACTACTTACATCATGAGACTGTTATGAGTATTGAGAACAATAACATGCTTAAGAGCTTAGCATATTACATGGCACATGAGAAAGAGAGGCCTAACAAGCAGTGGCTGTAAGTAACAATATTTTATAAAGATCAGATTCGACCTCTGGCCCCAGACTTCATTTCTGCAAAAATCATAGCATGGAATCATGTGAACTCCAAGACTTGTGATGCAAGAACTGTGCTCCTGAGAAATATACAACTCTGTATCAGATGTGGGGAACACTTAGCCAACACAGCTAGGGCACACCAGAGCTTCCCATTAGGCTAAAGAGGACAGGACACTCAGGCTTCCCCGGGTGCTCAGCCTCAGAACCCTCCCTTCTCCTCCATCCTCATTCAGTTGAGAAACTGGCAAACCTTCTTCCTACCTCAAGCAAAGTACTCCAGGACCAAAATTTTAGTGCTTGGTAATGACCTAACACAGGCTCCCTACGGAAGTCCTTGTGCTGTTGTGACAGCCTTTCAGAGGTAACACATTGATCCTGTAGTTTTCACACTATAAATAAATGTGCTTCATCTTCTGATAGCCTTGATGTAACAAATATAAAATAGAATTTTCATTTTTATACTAAAACAGCTAGATAGTTCCTGGGATTGTGAGCACAGTGCATGACAACTCTGGTCCTACACTGGAGCCCAGAAGTACCTTTTCTGTCCACTGCTATCAACTGTACTTGGAGGGTATAGTGAGTGCAACCATGACACCCCAAAATCCATGTCTACTCGAAATATGCTCAGAATATGACTTAATTTGGAAATTGGGTCTTTGCAGCTGGATCTCGCGATGAAATTATCCTGTGTAAGAATGAGCCTTAAATCCAATTCCCGAGTCTTTATGAGAGAGGGAGAATTGGATACAGAGATATAGACAGAGAAGCAGGCCAGGGAAAGATGGAGCCAGCCATGTAGCCACGACCACGAACTTCAAGAATTGCTGACCACACCAGAGCCTGGGAGAAGCAGGACAGAGCCTCCTCCTCCCCGAGCCTCCCATGAGAGAATGGCTCTGCTGACCACTGGATTTCCTACTATGGGAAAATAAATTGCTGTTGATTTAAGTCACTCAGCTTGTGGTACTTAAGGGCTGCCTCAAGACACTTAACATAGAGGAAACTCATCTCTGAACACTCATCACGAAAAATTCTGAGCAAGAGAGAGATCAGCAGGAAGAAATTGGGAGCCAGGGCGAGAAAGCAAAACAGGAAATGCAAGGAAGGGTGACAGCTGCACCAGGACATGCCATGAACAGCAGCCACCCTCCATTCCCCCACAACAGCCAGAACTCCCTGAGAGCTGCCCGGCCCCAGTCACATGTCCAACCAACTGTGTAGATCTGCAATGATCATGACATTTTCTTCATTTTATTTAATCTTCAAAACAACCTAATAACATCCTCATCATTGACGATCACACTGAGGCTCAAAGAGGCAGTAACTTGGCAAGGCCACACAGCTAGAAAGCAGCAAAGCCAGGATGCACACATCCAAGCCAGAAGCCCAGGTTGTTTCCATTAAGACGCAACAGTACAACTAGTAGGACTGGACTGGGGACAAGACCCTAATTTCATCATAAAAAACGAAGTTGCTAAAATATTTCTAAGTCTGAACCAAGGGGTATCCAACCCTTTGTCTTGCCTGGGTTACAATGAGTGAAGAAGAATTGCCTTGGGCCACATGCAAAATATGCAACATAGTGAATGTAACTGAGTAACCAAAAAAAAAAAAAAATCACACAAAAAATCTATTAATGCTTTAAGAAAGCTTATTATTGATAATTTGAGTTGCAGCCCCTACAGCTAGATGGCTGCAGGTTAAACACGCATGGAACATTTGAAAAGGAAAAGCCAGTATGTGTTTAAAAAAGAAAATATCCAGACCTCAAACTTTGAATGTGTGCCTCACCCAAAAGTGATTTTGATAGGATGGGGCCATTTCTTTAATGGATAAATCTAAACTTCTGACGAGACGAAGACCGAGATCTGCCTGCATTTACAGTTCTATGACTAGACAATGATTAGATGTCCAATAAACACCCCAAAAGTAATTTAATTTAATAGAACAAGAAGTGACTGTTGCTGCCTAGGGGGGAAAAATCTTGATAATTAATGTTCTCCAAAATGAAAGGTCAGGCTGTCCCACCCCAATGAAATTGTTACACGAGCCATTAACAATGCAAGCCAGTGAAGTTCTGCCTTCGGTGTTTTGACTGGTGTCTCAAGCTGCTCTGAGTCCTGGTGACTACTACTTCCACGTCCTGGACAAGCTGTGCTGGGAACAAAGCCCACTAGACAAGCACAGGCAAGGATTGGCAGTCCCGTGGGAGCAGAGACAACAAATCAGAGCTACACCATCCTCTGTCCTTTGAAGCCTATAGCCTCTCACCCTGCAAAGTGGCCAAAGATACCTGCCTTGAAGGAAAAATTACTGACTTGAGCTAATCTCACCCTGAGGATCCTCTGCAGTCTTATAATAAGGCCTCCTTACCAAGCCCTGAGATTCCATTTAGTAAATCCCCATGTTTTGTGCTTTATCCTGAGATCCTTTGCCAAAATTTCGTGTTCCCTAGAGGCAGGATTCCTCACCCAGGTTTTATCTACAAACATGACTGCCTTAATGGAGAGATGCAAGAAGCAGGAGAGATAAGAATCAGAGCAAAGGACCAGAAGGCTGGGTTCTAAGCTCAGATCTGCCAGGATGTGATCTTAGGTAACTGGTAATCTTAGGCCCTTCATGACGTGTCAGTTTCCCTATGGGCACAGTGCCAAGGCTGAACTTCACCTCTGGCTTTTAAGCTCATTTCTAGGGAACCCCAAGGACCACAAAGATGTGGCTACCTAGGCCTATATCTATACATATTGATTTTGTATTTCACCTACTGGGTAAGAACATGTCTAACATTCAAATGGTACCTACTGAGAGTCAGGATTTTTGAGAGTTAACTCAAAAAGTCAGAAACTAGTAAATAAAAACGATTATTAACACAGTAAGGAGTATGAGTAGGAGCCGGATCCTTGCTCTAGATCTTGACTTATCATTGGTATTAGTCCACCTCCCTGACTACTAGTTTTCATTTTAAAAAAAGTTTATACAAGATTTTTTAAATTTTTATAAACCACTGTATTAAGCACAACAAACCACCATTTTATACCCACTAAAGCTATCAAAATTGAGGAGATGGGTATAAAATGTAGTGGGGAATATGTAAGGGAGGCAGTCATGAAGTTCCTCTATTTTGAGCATGTCAACTGGTGAAGGCCTCTGGAACCAAGACCAATGTACATAATTATTATACATCACAAACATACCCTAATAAAAATGATGATTATGGAAAATGTCTCTGATAGGAGAATTTGGCTCTAACTGTTAGAACTGGAGTGCAGCCTTAGCTACATGTGCAGAGAGGCACATACAAGAAAACGCATTATATCAATGATCATAGCAGAAAAGTTTTTAAAATGAGCCACCAAGATAGTACTTAAGTAAACAATGTAACTCCAGGGCTCTGAAACACCCACAGTCATTCATAAGATCTATGAAATGACCTGAGAAGAACTCTGAGTGAAAAATAACTAATCTGAAGACTAAGATCTTCAGTCTTATCACATTTAAAAAACACACATACAAAAAAACTTAGTATTTATGTATGTTTTATAAGGATAAAAATTAGTGGAATAGGATCTAAGAAGATACACATTATGGTAATTACTGTAGTTACCCCAGATGTGGGCAATAGGAGACTCTTATTTTATTCATATTATTTAAATCTCATATAAAAATTTAGAAATGTGTTACACATATGATCACTATGCTTTTCCCTTTTCACTTTCTTAGTACTGGAGATTGAACCCAGAGCCTCCCACATGGTGGGCAAGCATTCTACCCCTGAGCTACACCCCTAGAACCTTACTCTGATTTTAATTAAAATGAAACAGTAAGCTAGATGGTTGCCACTGGAACTGGAAACAGGGAATTCACCAAAGCAAGGAGAGCTGTGCACTATTCCTTGAGTGATGGTGAGGAAATTGCTGAATGACAGCTGTGCATGGAACCAAATACCAGCCAGTTATGACTAAATGAGGAGATGGAGGTTTCCAAGATGCAAAATTAAAGGAAGAGATCAATATTTGTTTGATCAGATTCACATTACTTTCCAGCCCTTTCCCTGAAGTCAAGTTATATAACCTGCACCTGGGCACATAATTGATAACTATAAAGGAAGAGAATAGATGGCTACCCCTTGGACTTGATGTCACACATTAGGCAATGGGATATGAGCAGATCTAACATTGTCCATGTCTGAAAACAATCTCTAACAGCTTTTTCACAGTTCGCTTTAGCTTTCTTGGAAACCTGCCTCCAACTGAAGAGAATTTCACAGCTAGAGGCAAATCCTTCAGGCTGGATTTCAAAAATACATGACAGAAAGGGAGAGCTTGAAAGGATTCAAGGAAAAGTTGCACAGAATAGAATCTTCAAAACCATGATCAAGAAATAAATGTCTATTTCTGTAAACCAATAAAGTGTTGGAGTTGCTTGTTAGTGCTGCAAAAGTTAAATATATAGACTGTCTAATGTTTTTGACTGTATTGAGAAATTGTATTGTAGACATATTAGAGTTTCAGAGTAGAGTCATGGTAAGTACATTGAAAATTAAGCAAACAAAAAGGGACAATTGTTTACCCCAGGGAGAAAAAGAAATGCTCAGAGAAATTACACAATGTGCCTCCAATGTGAACAAAACTAAATAATCATCATAATAAACACATTCAATAGAGTTCTAGCTAGAATTTATGGTAACCATAGCATAATAAAAGTGATGGAGAAGTTTAAGAAAGCTAATTCCCCATCTTCACAGTAAAAAGTCTATAGATAGAATTTTAATACCAAAAATTACAATCCAAGCATGTGACTTAGAAATTTGGAAATGCAAATGCTGGTAAGGGAAGCTGAAAAGATGTCAGAGTGATGTGTCTGTGAGGACCTGAGGATGAGAAAAGGGGAGTCACAGGACTGATGTTCACTGTGGGCCTTCTAACACCTGGCAGCTATTCTTCAGATGTGGCTCAAGGAAGACACAGTTCCTGGTACATGTGACATAACGTAGCATCCTCCCTTGAATCTGGGTTGATTCTGTGACTCAATTTAACCAAGCAATTGTAGGGAAAGTAACGCTACACCAATTCTATCCCAAAGGCTTAAGAACCACTTATAGCTTCTGCTTATGTTCCCTCTGGCACAGATACCACTTAAGAAGTGCCCCACTGCAGGGAGAGCCACATGGACACAGGCATGTAAATGAAGAAGCCATTAGGGGCATTCCATCCCAGTCGAACCTCTTTCTGCTTCCAGTTCAAACTTTCATGGGACTGCAGCTACATGGGGGACTCAGAAAAGACCAGTGGAAGATCCACCCAGGTAAGGGCCAGACAACCTAAAGCACCATAAGACAGGATATTAAAGTGCTCTCTGTACCCATTCTCAATTTGAATGGTTTGTCACATAGCAGGAGATATGAAGGATTACTACCTAGAAATTGAATGTGTCCCTAACAAAATCTAAAATCTGTGACACCAGCATGGAGACCTGCTGGCAAATGAACACAAGCAAGGCTTCAAGGAAGTAGTAAGCAGGGTCTGAAGTAATTATGAACAAAGCATTCCTGGAGGCTGTAGAAAAGGTAAGTCATGGCTCGTAGTGTCAGAAAACTTAGCAACATGCACCTGGAAGACAGGAAGTCCACCTAGGGGCCACCTCTGCTCTGGCCTCATTGCACATGAGCATGAGTGGTAATGTGCGCAGGATGGACTGCAGAGTGGGCTGCAGAAGAACTCCTCCGCAGAGCTGAGGGTCTTCAGGGGGTGGTGGTCCCAGGCCAACAGGTAAAAAAAAATCATGTCTCTTAATGAGATTAGCAGTAAATCTTTATGGATAGGAGAATTAAGAACTAGAACCCTAAGACAGGATTTCAGGACACAGCCTAGAGCCCCAGAAACTATCTCAAGAGTTAGAGCTCTGAAACTGCTTTTGACCATTCTGCCCAAAGAAAGGAGAGCTTTCACGATGTCTCCATGCCCAAAGAGCATGGACACTGTGTAGTAAGGGATGGTTTAACCAAACTGCAGGATGAGCTAGCTTCACTTCCTCTGAGCTGTGTTTTTTTCCCCCAAGAAACTTAGGAAAGACAAAGCACTGGGCAGCAGTTACACTCACAAATGTGGCTATGGATTCCATGTGAGGGTCAGGAACTCACATGGCCTTTTACACAGATGGGATGTACAGAACCCATTCTCTGTGGATGTCAAGACAGCAAATGAAGTTAGAAAATGAAGGCAAATCATGAACAAAAGAAACAAATTTCGAGAAACCCCCATCTAGCACCATATTTCTTCTTGGAACCAGCTATGGTTAAAGATGGAGGAAGGATGTTGGCACCGGAGGTCACTGTAATCCTAAAAGATGGCTGTAACTAAGAAGACAACTCCACAGCAACACATTTTTGAAGCTGTACTTGCTCATAATGTAAAAGAAAAGGGTTGCAAAGAACATTTTGCTATATTCTGCTTTCAGGGAAAAAAAAGATACAGGAAGAAGATGGCTTGGAATGACAACAGGAAAACGAAGGGAACTTCACACACACACGGCAGCCCTCCCAGGAAAACCCAGACCAGGGAGCTGCACTGAAAGTGACTATGCTGGAGAACATTTTGATTCATCGTCCAAATTTACTTCTCCAAGAACTAAAACTCCATCAATGTGATGCACTTAGGGTGTATTTGTAACATAAATTAGACTTGGCCTACCATTAGGGAAATTGTATAAGCAGAAAGCCATCTCACAGAAAGAGAAGTAAAATCATTCTGCCATAGCACATCCAATGCCAGAGCAAAACCCTGTGAATGTGAACTCCAATTTCATCTTACACTTTGTAATTCACAGAGGAGACAACCACCGAGAAGGAAATGAATCTGAGAAAAAAAAATATGATTCATAATAGCATAGCTCTTCCTTTAGGAGAGAAACTCTACCAGAGCCAGAGCACTGTGAATGCAAAGTTAGGAAACCTGTAGCCAGGAGGGCTTCTCATTAGATGGCATAAAATTCAAGCAGGGGGGAAACGATGTTATGTGTATAACCACTATGGGACCCCATTTCCAAAAATCATGCGCGTGTGCACACACAAACACACACATACACACACACACACACACACACACACACACACACACAGAGAGAGAGAGAGAGAGAGAGAGAGAGAGAGAGAGAGAGAGAGAGAGAGAGAGAGAGCAGGTCCTGAGAGAATGGACTTCAACTAAACTGGTCCCTGGGTTCAAAAAAATGGTGGTTGGGGACTATTGCAGAGAGAGGTGAAAGGAGACCTTAGGCCCCAGAGCAGCAGCCCAAAAGGCCCATTTCCTCAAAACCCCACCCTTCTCTCATTTCTTACCTTCATTCAATGAGGAAACTGAGGTTCTTAGCACTTAACCAAGTTTCCCAAGGCAATGAATGGAAGTAGAATTTGAATCGGTGACCAAAGCCTGTGGTTTTCCCACATTGCAGAACACAGGATATACTCATCCATAGGTGAACATGCTGGAACAATTACAACCGTGGATAACTGTGACACACATGCCTTCATCCTGATGTTACCGGGCCATGATGCCACAAGAAGCTGGCCCCTGGCTTTCCTCAGTTCTCATTTCTTTGATAAAAGAACTCAGTCAAGACACATACATGGTCACACAGAAGGCTAGGTCTAATTTATTGTCTAGTGGATAAAAAGAGAGCCACATCTTCAAGAGAAAAGATGGGCAATGTCAAGAAGGCATCTGCACCAAGTGTGAGCTTGGATGCTATTTTATATACAAAAGTTACTTCTTAGATTCAGGGAACTGGTGGTGATGATCATTGCTTATCGACATTCTTCTTAAGGGTTACGCTGGGATGCAAAAATCTTGAAAAGTCTTCCTGTTCCTCTCATGTGGTCATTATTCCCTTAGGGACCTTTATCATGTAAGACACTTGGGGAATGAATGTAGGCAAGAAAGTTTTTATTTAAATTGGGTCCCCATTCAAGGTGAAATGTCTTTAAAGACTTTTCTTCATTATGACACCATTAAGTGCAGACCATTTTGGACATATACAGTCAAGTGATTGTCAACTATCAGTACAGATGGACAAAACGTGTAGCCTTAAAATGTCATTGTGTTAAATGGGATCACTTTGGGTCAGACCCAACAAATGACTATGAATGTATTATACACTGAAGTCTTTGTTTCTTTACTAAAGCACCCTAGTTTGAACTCCGCTTCATGACTCTCAGGCCAGCTAATGTCTAAGTGTTTTCCTAACACCAGTACTCTGTCACAACATCTGCTGGGACTCTGGACATGGCAACTGGGAACACTGAGCACTGCATACTAACGAGACTGAAGAGCTTAAGAAACAAGGTCTCCTTGCCCTCCTCCCTTCCAGTTTCTCTTGTTCTTTTCCAAATCAAGCTATGGAAACCAGCCTCCTCTTCCACCAAAGAGAGTCCTAGAAACTGAAGCATCTCCCTCAAAATCACCCCAACACTTGAAAAGGTCAGTCACTGTCTTCTTCCCTTGAAGGCTTTCATTGCACAGAGCTCCTGCCCATATCCAGCAGAGGGGAGAGAGGCCTCAACCACGCAGACAGGCCAAGAAGCATCCAAGCAAACAGGCCTTTCTTGGTGTCCTCGGTCTGTGACCATCAGATTGACCCCTGGTCCCATCACATCCTATGCTGCTACTCATGCCTCCTCACACCTAAGCACAAAACTAGACTGTTTTCTGGAACTTCAGGTCCTCATTTCTAAAGTCTCCCATGTCACATAAAACCTTAATTAAATAATTTGTTGTGCTTTCCTCTGTTAGCCTGTTTTCTGTTTAGCAGGATGGCCTTGGTCATGATGAGGGCAAGAAAGGTATCATACCTTTCTACCCCTACACAGCCATCAATAGCGTTTCTTTTATAAAGCACTGACAAAAACATCGATTGGGTTCCAAGTTCATGGCTTCAGGCCCTGGAAGAAGCCAGCTACTGACCCACTTAGTAACCCCCTTGTCGTTCCTTAACATTTGAAATGAAATGGGTAAAGTGCCTTCGTGGACTCTAAAAGGAGCAGCTGGAGCAGTTCATGAAAAGGCCATGCTACAAAAATGTGTTTCTATTTATAATTATTGACATTTGTGCCTTAATGGAAAATGAAAATCCTACTGTTTAACACATCGAACGCCTCTCAAGAGAGCCTAACAGAAAAATCAAACCTGCCTTGACGACCCAGCTCCATTCTCAAGCTCCCTGAGTTTCCCACTAGAGCTCCACGAGTACCCTGAAATCTTTCAGGCAGTCTAGAGCACACATGACTCCCTTCTTCTTCTTAAGAAGGGACTTTGCAGCTGAAAGCTATCCCTCCTACAGGAAACCTTTGCAGGCTTTCACAGGCACCAGCTATTGGCAACAAATGCTTGTGCCTAATTTGGCAAACGGTATGGTATTAAAGGATAATTTGCATCTTTTCCTTACCTGAGCCTCCCAAAGTGAATTATGAAGGCCATGATATACTCTCACTTTAAAGACAAGGAAGCTGAGTCCCAGGGGCTTTTAAGGAACATGGTGTGATAATGCCCATGGGATGTTGTGGGTTGGGAGACTCAGGTGGCCACACCTCCTCATATCTGTTGGGTCTCTCAGAACTGCATCCTGCACCCATATTATCATTAACAGCACCCTCCCCATCACTCTGAAAAGAATACCAGTTTCAGATATAAATATAGAATGAGGGAAGGTAAGGAGATAAGATGTGGAGAGCCACTGAAATTGGAGATTATCATCACGAACTTCCAGCTTCCAAAGTGTGCGGGTTGGTTTGGATCTAAAATATCCCCCAAAAACCTATGCTTATTTATCAGCTGATTGGCTTTGGGAAGAGATTGGATCATGAAGGCTCTGACTTCAACAAGTAGATTAACTAATTGGTAAGTTCATTAGCTGAGTGAGCTGTTAGGAGGTGGGTCTAGTTGGAGGTCATAGAGGCACAATCTTGTCACTGGTCTCTTCCTGTCTGGCACATCCCCTCCTCTCTCTCTCTCTCTCTCTCTCTCTCTCTCTCTCTCTCTCTCTCTCTCTCTCTCTCATTCCTGGTAACCATGAAGTGAGCAGCTTTGCTCCGCCATGCCCTTTCTGCCATGAAATTTCTACCTCACCACAGGCCCACAAAAATGTAGTCAGCCTAACATGGACGGAAACCACATGCCAAAATTAATCCTTTCTTGTTTCAGTGGTTATTCTAACTCTGCCATCATCCTTATCGCAGTAACAAGGAGCTAACTCTGTGAGCACATGCACATAGGAGTACACCTATATGAGTATGTCTGCTAAAACTACCTAGAATCAAGGACAGACTAGAAGCAATGCTCCTACTCAAAGCGCAGAGACACTGCCCACTGAAAAAACCAGAGCTCTTTAGAAAGCAGTTGATTTCAGGAATACAGCAGGGAAGATACAAGAAGACCTTAAAGCATTTTGTTACACCAGAAAACAAATATAAGAGTGTCTTTTAGGAACATGCCAAAAGGAATGATCCCCCCACCCCACCCCAGAGAAGTCTGGGATAATTAGAGCATCAAAATAGTTAAGCACAGACAGAATGAATTCTATACCATCTAGAAAGTCAGGAAACTATAAATCCATACCGATGAGGAATAGAGCTAAATGTAGAATGTAAGCTGCAAAATGCTAAAAGTAGAAGTGGCAGATTTGTAACATCATTTTTGTTCAGAGCTGTCTTATTCATTCATTGCTGGAACAAAATACCCAACATCCGCAACTTAGGAAAGGAAAAATGTATTTTAGCTCACAGTTTTGCAAAGTTTCTGTCTATCCATGGGTGGCTGGCAACAGCAGGAAGGGTCTGGTGAAGAACAGCTGCTAATGACATCACAAGAAAAAAGAATCAGGGCTTCATAAAAAAGCTGGGGCGAGAGTATGTATCCTTCCATGCCACACCTCTGTCACAGGCTCATAATCCCCCACACACCTGTGATCTGTCACACCGCTCCTGACCAGGTCTCACCTCCTAACAGCACATGAGATCCGTAGATAATTCGCAACATCTAAACACATGGGGTTCTGAGGGGCTATACCACATCCACACCATAGTAAAAGCAAAAATGCACAATCAAGAAAAGACTCGGTCAGGCAAAAGATAAGCCAAAAAAGCTAAGTCAGAGGGGAGATTTGGATGAGGAATAAGATATCTGTGATCTATCAAAGGTCAAAATTATAATAATTTAAAATCTTAATTGTCTTTATTTGTGATTCTAGACTCAGATGACACTTAATTCTATAAAACAGAGTGAGTTTTTCAAGGAATTAGCAGAGCACGTAGCTAGAAAAGAAGAAAGTAGAAACAAAGAGCAAAAAGTGAATTTGTTATTGTAAAGTTATATTTCTTGTGAGGTTGGGACAAGGACCCAAGATAATAGAAAAATAACTGGTTGGTTAACATCAGGTCACTTCAGTCACCTTTTTGTAATGTAAGAATCAAAGCAGAGGGAATGTCATCATGATTAGGAAATTCATCTGTTATTTCTCTTTAACTTCATTATGACTCCTTGGAAGGTCAGGTAAACAGCTAGATTCACCTTGGTGACATGGAACTTTAGGATGAGCAATTCCATTCTGATTTTTAGCCTCGTGTGTTGGGTCCCAGTTTAGGAGCCCCATTCAACACAATGCCTTTTTGTAATTTTTATTTAGCAGATATTAAAATGTCTTCACAGATTGCTTTTCAAAGGCAAGGGAAAAATAGTTCCTGTACAGTAGAGAAATCAGAAAACACTTCCAATGGTTGATAAAACTAACATCTCTAAACAGGAACACACTGACATGGGAAGTCCCCAGGTGACATTATCTAAGAACACAGCATCACCACATAGTATCCTGACTGCAGATGCAAGACCTGAATTTAACTGACAAACTCCAAAAATGACTGCTGTCAGAAAGGGAGTGAAGGGGCCTCTGTTATTAAAGAATGTCAGGTGTCTTAAGGCAAAGACAAGCTGTAAAACTGTTCCAGATTAAGAGATCAAGGCCTAATCCAGCTACTATGGAAACTGAGATCTAGGCTATTTAGCAAGACTCTGTTTCAAAATAAAAATTTTTAAAGACCAGGAATATAGCTCAGTGATAAAGAGATTGCCTACCATGTGTGAGGCCTGGATTCAATCTCCCCTACCAAATATATGAAGGAAATTAGGGAGATTTCAGTCTTAGTTACTTTTTCGGTGCTGTGACAGAATACCCAACACCCACAGTTTAAGGAAGAAAAGATTTATTTAGCTCACAGTTTCAGAAGATTTCACCCAGTCCATTCATGAGCAGCTACCAACAGTGGAAGCACATACAAGAGGCTAGAGAGCTGCTCACCCCCTTGCAGACAGAAGTCAAGTGAAGTAGGAGTAAAGTTGAGGTCTGGAGCCTCAAGCAAGACCTGAGCATTCCCAGGAAGAAGCTACAATATTTCTTCTTCCTTCCTTTATTCAGTCCTGCCTTCCAACTGGGCCCCACACACAGAGTCAATAGTATACACCTGAAAGCTCTGCCCTGGACACTTCCCAATGCCAACAAATTGACATAATCTTTCCAGGTCAGGCACCCAGCATCTATCCCTTCCAGCCAGGCCCCATTTTCCAACAGCACATGGCTTCACAGTTATCTCACTACATGCAAAGGCATGAGGCTTTTGGGAAACACTCCAGGTCTAAACCATCGCAAGAGGAATGGGAACTAAATTTAATCATAATTCTGGACTGGATCCCATGACAGAGGGGGAAATACAGTAGAGAACTATATTGGGCAACTTAACAAAATTAAAATATAAGTTATATTAGCTAAAAAATTATATTAAAACTAAATTATGAGATTCATGATCAAAATAAAAATAAAACCCTCCCAATATGGAAAATAGAACCAACAGGAAAGACAGAGAGAGAGAGGAAGACAAACAAGAGGAGAGAAGAAAAGAGGTGTGGAGGGAAGAGGAGAGGAAGAGAGAGAAAAGAAGTAGGAAAAAAAGTGTATAGTCACTTCTATAATAATGTTAAGTATTTGGGCATCAAGACCCAGCTAAGTTTGACACGTAAAGTTAACCAGGATACCATACGATGAACCAAAGTGGAGAGTGACGTGATGGAAGTTGACAGACCCTCCCATTCACAATCCTTAGTCATTAAAAATGACCTTCTCCTCTGCAACCAACAGATATATCGGTGGTCGGACTTAAGGAAAAGCAAGGAGGAAGGAACACCACATTCTCCTACAGAGATATGATCACAAGACAATTTGTCACTTACCAAAGAGCAGAACACAGGGCTCTGGTGCGTGGGATGAGTGAGGCTGCAGCAACTGAGATGACATCTGACCTTGGGAGATGAAGGACACTGGACATCAGAACATCGTGGGTCTGCAAACAAAATACAGAAACAGAAATGATCTGACATTCACCCTTCAGTTCATCTGAAAATCTATCAACACAGGAAATGTCTGAATGGCACCTTCGTACCAAGCAATCCTCTGGAACCATTAAAAATGAAGTAAACCTCTGTTGACATGGAAAGGGGTAACAAGGTGGCCTGATTGTCAAAGATGTGGGCTTTGAACCCAGACAAACACAAGTCCAACTCCTATAGCACATGTGACAGTGTCTCCACTAACTCTAAACCCAAATATCTTTAACTATAACATATGATCAAAGTGTTGCAGCCTGTTAGGTCATTCTACAGTGAAGCATATACTAAAAAGTTAGCATAGTCATATCTACAGATTGGAAATGGTGGAGAGACAGAATATAAGAAAATTTGTGGTTTTTTGCTATACACATTTATATCCTATTTGACTACTTTGAAAATGCATATTGTTGGTTTTTATTCCAAAGAAAATTAAGGAAGAGTCAATGTAAAAGAAATGTAATTAGCATCTGCCACTGGGCCTCAGTGACTAAGGGCATTTGCAGCAAATGACAGCTTGACCATCCTGCCTCCGTTAATTGAGTTCCCTGAAAGGCTTCAACATTGCTTGGGTATTTTTCTCCATGAAATACTCAGCTTTAACAAAATTCTGAGTAGAAGCTTGGCCATGAGTCACAATTACAGGAAGGTTTTATAAACATTATGTAAAAATTACCTAAGGCAACTTGGCTAAAACTTGCACAAATGGGCATGATTCACGCAGCACGATGGCAAGAAGGGAGGGAGAAGAGCAAAGGCTAACAGGCCACTTTGTGCACTGTTTCTCCACGTTGTCCACACCTTGAGTCTCTGCGTGTGACCTTGCTTTCTGATCACACAGCTCACACCTGTCACCACAATGACATTCAGTTCCAACAACCAAGTACACAAAGCCCTTCCGTCATTCTGCCCTGGGGAAGGCCACCACTGTGAAGAATGCTTCTTCCCTTGCATTCAAGTATTTGTACAAAGAAAAAAATTACATAAAACATAATTTGTTAGTGATAATGGAAAAGCCCAGTGGATGACTGTCTGAAAGCACTGGCAAAAAGTCAAATCTTTATCCATGTCTGTCCATATAACCCTTCTGCTCAGTATTCTCAATAAACTTTTATTATATCAAAAATTTACCTGTAGCTGCTAATCCTTCCTCAAATATTAAATCAAACTTAGCCACATTTTTCTTTGTCATTGTTAATTCCTTCTGCTTTCCAGAAACTTACTTCCATTTGATTTTAGAAAAATATAAAAAATCAAACTGAAGATAATCCACATTCACTGAAAAATCCAATCTTCTTGGGCTTCCTGTACTTTCTTCCATAAACACAAAATCTGTCTTTCCCAATTTGCATTTATTTTTTTACTACCCTCAGAGTGATTACCAACATCATTATGCAATCTGTCTTTAAAATGATTTAAAAGTTTTTAAAGGATACACTTTTAAACTAAAATCAGTATTTTTAAGTGAAACCTTGCAAGCCACTCTTACAAAAGCAACAATAATACCACTTGCTGCATTAAGTCAGAATGTATTTGTTCATGCAACAAAAACAATCCCAAATTCTCAGTGGCATGACACATCAGAAGTTCTTTATGTGATAATCCAAAGTCTGTCACAGCCCAGGCCACCTTCAGTGGTATCACAGTCCTTTGGGATCCCCAAACTCTAGGGTGCACCAACCTATTGCCCTGCTTGTTAATATATGACTCCACAGCCACAGTTCGGAGAGTTGAGCCCCAGGGATCAAAAGCCTCCACCTCTAAGCGCCGCCAAGACTTATGCTCACATTCCATTGGCCAAAGAAAGTCACATGATCATGCCTGCCCTCCTGAGGACTGCTGTCCTTTATGTGTTCTGAGACAGAGGGAAACCAAGTATCCCGGAGCCATGGAAATGCCCATCCTCTGATATCTGTTATGAGAAGACAGTCAATCCAAAAACAAATATAATAAATATGAGCAGTGTTACTAAACTCTAGCTAGTTGCCTGCCAAAGGGAGATGAGCCACCGACAGGAAAAGGCTAGAAAAATACCAACAGAATAATCTTTCTAAACTCATAAAAGACAATGACTCCAAACACTGATAGGATGAAAATCAATGAACAGCATCTTAAGAAAATAAAATTAAATGACACAGAGTGCCTAGCTCTTTGCTATAGACCAAGGAGGAATTCAGACTCTTTATAACATCAATTCAGAAATGTATTATGTAAACATTAACTATGATAATTAAAACTATACAGCAACATTGAAAAATTTCTACACTAAATGAAAAAAATACAAATTGTCAAAGTATAATGAGGAGCTATGACTTCATAAAAATGTACCTGTGAGCCAGGACTAGGAGACAATGACCCTGCTCACTTGGCATCTGCCTGCCAGGGCCCTGTGCTCTGTGCTTTCAGGTTGACTGCTCACTTTACACTCAGAACCCAGCTTACAAGTGAGGTAACTGCGTCCCAGAAGAGATCAGAACTGACCCACATCATATGCCTATGACCCCGCAAGAACTGGGGTGTCTGATGCAAAAGCCTAACCAACAAGAGAATTCTTTTTAATTTTAAGAATGACGTTCCCTTTCCAAAGACTCAGGTAAACAAAACATAATGTATCTCTTTCTTCTCTGTGAACTGATTTTAAATCCAAGCCCTTATTCTGCTGGGCTGGTAAGAAACTCAGGCCCTACTGAATGATATATTCCACTAGAACACCACCACTGACTGCTGTCATCTGCTCCCCAGAAATGGTGGGCAGGTGCTGGGAGTTTACAGGACTGGAAGCTGCCTGTGGGGTGGCCACCTGTCCACAGTGGCTGCCACTGAGAAGACTTCAGATACTGTCACTCGGTTTCAGATCTATGCCAAAGGTGGGGCCCGGATCTCAGGTGAGGCCACTAGGGTTCTGCCTAGAATGTATGAATACTTCCTCTGCAGTAAACTCAGGCTGCTCTCTGAGATCCTTGGCAAGTGCCTACTGTATTGGTGATTTTTCCAGAGAGTAGGCCTTAGGATACCACTGTTCAGCAATCCCAGGATTTCTTTCTCCTGCCCCAGCCTTCAGAAGGCATCAGCATTTATCGGCTTAGTCCACACCCAACACAAGTTGTTCATTTGGTTCTCTCTGCATCTCAGTGAACTGTCAAGTGAATCCCTCACCAACACCCCATTAAGTCCATGCTCCCATGGCATCCTGAAGGCTGCATGCAAATGAAGCCATGAGGCACTACACCTGCGCCTTCTTCCCTACCGCTGGGCAGTCTCCTCTGCTCACACAACATGTTGGTGCCCCAGCAGACTTCATGTACAAAACACAAGTTCAAAGACAAAAGTGTCCAGAATTTCAAGATGGCCACTGCAGGGCACTAAGCCAAGGGCAAGAGCCTGGTGAGCACAGGAAGCAACGAACCACACAGGTCCTCCTCCCGGGCAGCTGGCCCTGACCTCAGGAAGTGCAGCATTCCTCATGTGAACACAGACAGTCTCTGTTTTATTCCAGATATTTCAACCCCATTGCAACCACCTAAAATACACAGAAAAATAAATGTTCTATAAAAGCCAATGTTAAACCCAACGCTAGTGCTTAGCTGGCTAATTATATGTTGTTCTGCTCCTTAATGCTCCTTTTATATCCCTCATGGTTGAGCTGGTACAGACTGAGCTGTACTGCCTGTTTGTTTTCTCCGGGGTAAATGTCCAGAAACAGTCAAGCTACCTCATGTACCTTTGCTATCCAAGTTTGCCGAGACAGGTCTAGGAATCAAGGCCTGAGGTCCAACACATCAGCCACAAAGAAATGAGTCATAGTCATTTGAAAGCAGGTAGCTTTTGTTTAGGAAGCACCTAGCTGCCTGAGTTCAATGCCAGCAACTACTCCAAACATTTCACAAATCCTCTTACTAACCCCCAGGACAGCACTAAAAAGGCAAGAGACTATTATTACATCATTCACCTGTTGTACAGGTGGGCAAACTGGAACTATTAGGAAGTTGTTTAAAAACAGTTCAAGTGGTTCCAAATGTGCATATCCTAACACAATAGGCCTACTGACAGTTTTTTTAGACCTGACATAACACAATCTTTCCCCAGCCCTGAAAAAGACCTTTACTGAGCCCCTCTAAAACCACTGAGAATTCCACAGCCCCCCATATTCTTAGCCCTGATTAGACATTGTAGTCACTTGAGCAGCTCTTAGATTTCTGGGTCCCCTGGGCAGGACCCAGGCCACTGGGTATGAACTTCTGGCAGTGGGATGTGGGCCCCAGCACTCTGTAAAGCCCTCCAGGTGGCTGTTCAAGCTGTCAAGCTTGAGAACCACCTGGAGCTGGTCTACTCGTCCTGGTACAGTGGCAACTGGCTGTCCCCCAAGGAAAGAAAGAACCTACACTTGGGGAACTGCCCTCTCTTGACTCCTCTTACTCTTCCTCCTCATTCTCTATTTCCTCTTCCTGCTCTTTTCCCTCCTCCTTCTCTTCTTCCCACTCATTATTTCTTCTTGAGCCACAAATAGTTCTAACCCTTATGTTAACAAGAACCTGGGCAAAGGAACAAATTGAGGCCTACCTATGGAAGCCTCAATATTTACAAGTTATCAATGAAGGTAACAAACAGCTCCTTAAATAAGTTCTATCCTCCTACTTTGACAGAAATACTTAACAACAAAGTGGGAAGGCAAAAGCAAAAACACATAGGTAATGCAAGAGTTTGTGCAAATAAAGCACATTCAAATAAACTTCATTTTGTGCTCCAAGGCAGGGGGAAATAAGAGTTGGAGCGAGTTCCTCCCTCCCTCCCTCCCTATCTTACTTTACTCACTTGTGAAACCCACAGTCACTAATTCCTTTTTGTTTGTTTGTTTGGGGGGTTTTTTGTTTTGGTTTGGTTTGGTTTTTTTGAGACAGGATCTCACTTTGTAGCCCAGGCTGTTCCTGAACTCACTATGTGGCCCAGGCTGGCCTCATACACATGGCTATCCTCCAGTCTCAGCCTCCCAAGCCTTCTTCTTTTTCAGAGAGGCCCTTTGTGTGGTTCCCATCCCACTCTGGCTGTCCAGGCTCAGGCTATGAGCTTTGTCCTCACTCTTTCTGTGCAAGCCCTAAAACTAACCCTAAGAGTCCTTTGTCTCTGTCAAGTCCTGCCAAGAGTTGAAGTGGGAAACACCATTTTCACCCCCACTTTGCAGATGGGAAGCAGAGGTGAGAGGGGTAAAGAAGGTCCTGAAATTGTTGCATTCCAGAACCAGAGCATTAACTGAGTTCCACCTCATGTGCTCACGTGTAGCCAGGCATGGTGGTGCAAGCCAGTAATCCCAGCACTCTGGGAGGCTGAGGCAGGAGAGCTGCAAGTTCACATTCAAGGCCAGATTGGGCAACGTAGCAACTCAATGAGAAATTGTCTTCAAGCAAAAAATTAAAGGATTGAGAATGTAGCTGAGTGTGAAGCTCCTGGCTTCAACACCCAGTACAGGAAGGAAGGAATGAAGAAAGGAAGGAAGGAAGGAAGGAAGGAAGGAAGGAAGGAAGGAAGGAAGGAAGGTCAGTCTCTTCTTTGCTGTCCAAACTGTATCAGTTGTATCAGGTCCTAACAAAGCCAAGCTATTAATACTTCATCAAAATCCTTCTTCCCCCATTCCCAGCCCCCCACCATGATCTACCCAGCTCTGACCACACAATTCTTATCTTCAGTAGTGATCTTCTATCCAAAATGTGCAAACCACTTGTTCAGCCTTTAAAGAAATAATTCAGGTTATCTCTCTCTCTCTCTCTCTCTCTCTCTCTCTCTCTCTCTCTCTCTCTTCCCCCCTCCCTCTCTGAGCTACATCTCCAGCCCATTTTGGATTTTGAGACAGGATGTCACTAAATCATTAAATTGCCTAGACTGAGCTCAAACTTACAATTCTCCTGCCTCAGCTTCCCAGAGGGCTGGGATTAACGGCTTTCAACCACAGGCAGGCTTCAGTGAAATACTCAAATCTCACATGAGTCTATTCTAATAAGGACATTCCTATCCCTGGGAGTGCTCTGAGCAGCCTGCTCCCATTTTTTAATTCTTCCTCTTTATATCCACCCCCTGCCTTACCTCTCTTTGCCCTGCAACTATTATGGTGCACTGTTTCCTAATCGAAACCCTGTAGGGAACTTACACAAAAAGGCTACTTTCCAAACCCTGGTGTAAATGTTAAGAAAATGGAGGACACTAACCCTGAAGGGTAAACTCCCTTCCACAAGGCCAACAGCTCCCAACTCTTTGCTTTCAACAACGCTACAGCCAGATCTAATTGAGCTGTCAAGGGCATAGGTCATTGAAAATGAATTTTAAGACAAATCCCTATGTGATCTTTGGTAGATAATTCAGAAGGACCTTGAATAATGGAAGAAAATATAAAAAAAACTCTTCTTTTTTTCATCAGATTATTCACGTGTGAACAAGGTTCCTTAGCATCCACATCTCTCAAAGATGAAAAGGACAGAACGCTGAACTCTGTGTCATTAAAGCAATAAGTAATTTCCTTCTTTTCAGCAGTCTGGCTTCAAAAGCCCAATCCTTCTTATTAAGAAATGCAGCGCCCAAAGTGTTACTTTTATGCTCAATAATTATTTCACCTATTTTATAATAAATTTGTATTATATGATTCAATTACACTACTAGTAACTGAATTTCTAATTCAGTCTAGGGGAATTTTTTAACCACTAAAAGCTTTATGGTGCCAAGAAATTATGGTTTTTCTTTAATACATATAATTTTGCTAGTAGGAAATCATGATGGAATGATCAATGAAAGCCTGTGAAGGATAAATGCATGTTTTATTAGACCAGAACTGTGAAGAAATGAAAAATAAATTGTAAGCTCAAGGAG
Source organism: Ctenodactylus gundi (assembly GCA_004027205.1). NCBI lineage: Eukaryota > Metazoa > Chordata > Mammalia > Rodentia > Ctenodactylidae > Ctenodactylus > Ctenodactylus gundi. Next base: position 129,139 of record PVKB01003057.1, on the reverse strand, counting down.
AAGGGGGACAAAGGAAAACTCCAAAGATTTTTCATACATTTTTAAATGAATAATGACACATTTGGAATCCATCAGATAGGATCTTTTAAAACATGTAGCATTTTTATTTCAAAAATATCAGTATTTACACTATGTTAGAAGTAATATACCTTGTAACTGTTAAAGGAAATTTTTGAATATCAACTTCAAAGTGTATAAAATCAATTTATATGCTACAGACTGGATGTTTGTGGTCCTCCAAAATTTTGTGTGTTGAATTCCTAATCCCCAGTGTGAGGGGTTTGAAGCAGTTGGAGCCTTGGAAAGTAAGTACACCAGGATGTGGAGCCCCTGTGGATGGGTTTATGCCCTCAGTAAACAGACCCCACAGAGCTCTCTCTCCTTCCCACCATGTGAAAACTCTACAGGAAAGAAGAGTTCTGTCCCTCCTCCCCACCCCCCAAAGAAGAGGGCCCTCACCAGACCCTGTCCAAGCTGGCATGGTGATCTGAGACTCTCAGCAGCCTCCAGACTTTGAAAAGCAAAGTTATCGAGAAAAAATTGCATGAGACCCCCTGGACTTGAAATACAATCTCTCCCATGGGGGACTCAAATTGGAATGTGGGGTGAGAGGCCCAGCCAGGAGGAGGTCCCATTACTGTTCAGAGCCCAGGAGCTACACTACAGATGCACTGTGGCTCATAGGACAATCAACCCTTGTGTTCATACAGTCCGCCCTCCGGTAGATCCACTCATTCTATAGGACTCTGCTATGACTGTTTTACTAAGACGTAAGCTTTTCTAATTATTTTAAGGTGACACACAAACAAAATTCTGTCCCTTTCACTTGGTGGCCAATGCCCAATCTGGGTTGTGCTGTGACTTCAGTATCTACCTAGCTACTACATGGTTTCAATTTCCTACTCCACATCAAAGAACTACATGCTTTCCCTTTCTCTCAGAAAAGATTAGAACTGAACCCTGACTCCAACATCACTTGACTTACCCCTTAGAACTAGGTACAAAAAACAACCTGAAATCTCACACCTTCTGGTTACTGTATATACACTGTGGACACTTGTTAAGCACCTCTTGATTTTTATTTTCTTATCAGTTAAATAGAGACAAGGCTGTGCAGTCACTGTGTATATGTTATGGGATTTTTACAAGGCTTAAATAGGATCATCTTTCCACCTAATTTTAATACTGATTTATTTTTCATTTAATACCTTGCATTCTATTTGCTTCTTACAAAATTCCCTTTAACATCAAATTTGATCTGTTGCTTTAAATATCTTCCTGGAAAAAAAATTTCCCTGAAAGTTTTACTTATTTTTGTTCCATAGTCCTCTATTCTCCCTTCCTTAAAAAATACCAGTTTTTACTAATGAAAACAGGGTATTAGTAACTAATTATAATAAATAACTTTGAAGATTGATTGTTTATTACAAACATAATGGCTATGGCTAATTATCTGTTCGCATTTGGAAGTAAGATTTAAAATAATAGAATTAGGGTGACCATTTTGTTACATTTTACTGACTGATAAAATGAATGGCATTATCAATTCTTTGAAAGAGACATCAAGCCTTTAACTGATTTTCTTCCTTTGCCTCAAGAAGCTAAATATCTAAATTAGATAACATTAGAAATATGATTACATTTTAATTATAATTTTTACAAATGATGAAAACATAAACAACTTTCGAATGCGAATGTGATACAGATAGTTACAGGAGTCAGAATAGGGAAAAACAGCTAGTTAAATACAGTTAAAATTAGCTCAAACATGCTTGTGCAAGCCAAAACTGGCTGCAACTAGCCGGCACCAGCCAAAGCTGGTTTGGACCAGCTGTGACCAGCCAAACTGGATTGAGCCAGCTGGAGCCTGTTAGAATTGGCTAGTACAGGCTGGAGCTGGTTGGAATTGGCTGAAGCCAGTTAGAACTGGCTCAAACATGTTGGTACCAGCCAAAAATGGCTGCATTTGGTTGGTGCCTTCTTTCAAGAAAAGCAGTTCTTTACACAGAGATCCTCTGGAAAAGGAGGGCAAATGACACCTTTGCGCGGTTCCCTGAGAGAATGTATGGGACCTCTGGACTTGAAATACAATCTCTCTCATCAGGAACTCAAACCTGAATGTGGCATGAGAGGCTCAGGAAGAGATCACATTACTGCTCAGAACCCAGGAGCTACGCTACAGATGTGCTGTGGCTCACAGGACAATCACCCCTTGTGTTCATACAGTCTACACTCAGGTAGATCCAAAGACCTACCAGGCACCAACACAGAAATGTACCCCCTGGAGACCCAGCCACTTGCTCACATTTGTCAAATCCCAGAACAAAGCAAACCATCGAAGCAGAACTTTTGGATGCTCCTCTGAAGTTCTCTGTGTGGGTTTGGTGTCATGTCGAAGTCTGGTACTAACTGTGTCTTAGTGAGCACTAACATCAATGAATGCGTCGGGTGTCTAATCTCAAAGTAGAAATGGAAGGACAAGTGAAAGAATTCTTAAGTCCGAATTTAGCAAGGACTCTCTGAGGCCTCTACCAGGCTGTCATTATCTCTGGAAGCAGACATGGTAATGACTGGTTATGGTTCACTGGGCGCTTGCTGATACCAGGCACTGAACTTATGTTCTGCATGTGTAATTGCATCTTGTTCTCATAGCAGATTTCAGAGTCTCACAGGTAACCTCTACTTTAAATCTCTGCAGATAATAGGAGCTTATGTGACTATTCTTTGCTCCTATAAATCATTTCTAGAAATTAATCCTAAGGAAATAATCATATATGGCAGTAAAGATTTCTGCCCGAGAATGTTCATCATAATCGTATGTATCATTTATAAATTCCAAAACACTTGGGTATCCAACTACAGTAAAAATTAAATTAAGTATGATCCATCTATAAAAGGACTATCATGCAGGCTTTAAAAACAAGTTTTCAAAAAAAAATTGGATGTGAGGAAATGCCTACACTTTCTAATGATGCTAAGTAAAAGAGAAGACATAAAATTATAGATACCACCAAATGTTAGCAAAGATATGAAGCAACCAAAGCTTTCAAAGATTGTTAGCTAGAAATTAGCATGGTGTAGTGTCTTTGGAAAAAGTTCTGGCAAATTCTAGGAATTTATCCACGAAAATGAAAACATATAAAAGGACATTCTAGAAACTTTATACTTAACAGTCAACATTTCCATCACATGGAGATGAGAAATACAATGTGATATATACATGCGATGAAATGACACTTAACAATAAAAACACAGAATTTACCAGATCAAGCAACAGTTTGAAAGAGTCTTGAATGCATTCTAGGCTAGAAAAATAGCACAGCAGTTACAGTGCTTGCCTAACAAACTCAAGGCCTTGAGTTTGATTCCCCAGCATTACAAAAGCTGGGCAAGATGTGACACGCCTGTAATCCCCACACTCAGGAGCCTGAGGCAGGAAGACTGCCATCAGTTTGAGGCCAGCCTGGGCTCTGCAGTGAATTCAGGAGAGCCTGAACTGCAGAGAGAGAAAGCTTCCAGGCAAAGCATAGACAGGTGGCCCTCTGTGAGCAGCAACGCTCAGCAAGTCCTTTAACATCCCAAGAGCTTTAATTCTTCATCTGCAATATGGAGAAAATGTCACCAACTTTCAAGCTTGTTGTGTAAGTCAACCGAGATAAATGATTAAGCATGGCTTAGCGCAGTGTGTGTTATGCAGGATGTCAGCAAAGGGTCACAACTTCAATTGTAGAGCTATCATGACCAAGCCCAAGCCATGGGAACTAGAAAAACTCTCTTCCTGAAGGAGATCTTGCATTCCTATGCACACACAAGGCGAAAGAAAGGATTACCACTGTGGTTTGTGTCCCCAGTACCAAAATAAACACAAGACAGAAAAGCATATGAGGGAATTTTCTGGGTAGTAGGACTTTGGTTTACATATATATATAGTACTGGTCAAAACTCAGGTGGTACACTTAAGAGGAGTACGTTTCACTCTATGTATATCTTACCTGAAAAAAGAGAAAATTTAGCCACAGATAAGTGGAGAACTCTAGCTAATGACAGGATTGCTGATATGTACAGTTGTCAAGGGTACTGGTACCTGCGATCTACTTTGAAACTCTTCCAAACATAAAATGGATTGACAGATAGGTGAATGGTTACATGGCAAAAAATATAGTTGTAAGATACTAACTGTAGCGTCTCAATTTCAAAAATTTCCCTAATAAAAAGATGCTCTCTGAATTCTGAATCTTTCATGTTTTCTTCTGTGTGTGTGTCTGTGTGTGTGTGTGTGTGTGTGTGTGTGTGTGTGTGTGTGGTATTGAAGATCAGGTCCAGGACCTTCACACTGAGCTACATCCTTAGCCCATTTTTAGTTTTGATTTTGAGACAGGATCTCAGTAAGTCACTAAGCTGCCCAGGCTGGGCTCAAGCTTGCAATCCCCCTCTCTCGGGCTCCTAGAATGCTGGGGTTTCAGGCACACCACCTGGCCTGCCTTGCTTTCTACATCCTTACAGTACTTGGGTTGCTTTGAGCTCTTTCTACATTCACCTAGCATTCCCTCACTTTCCTAGCAGCTCTTTAATAAATCCCCGAACCTGGCTTGCTTTCCTGTCTTCCACAGCACTAAGCCTATTGGATAGGTAGACAGAACAGCATACTCCCCCTGGACTACCCTTTGAGAGATTTTCAAGTTCAATTCACTTCTAGGCAAAGCACAGACAGGTGGCCCTCTGTGAGCAGAGCATCCAGCCCCACAGAGGCCCTGAACTTTGCTTCTCTGCGATAGCTGCCTTGACCAAATCAGGCTTCATCCAGGTCAAAGATGGACTTACTCTAATTAGCTAGCTTTTAATTTGATTACTTTCTCTGATGTTTAGTACTGTTATTTGGTGACTGCTATCCAAGTCCTCCCCCCAAAAAAAATGAAATTAAAAGAAAATGCACAAAGATGATGTTGGCAAGAGATGCTCATTTGGGGTACAGAGTACCCCAATAAAGGAATCGTGAAGTCAACTCACATGTCACATGCTGGATGACCACGCTCACCCTGGAAATCAATGGTTCTACGGTTTAGGCCATCAGTTGAAAATGTTTATGACTGACTGTAAAAGCAAACCAAGGCACCAAATAGTACCTAACTCATGATTGCAACTCTGTAAAAACAAATTATATTGAAGGGAAATGAGCTGAAATGTGAGCATGCCTATGTCTAGGGGCAGAGTTGGGGTTTTTGAGTGTTTTGTTTTGTTCTTTTATTTCTCCAGTATTTTTTAAAGCACTTACAACTTTCAAGGCAACAACAAAACTACAGGTGGAAAACCAGCCAAGGCAGGCGTAGGGCAGCAGGCTGCCCACTCACTCTGGCCCAGAGTTGCCTCACCTCACCCGGTTTCCAACCCAGCAACCTGGCAGTGCCAGCTCTGGCCACCGTGCTGGGAGACGCACACTGGGCAGCCGCCCTTCCACACGTGGTGACTCTGAGTGGCGCTCCATCATCCAAGGCTCAGGAAGTCACTAGAGACCTTTGCTTCCGAGCCCCAGGAAGGCCACTTACTTGTGCCTCGTCTGATAATTCTTCCTCAGAATCATGTCCAATCCCCTCTCGCGCCCTCACAACATCCCCCCACCTCCCAGCTGCGCAAACTCTCCCTGAGACAGTCATGCCTCGGAATCGCAGCCCTAATTCCGATGAATGATAGAGAATTAGTAGTTTCCCTTCTTTTCCCCTCCTCTTCCTTTTAAAATTCACAAATACTTGATTAAACAAACGAAAGTCATTTATTTGCAAATGCCAGCCTGTGAAAGTTTCCTTGACTGACGTTTTTTAAGCTAGTTCTTCCCTAACTGACCCCCTTCTCCCCGCTCCCCCACCCCAACTCTCACAACTGAGTCCTAATTGGGAGGCCAGGGCCAGGCTGAATGCATTCAACAGTCATTAAGCAAAAATGCAGAAGTCAATCCAGATCCCTGCTGGACCTCCCAGCTGTTTCTGTGGCCCAATGGAGACCAGCTTTTATTAAATTACGCATCTGGTGCGCTTTTTATTTCCTCAACAAGAACAAGAACGCCGTTCACAAATTGTTATGTGGATTACTCTAATCAATTAATTTCAGCAATCCTGGGCCCGGAGGCAATTTCACTGCATTATATAAAGTGGATTGAACCCTTGAGATTTTTAAAGGGTAGCAATTTGTTTTTTGAATTCGGGGCATCTTTGGGTCGGACAAGAGAGCTCTTGGGGTTCTGGTACCTGCCTGGCTCTTCGAGGTCTTCCTTCACTCTCTCTGGGTCACTCTCTCAGGATATAGATTCACAACATCCCCTTTTAGTGGGGTTCTCACTTTGTCTCCTAATCCCCAAATGTTCCTCGTATATTCAGGAAGAAAAATAACTTTAGGTTAGATGTACAAACACAGTAAGACTTGGACTTGAGGGATGGAGAGCAGATGCCAGGGGTTTGGGCAGGCACAGCTTTCCATCCGAGGGTAACAACCTGCAAATCCAGGAGAAAAGTGGGTGTCAAGAACTGCTGTGAGGCCTCTGTCCATTGAGCAAAGCAAAGGGTGTGAGGTTAGGAGATCCCCAGTTCCTGCTGCCCTCAAAGTGCTCAGACTCCAAGGCTCAGATCTTGGGACAAGATAGGTCCTGTTAGAGCTGGAGTATAGGCACCCTACAATTCAAAGTGATGATGCTGTGACAGAGACCAGCGAAGACTAGTGCCTTGGTCCTGCTACCTACTGGCTTAGTAATCCTAAGGAAAAGTCTCGGCCTCTCTGTTTCTCTGCCTCCTCACCTGGAAAAAAATGTGAGTAATAGTAGTGCCCACTTTATGGAAGCTGTTCCAAGGAATGGCCTAAGGTTTGAAAAGCAACTTCAGCAGTGTCTGGCATGGGTTTTAATTCTGCTTTCTGCATAATGACTTGAGAAAAACTGGAGTGAAGCATTATGACCTTAATCTGCATTCATTTACTAAATATGACTAAAATTTATCCTTCCTTATTGTATAATATATATGTGCATATATAATCACATTTCTTTACTTATTCATCTGTTAATGGGCATACAGAATGCTTCCAAGACTTAGCTATTAGGACCTCTCTTGCTATAAACACGGGTAGATATGCATCACTGCAATAGGATGTCTTTATCCCTTCTGCAATGATACCCAGATCAAGTATAGGTAGATCAAATGGAATTTCTCTTTTTCGTGTTTTGAGGAATATCCATGATGGTTTTCCTCATGGTTATATTAGCTGACATTCCAACAATGGAGAGGTGTTCTTTTTTCTTCACAATCTCACCAGAATTTATTGTTTTTGAGTTCTTGATGACTGGCATTATTTGAGTTAGACCAAAGTTGAACTAAGAAGATATAAAAACTCTAAAGAGATAAATAACCAGTAATAACGAGGAGGCAATAATGAAAACCCCATAGATGAAGAAAAGCCTAAGACCCAACAAATTCACTTCAGACCTTAACCAGAACTGCACAACTGATCTACAGCCAATGTTTCTCAAGGCTTTTCTTTAAATTGAAAGGGAAGAAACATTGCTAAATTATTTCTGGAAGCTAGTATTACCCTGATACCCAAAACTAGATGAGGACATAACCACAAAACTATAGGCCAGTTTTCTTAATAAATATAGATGAAAAGTCAACAAGATATTTGCAAAGACAGGGCAACAAAGTATTACAACAATCATCAATCATATACCGTGAGCTTCTTGGCTTCATCCAAGCTAAAATAAACTTTCCTCCCCAAATGTGTGCCTGTTGGGTATTTTGTCACAGCTATGAAAACATACTAAGACAACCAGGAAGGTAAGGAGCTGCAGTCATGAGTTCTGAATCCCAAGGATGTTTTCCCAATGTCTTGGGGATCCCTCACCTAGGTCATAATATTTCTTAACCCCACCTTACAAATGAAAAATATTGAGACCCCAACAGACTCAAAGGTCACACAGCTTCTTAGAGAACAATACAGCTTGGAACCCACATTCCTCCCACTGGTCTCTGATGCCTCTGGTGTTTAAGAAAGGGTTTCTTGAGAAATCACAGCAATCCAGGTCCTCTCCTCAGCCAGTTCCCATACAACTAGGCTGGAGTAAAACAGGCCCTGAGAATCCAGTCTGAACAGAATTTGAGACAAGTAATGAAGGAGTAGACAGACATGGAGCATGCCACCAGATGTAGAAGGCTTCTCTGCAGACTGCAAAAGCCAGGCGTGCAAAGGCCTAGCCATGCTTACTGTCTGTCTCTAATAAACACTTGTTGTTATAATTAAGCACTTAATATAAAAAGATTAAGGCATCACAGGGACGTGCATAGTAAGGGTCTCAACTTGAGTGGAATTCTAGCCCATATGAGCCAGCTTGCTAAACTGGTTTCAGTTTTATTAGAGTTTCTCAACCTCGACCCTATTATCATCTGTAGCTACACCATTCTGTGTGTGGAGATGCGCTGGGCACTGTTGGGTGTTAGCAGCATACCAGTACAATATCTCCACACCCCGCTTCCCAATTGGATCAACTCCCAATGTCTCCAGACATTTCAAAATTGTCTGTTGCAGGGCTGGGAATGTAGCTCCACAGTATTACACTTGCCTTAGCATTACAAGGCCCAGGATTCAGACCTCAGCCCCAAAAACACAACAAAATGCCCACCACAGAGATGAAATCATCTTCTCACCTCCCTCACCTGTCACACTTCAAGATGCATGAAGATTTATATGCAGCAGAGCCTAATTTTTCTGGTCACATGGTCTTAGATGCTCCAAGAATTTTAACTGGAACGTGGGAATAAGCTACCAGAACTCTCTGCTTGATTTCCTGTCCTAAATAAAATTGATAAACTTGGTTTCAAGAGAAATAAGGGAAAGGAATCAGGACAGCCCTGCAGGTCACCAAGATGCAATTCTGGCTCAGGATACATGTGGGGTTGGCAGGAAGGCTTGGTGCTGAAGTTATACAGATTCCTGAAGAGTTAGTTCTCCAGTGTCACACTCCACCAAGAGGGTTGCATGACACCTGCACTCAGTCTGAAGGAAGTCTCCACTCTGTCCACTCTCTCAGGACACATAATATCAGCCCCAACCAGGGCTTCTAACACTCAACACAAATGTTTCTGGAGCAGAAGTACCATGCCACCAGCCACAAAACAGTGATGGATAAATGATACTCCTCCTGGAAATGGCACCAAATTAAAGAAACACAGAGATAAAGGTTTTCTTTATCATGAATGTGGAAGGGAAGGATCCTCAAGCCTCACACAGAGTTTTGCAAATGGTGCCATGAAACATCTTTACAGCTAGAATCAGATTCTCCCAAAGAGTTTCTTCTCTGAATTTTCTCTTTAAATACACTTGTTTAGTAGCCAACTAACTACCAGTAACAGCACAGATCCGGTGAGAGCATAGAGTCAAACACAGCATGTGACACCTGCCCTTCTCCCCCTCCTACAGGAAGAATCTGGACACTGGGAAGGAAATGCCAGGCCCTCCTGAGGGGTGGCCCTCTGGGCTCCAGGGTAGAACATCAGGGGGAAGACCCAGGGCCAGGGAATATTCTATTTCAGGCTGTGAAAGGACAATCTGGTGAGGGGGTTCACAGAGCTTTTTGCATGAATGTGACCTATTACTTACAGGCAAAGAAGGAGGCAGCAATTACAGTGCTCTAGAGAGTAATTTTAAAATGTCTCTACAGCATGAACACTTCTGACAAAAAGTGTTAAAGAGAAATGCAACAAAAAAAAAGAGAAATAAAAACAAAACAAACTGACTCATACCCAAATCCCAGCACAGGAGGATGTCAAGTTCAAGGCCAGCCAGAGCAACTTAGTTATTTAGCAAGATACTGTCTCAAAATAAAAAGGGCTGACAATGTAGTTCACTATAAAGGCCCTGGGTTCAACCCCCAATATATAGGAGGAGAAGGAAGAATGAGAAAGGAAGGAGGAGGAGCAGGAGGAGAAGGACAAGAGGATGAAGAAGAGAAGAAGAAGGAGGAGGAGGAGGAAGAGGAGGAAAAGAAGAAGATGAAGAAGAAGAGGAGGAAGGGGAAGAGGAGGAGGAAGAAAGTGATGAAAGTGAAAGTGGTAGACACCAGAAAAATTTTAGCGGAGGAGTGAAGGTGCCGGAAACAAGTACCAGATAATGCTGACCTCCACCCAAAGCTCCTCCAAAATGCCACTGTGCTCCAGCAGAAATATCAGGAATCCCCTGCTGTGTGAAACTGATTTTTACCCCACTCTGGAGCACAGCTTTTCCACAGACTCTCAAGTGGCTGTGCCTACACCTTGAGTCAGGTGCTCTGCTTGTCCACTTGCCCCCACCCACTTCTTACCCATCCTGTGCTCTGTGTCCTGGCACCTGGCCTCTAAGAACTGTCTTGCCTAAACTCCCCTTGACCCAGCCGGATGTAGCCATTGGGAGCCACCAGCAAGAAATATAAGGGCAGGAAGACAGACCAGTCCACACCCCTCCCTGAGAGGCCATCTCGGGCTGCTTATCTCAGAGCACCTCACCAAGGGTGGCTTTGACACCCAGAATTTTTCTCACAGTCACAGCTTGAAGTTCAATCTCACCATGTTGTTTTCCTCCTTTGGTGGCTTGCAGATAGCTTCTTCCTGTTGCCTCTTTACTGCAGCCACCCCTTAGCAGTGCATGCACCCTGGAGTCTCTTCCTGTAAGAACCCTGTGCAGATTGGATTCAAGCACACCTAAGAGCCACATCTATCTTGATTACCTCTTTCATGGCCTTGTCTCTTAATATTCACATTCTGAGATCCTGGGGATTAAACTTCACCATATGAACTGGACAGGGAGAAAGGGGTGACAGTTACTTTTCTAACTCTTCTCCCCACTGTCCCAGGCTGTGGCCTGGCAATAACCACACTTTCCCACAGACACAGCTTCTGTCAAGCAGTGCCTACCTCCTGGGGACAGTTGCTCTGCTCCTTCCTCGGCCCCAAGTGGCTGAAGTCTCCCATACTGTATGCCAAGGGGAAAATTTGATGGTTCCCTTCACCTAGCCCTGAACACCACACATAGCTCTTTCATAAATTCTTCAGTTAAACCCTTTTGAGTAAATGTTCTAAGGAGTGTCTATGGAATGAGCTGAGCTGCCCCCCTAAAATTGTCCCCATAAACTTGCCCCAAGATATAAGGACACAGGGAAGCAAGTGGCAGGGAAGAATCGGCAATACCCTTCACACCCAACTGGACAATCCCTTTATGCCCTCCACCATCCACTTTGCCTACAATTCGGAAGTGTTGGCAGCTGCTGTTCAGATGTGTATGTAGCTGAGGGCATGAAAATTATAGAGCACAAAGGTTTTAGCAGTAAGGTATGTTCATCTATATAATTTACCTAAGATTGCCCAACCTTAGAACTACTGCACTACTGACCCACAGAGCTGGAGAGTTCTCTGTTGTGGGGGCTGTCTTGTGCACTACAGATGTTCAGTAGCATGCTTGCCCTCTATGTACTAAGCGCCACTAGCATCTACCTTCTCCCCACTGTGACCCAAAATTAAGACTGGAGGCTAAGCGACTTCCATTTGTGCAAGCTTTGAGCAAGAACTTCTGTGTGAAGCCCAGTGCTTCAGAAACCTTAGTTTCCATCCTCCTTCACCTCCCCATATCACCTCTTCCACCAGAGGAATCCATGTCACCAAGAGGACATGCCTTCCCACAGTGCAAGGTTCTTTCAGATCCCCTCTAGGTACGTGGGCCCCAGACTCCCTGCCAAATCATCCACACCCACTTCCAAAGACTATAGGAGTCTCTTTGCTGGGTGTGATACACACTGATGTTGAGGGTGCCCAAGAGTTGGCTATTGCCAGATCTAAGTAAAGCTGGGCTGTGCTAGTCCATCAGGGTTTGTTTGAGCATATTTACCAGCCTGGAATTTGGATCCCAAAGTACAGAGCAGACACAAAAACAGAAAGATGAATGTGGTAGGCCAAGGGCAAGAGCCAGGTCTCCTGAAGCTACTGGTGAACTTCCAAGAAGTACTACAACTGTAAACTTACACCTGACTTCTGGGTCATTACACAGAAGTATTTGTCAAAGAAGACTCAGGCACGTGCTATTTGGACCTTTATTAGCTTGATGTTTAACTTTTAGACATGTATGTGTCTGGAAGGTGAACCTTCATTTGTGCTCTGAGCAATCACCTTATATAGATGTCCATACAACTGTCTGGGGGTGGTGAGGGGGCTAGACCTCAAACCTGGATAGAATCTCAGAGTGTTAGAAAGCAGGGAAGGACTGATTGGAAGGCCATCAAAGCCCACGGGCAAGGACGCAGCGTGGTGCTCCAGAGAGACACATGCGAAAACATCACAGTGAGCCTCAGACCATCAAGGATGGAACTCAAGTTAGAAAACATTTAAAAGAATCTGACACCCAGACATGAAAGTCATCATTAAACTGACTCATCTGCATCAGAATTTGGGGACCAGAACAGGGAATGATGAGCCTCTCAGAGGGCACCCAGCTGAATGTTGGCATCTAGAGCCAAGTAGCTACAAAACTCAACCTCCTGACACTATGTAGCCTCCAGAAATGAGGACACAGCTGCAGGGAAAGAAATCAGGGCTCTGCTACAGTGGCAGGAGCAAATCTTAAGTGAGAAATTAGGTGGAGTCAGAGTAATGTCTGGGCATCTCACTGGTATGTGTAGGTCCTGTACAAGAGGCACTCTGGCTTTTAGTGGCCTTGTGCCCAGCCTCAGAGCAAGGTGCAGTCTCAAGAGCAGTATTTGTGTATGACTGGAGAACCCAGACTTCTGCATTTCTTTGCACTTCAAAGAGCCTGGCTTAGGTTTGGAGTTGAAAAATAAATGTGATCCCTGACATATACATATAGATATATATGTATCAATTTCAAGCCTTCACTAAAAAATATTTACATTCTTTACACCAAGGAGGGAATTCAGCTTGTTGGTTGCCTGGGAAACAAGATGCACACTGCTTTGTACCATTAAATGTTAAGAGAATTTTTTTTTTCTGAGAAGAAAAAAAAAAGCCGATTTATCCTTCACTGAGTAACTCAGGGCACTCAGCCTCAGAGGTTAGAGAGCTTCCTTTCAATAGAAAGTTCTTTAGAAAATGGAGGAGCTGGGTTTCACTTACACCATTTCTTCCTGTATTTTCTACTGAACCTCCAAATACTTCCCCCTCAACATTAAACAGATTGGCTCTATATGTTACGGTAACTGTTAACAGGATGCCAGATTGTGCGGGCCAGGCTTGATTCATTGTTTTCCAGACTCACCACGACAAGCTGCCTTGTTCCCAGCAAAGAAACTGAGGCTCAGAAATGAATGAAATCATTTAGAAGACTAGAACTTGACCCTAAGTGTTCAAGGTTGAAAAGCCTGACCTCTTTTCCCCTGAAGCACCTCCTACCTCCCCTTCCATTATCGCTATAACAGTATGTTCACCTTGAGGTTGGCACCTTTTTCCTGCCCCACGTTGCTCAGAGTTAGAATGGGATGTGTGTGAGTTTCATTCCTCCCTCCAAGTCTGCTGAGAAAAATATGTAGCATGGGAGCCCTGGTATCCATCACTCAGGGTGACGGGAACAAAAATAGGATGAGTCCTTCACTTGAGAATTTCCCAGCAGAGAGAGAAGAAGGTCCAATACCAGATGGGTTACATGTGAAGGATTTTTTTTCATATTATAACCTTTGTGTAGTATGTGCAATTTACTTCTCATCATTGTATAGTTGAAAATGTTCACGTATTTTTTTAAACATCCAGTCTTTCTAGATGTTCCCAAGTCCGATACATTGAAAAGTAGAAGTAGTAGGATAAAGCATCTTGTAAATTCATTTTGTTAAAACTCACATGAAATACTACTTTGTGAGGAGACAGCCACACCCCTCCTGAGTAGTACCCATTGTGTCGGAACCTGGTTCCCAGGAGGAAGGAAATGCAGAGCATGCTGTGTTGCCGGTGTGCTTTTAGAGCGGCCAGAGCTTGTCCTTGCGTCTGTGCGTTTGGTTCTACTTTGCTGTGTGTGTAGTGCATGCAAAGGACAAGTGAGTCCTAATTTACACTTTGTGTTCCTGTAATATTGAAGAGGTTGCCAGTGCATGACAAAATAAAGTTAATAAGCAAGAGGAAAAGGCAGAGTGAGGAGAAGAACCCTGCCAATAACTCTATGTCTGGATGATGTTTTTAGATTATAACCATAGGTCTGCATGTGCATTTTCGGTAAAGTAGTTGGGCTTATAGTGTACAAAGTTCATATTCAATTGCACAAGATCTAAGCTTTGTAGCTGTCCTGAAGTAACAGTGTATAATAAAAGGTAGAGCTAGAAATCAAGCCAACTTATAAATATCCTTTTGTTGAAATTGATAGAAAAGATTTGTCTTGGACACGGAATTGCTAAGCGACCTCTCAGGAGTGTGCACTGGGACTTGTCATTCGGCTAACAGCGGAGGGGTGGGAAGAAAGCACACCAGGAAAGAGGAGCGCAGTGTGTTCCAAATTACATTTTGGTGAGAGCCATTAATGTGTGTGTATCTGCTGGCTGTATCTCAGGAATATGTTAATAATTCAATGAAAATATACCTTCTTCCTAATATTTTAGTAGTAGAGATCTGATAACTCAGAAACGTGCTTGGCATACTCTGTTCATTTATCTCACTTTAAATTGAGCATTAAAAGAATTACAGTATTTTAATTGTAATTCTGCTACAACTTCTATCTACAAACTTGTTGCCATTTTTGTCTTCAGTGAAATTTTTGTCCCCAAGGAAAGCAGGATTACAGTTTTCTAACAAATTGAGTTGCTGTAGCATATTCTTGTTTATCAAAAGTACTCTTGTAGCACTGGGATTTTGAGTTGGTGAATACTCATGATGTATGGAAAGTATGATGCATACTACAGATGTCAGTCATGCAAAATGGCATGTTGTGTATGTATGTACACACCAGGATGACAAGCACACAACCAACTACACTGCTTATGACTGAATGGCTTTGTTCTTTGCTTATGTTTTTCTATCCCCTCAAAAGCAAATATTAACTTAACCCCCCGCCCAAAAAAAAAAAAAGAAAATTAAATACCTAGGAATTAACCTAACTAACCAAATTAAGGACTTCTATAATGAAAACTATAGTACTCTGAAGGAAGAAATCAAAAAAAAATTAGAAAATAGAAAGACATCCCCTGTTCCTGGATAGGCAGAACCAATATTGTCAAATGGCCATACTACCTAAACTCACATACAGATTCAATGTAATCCCAATAAAGATACCAACATTTTTCACAGAACTAGAAAAAATGATCCAAAAATGTATATGGAACCACAAGAAACCAAGAATAGCCCAGACAATCCTAAGCAACAAAACAAAAGCAGGAGGCATCATAAAAATAAAATCAGAAATCAAATTTCATGTTACAAAGCAACAAAAAGCCACATGGTACTGGCACAGAAACAGACAGGTGGATCAGTGGAATAGAATTGAGGATGCAGAAACATTCCAAGTACCTTCTTTGACTGAAGGGCCAAAAACATGCGCTGGAATAAAGAGAGCCTCTTTAACAAGTGACGCTGGGAAAACTGGCTAGCCACATGCAGAAGATGAAATGAGATTCCTATCTCCCATCCATGCACCAAAATCAAATCAAAATGGACCAAAGACTTAGACATTAAAACGGAAACACCAAACTTGTTAGAAGGAAAAATAGGCAAAACTCTGGAAGATATAGGCACAGGCAAGGACTTTCCAAAAAAACAACCCAAAACACATGAGATAACACCATTTATCAACAAATGAGATTACATCAAATTAAAAAGCTTCTGAATAGCAAAGGAAACAATCAACTGAGTGAAGAGAGCACCATCAGAATGAGGGAGTGGGGGGCGGGAATCGCCAGCTACTCCTCAGACCAAGGACTGTTATCAAGAATACATGAAGAAGTGAAAAAAAAATTAGACCCTCCAAAATAAAGCACCTCATCAAAAAAAATGGGAATCTGAAGTGAATAAACAGTTCTCAGAAGAACAAGTTTGAATGTCCAATAAATACATGAAAAAATGTTCAGCATCTTTAGCTATCCGAGAAATATAAATCCAAACAACACTGAGATTCCATCTAATGCCAGTTAGAATAGCTGGTATTCAGAAGGGGAAAAAAATGCTGGCAAGGCTGAGGAATAAAGGAACCCTCCTACATTATTTGTGGGACCGTAAACTGGTATACCCATTATGGAAAGCTGTATGGACATTCCTTAAAAAAACTGAAAATCAATATTCCATTAGACCCAGCTATACCTCCTCTGGGTATCTTCCCCAGAGGTCATCATACAAGAGTGATACATGCATATCCATGTTTACAGCAGCATGATTTATAATAGTCAAATCTTGGAAGAAGCCAATATCTAACCACAGATGAATGGATAAAGAACATGTGGTACATACACACAAAGGAGTACTACTCTGTCATATAGAAGGACAAATTTGAGTTATTTGTAGGAAAATGGATGCATCTTGAGACCATATTGCCTAGCAAAATGAATAAGACAGACACAGAAAGTTAGATATCATATGGTTTCTCTAATATGAGAAAAACAAACCATAAAAAAAGTAAAATAGAGATGGAAAAAAGTAAGAAGACAGACTTTGTGGAGAGGGAAAAGGATGTGGGGTGGGAGGATGAGTGGACGGGAAGGGGAAAGGACATGACATGTGAATTTAATAAAAAAGACAAATTTTTAAAATAATATTCATTCATTAGGTTGTGTGGCCATTAACACTACCTAGTTCTAGAACATTCTTGTCACCCCCAAAAAGAAACTTCCACACTCATTAGCAACGATTTCCCATCTTTCCTTTCCCCACCTCTTGGAAATCACTAATGTACTTTCTGTCTTTACTGGGGTTGCCTATTCCAGATCTTCTATAGAAATGGAATTGCGCAATATTTGTCCCTTTTGCTGTCTGGCCATTTTTATTTGTCATGAAATTTTTAAGGTGCATCCACACAGAAACATGTCAGTGTTTCCCCCTTTTTTGCTAAATACTTGCACGGATATAGCACATTTTCAACACCTTCATCAACTGCCAGACATGTAGGTTGTTTCTACTCTTTGGTATTATGGAGAATGCTACCAGGAACATGAACGTACAAGTTGTATGGATATATTTTTTTTCGAGTTCTCTTAGGTTTCTAAGGGTAGAATTTCTAAATCATGTGATAGATTTACCTTAGTTTTTGAGGAACTTCTAAAGCGTATTTCAGAGTGTCTGCTTCCCCTTTTTTCTCCATGGTTTCCTTCAATTTGCCTTCCTATAGATTTCAGTATTTACTTACTTAGGGCCTATCTGCCCACCCAAATGTCAGCTCCATCAGGACAGGTTTTTTCTACTCCTTCATACCACTGTTTCCAACACCAAGAACAGTCTCTGAAATATAGTCGACACTCAACACATATATGCATGAATAAATGAACAATAAAGGCTAGTTTCCAATATGTATTCTAAAGAGCATAATAGTTTGCACAGACAGTAGGTATTGCTATATTTGCTATATATTTGGTGGTATTTGGATTCATCTGTATTCGTTCCCTGGCTACCATGGAGACTTCTAAGAAGCCACTGTTCTGAAATAAAATTAAAAGAGAAAATTAGTTCTTAATTTAAGAGCATTCATGCTTCTGTATAATAATTAAATGCAAATAAGGAGAGGTATTAGTTCTATTGTCAGCTCCCTCTCTCAAAAAATAGCCAAATGTCTGTGCTTTTCTCATTTTTATTTCATCAAACAGAGAGCTCCTCATGGGAAGAGGCCAAGGCTGGGGCTGGGCTTTTAAGACACAGCTGAGAATCAAGGGAGGGGGTTGGATGTCACATGATTTGTCTTTTTATCAAAAAGTCATCCACTGCTCCCCTCCTTTGCTTGGGCTGTCGGGGGAAGCAGGGTCCTGGAATCTGGGTCTCAAATCTATTTCCTGAGTGCCTGGTACCAGGTCAAAGAAGGACATAACTCAGAGGGGTTAAGATTGGAAGCCACACTGTGGCAACCATAGGCTGGGTAGGGACAATGGTCAGAGGCCTGGGCAGGAAGTGAAGGGATCCCATCCTGTCATGGTTCACTGGGTGACCCCTAATGTCGCTTCTGGTATCAACTGCTAGAACTGGTCCAGGTCTTTCTAAGCTTCTGCTGTGCTGCAGTTTAGTGATCCAGAATGAGCCCATCTGTAGAGAAGCCAAGGGTGAGGAAAGAAAGGGTATCAGACACTAGCTGTTCCTGAAACAGAGGCAGCAGCCTCACCTGCTGTTTCTCCACTCCCTGCTCAGCCTCGTGGGTCTCAAAGTTCAGCCTGCAACACCGGTGTCACTGAGGACTTGTTAGTCAAATTCTTAAGCCCCACCAAGGACCACTGAAGCAAACATTCGGGGACAGAGCTGGCAGGCTGGATACAGAGTCCATGGGTGATGGGATGTGTACTCACATGCCCAGCCTGGTCTCCACGTCTCTGTTTGCTGACCCTCTGTGATTACTTCAGAACTTTAGACAGCGTGCGCTGTCTTGTACTTCTTGTTCCACCGACGTTTCCCAGCATCTCTGGCCCCTGTGACTTTATAAGCTGCTCCTTGGCTCCCGTTCCATTCTCTCTGTTTCTCCTCCCTCCTGCCCATTCACAACTTCCATCATTAACCCCTCAGCTTTTATGTTTCTAAATAATTTCTACTTATAATCCTCCCTGAATGCATAAGCCAAGTCTTTCATGCTTGGCCTGAAAATCCAATTCTAAATGTTTAAAACTAATAAATGGTATTTATGCTATAATGAGATTTGTGAAAAAAAATGATGCAGCTTTCAACACATCATAAACTCCCAGGCATTATTGGTCCTCATTATTTTCTGACAAGACAACTATTATTCATGCAGTAGCCATCCTCTGAAGTGGATCCAATAGTCCTGGTGGTCACACCTTATGTGGTCCTGCCCACAGTGAATACAGAAGACAGTTCAACTAATAAGGTATAGCAGATAAGAGGGCACATGACCTTCAAAACTAGGTCCAAACAGCATCATGACATCTGCTGTGTCTCTTGAGTCTAGGAAGAATCAACACTGTGTTGTGAGGATACTAGATCCGTACTCACTATAGAAATGTCCCAAGAGGTCCCCAAAACAGACATGGGAACCCAGATCCATCTTGACCATAGAATAGGTTCGCTGACTCTCATCAGATAAAATGAATTTCAGGACTATTCAATAAGAGGCTCAAGAAAGATTTATTAGGCAAAAATTCAAAAGAACATACTCAAATAGAGTGTGGACCCTCATGAGACGGAAATAGAGACACGCTCTGCATCCAGAGCTGGATAAATTTATGAGGATGGGAGGGTGGGCATCTGTGGAACTTGTGAATCCATGGAAACAAAGGACCCAATCTGCAGAAGAAAGGCCATAGTCTGTTCCAGAGGAAGGACAATGGCCAATTCACATATGATAGCCACCCCAGGTAACAAGATTGAAGGAGTTGGAGTGTTCCTAAAATGGTTTATCTTTGGCTGTAGAATTTCCCCATGTGGTGGAAAGATGGGAGGGGGCACCCATCTGTGGATATGTAAGATCAGCATTAGGTGCACATAACTTACATGTGTTTGAAGCCAAGATATTTGCTTCTCTTAACAGGGCAGCTTCCTGAGGAGAGGGTGGTAGGAAGAGACACAATTCACAGATGAAAGATTCAGGCCAAGAGAGCAGTTGTAAGTTGTTAAGCTTCTTAGGAATTTGGGGGTTTTTTGTTTTAACTTTTGATTTTTGATTTTTTTTTTTTTGGGGGGGGGGGGGATCGGTTATTTTTGTCTTTGTTTTGAGATAGGGTCTTGCTCTGTAGGTGAGGCTGATCCTGAAATCACTATGTAGCCCATGCTGGCCTCAAACTCATGGCAAATCTCCTGCCTCAGCCTTCTGAGTGTGCACCACCCTACCCAAATATGGCTAGGGAATGGAACCCAGGGCCTGTGCGTGCTAGGCAAGAGTTCCCTGTTTCTACCTTACCTCAGAGAGGTACATGAGGAGAGGAACTGGAGGCTCCTGTCCACACCCAGCACAGCTGGCCTACCATGTGAATGAGCCACCTTACAGTGGGTTACACGGCCCCAACCGAAGCTTAAAGTGACTGCACCCCTGGCCCATGTGTTGATGGCAACCTCATGCACATTCTTGAACAAGATCCATACACCCAGATAATCTGCTCTCACCCAGATAATCCTGTTGTAGATAGTTCCTAGTTTTGATTGGGAGAAAAGATGTTCTAACCATGAGTCTCTCTGCTCTGTTGATCACAGTTCATGTAGAATGACATTGAAAGCATTTATAGGCACAAATGAGCCAGCTTGCAAAGTAGGAATGACTTTGAAAGCACTACAGCAGAGCCTAGGAGAGCCAGGCCTTCACAGAGTGTGGAGTCACTCAGGGGATGGCAAGCTGAGCTCCACTGTATGAGAACCTTTTTCTGTTTCATAAAGACCTTTCCGTGAATAACTCAGGAAAAACACACCTGAAAGAGCCCAATAACCACTCCTACATTCCTTAGGCTTTTTCTTTTCTGTCCTGATTTTGCAATTTTGAGGGAATTACATCTGTGGGTATGTAAGATCAGCCTAACATTTAAGACTTTCTAAAACCTCAAAGTCAATGTGTGGGAAAAAAAGAAACTTGGTATGAAAGAAAAGCTTAGCTCTTTCTGCCACGTCTCTTAGCACTTCTCAGGGATGCCGATCAGAATAACCACCTCCAAGCCCTCATCCATATCCACTGATCAATTACCAGATGAAATTATTAAAGCACACCATTGTGCAGCGAGTCCAGCTCCACTGGTGCTGGACTAGCGGCAGGGAATAACAAGATCAGGACCTGATAGTGACTGAAGTGCGAAGTGCAAAGATTCTATTTTTAAACAGGACCAGAGTCCATTTTGAACAAAGAAATCCATAAGTACAAAAATTGAATCTCCATATCCCAAAGAGAAAGCCCCAAAGACTGATGCCCCCAGACAACAGTCACAGAAGGAAAAGTATTCTCTACTCTAATGCTCAATTAGTATTTATAAACTTACTACCATTTAGGCTTGCAAAGGTTGCCGCAAGCAGCCAACCAAGATTCATTCCCATCGGCTTTCTAGCATGTTTGCAAACTGGTGATCCCATGAGGAATCCATAGAGGGCTCAAAAATATTTATTTGATCTGTAGGATTTTTTTAATTCATTGCCAACATTGAAAGCTCAAGAGATTCTATGTTCCCTTAATCCAGATGTCCAATTTGAATCAGTTTCTAAGTAAAAGTAAAAAAGCGTTTTTGGTATAATAAATGCCTACTGTCTCCTGAGTGTAGGATTCAGCAGTTAGGATGTGGCTCTGCCATGCTGCTCTTGTCTGGACTTGTTCATGCACCTGCTGTGAGCTGCCAGACTGGTCAGAACAGGGACAGAATGAAGGACCGAGGGTACTGGACTGAGCGACTCAAATCTGTCCCTCTTGGTCTCATCCTCCAGCAGGTGGCTGGGGCTCATGGACATAGTGATTACAGTTTTGAAAGACAAATGCGGAAGCCTGGAAGGCCCCTATGAGTGGAGCTCATCGGTCCTCCACCATAACTTCTGCTTCATTCTCCCAGCCAAAGCCAAGTCACAGGCCAAGCCAGACTCAAGAGACAGAGAAACAGACTCCACCTTTAGTGGGAGGGGATTGCAATCTGGTGTAGAACTTGCCTGCGGAGGTGGCCAACTCAGGCACACACTGCCAGGTGGTAGCAGTGTGGAGAGCACAGTAGAGGCCACCACCTTGGACAAGCCCTTCTGCACAAGGCTTGCCCATACCGCGTTGCTCATTTGCACAACTGCCTAGCCCACAGCATGGGAGGGCTTAACTACCCAGATACTAGGATGATCTCCCACCCCGGGTATGATCCCAAAGGTCCGGCCCTGCCAAGGCCACCAGGGCTGGCAGTAGATTAAAATAACCCTCTCTGTCTCAAAAATATCCATCTTCTACGCACGCTGCTCCTTCCCCAGTAGCTACTGGATGCACTTGCAGGAGTAGGGTAGGCATAATACAGTAACCCAGAAATTTTAAAAAGGAGCAGCTAGGAAACTGTATAGTCTTGGGCTCCACGATGTTACTCCTGGTCTAAGCCACAGCTTCTTCTGTAAAACTGTACCTGCTGTGTTTGCGTACTTCTCTCTGAAGATGTTAACTGATTCATACATATGCATAAATATGGGTCTATTTTGAACACAACGAAAAATTTTAGGGAAAATAAAAAGCCACTCAGTAAAATGGTTAATATTCGTCCTCCGTTTAGTCCTGCAGCGCCCGAGTCTGGTGAGTTTACAGTGGGCTTCCTAGAAACGGTCCACAAGTGACTAACGCAGGAGCGGTTTTCTGAATGGTCCGGTGACTCTATAGCCCGGCAAGTTGATTATCCAGAAACCTCCATTCTCTGACTGTGGTCAGAACCTTGATAGAGCCTGCAGCGCCACCTACTGAGAGAGCACTGTAGTACCAGCAATCCGGTGCCAAGAGCATTCACCCAATGCATGATCTCACCTCGCTGGAAGCACAGCCTGGGGCCCCTAATGCCCACGTCCGAGACTTTAGTGCAGAGTCCGCAATCGACTGCCAAGCGGGGAAGAGTTTCAGTTACCTGGCATCGCTGGGGAAGAAACTCTACAGGTCTGTCAGCCACTCTCGGGAAGCCCCCCATGGAGACAGGCACCAGGGAGCCTCATCCTCCTTTCTCCTAGGACCTTCCTAAGCCTCAGCTCCCTGTCCTGCAAAACGAAACTAAAGAGAATGCCAACTGCATGGGGTTGTTGTCAGACATAAGCAGGTAACCCCATGAAACACTCAAAACCTGGCCCAAAGAGTATACGATAAATACACCACAGTTAAAAGGTAGGTGTGGTTGTGGGCAACTGTGATTCCAGCTACTCTGAAGACTGAAGAAGGAGGTTTGCAAGTTTGAGCCCACCCTAGACAACTTAGTGAGACCTTGTCACAAAATAAAAAGTAAAAAGAACTTTGGTTTCATCCCAGGTGTCCTAAAATAAGTAAATAAGTAGCATCTATTAACACCAGACCTGCATCTCCTCTAAACAAGAGTAATACAACAAAATAATAGTAAGTGACAGTGCTTGTGTTAGTGTTAGCAGAGCAGGTAGTGTGGACTATTCACTTACATTACCTGCCAGGCTCCAAGTACTTAATTTCTAGGACTCCCACAGACAACAGCACTATACTCCATTCACAGATAAGGAAAAAAAAACTCTTGGTCAAAGTCAACTAGGGAACTTTTAAATATTCTCTTTTCCTTCTGAAGATTTTGTCATTTCAGTTTCAGAAATGAACTGACAGTAGGCAGATTAGCAGAGGTGGGTGGCATCTTATGTGATTTATGTGCAGAAACATGGCACCATACCCAAAGGATGAGATTCAAAGGAAACGAGAGTTGAGGCTTAAATGTCCTCTTCAAAGAGGAGAGGGAAGAGGAGAGGTAGGCATGTTTAAAGGGACAGTACATGACCTGTAGAGCACATGGGTAGGCCCAGACAGACACTGACCTGGGATGGAGTTTCTGGACCCTCGAGGTCACACTCAACTTTTAGGCTTCTTTCCTCTACAATATGAGTTTTCTCTTCTGTAGTCCATGAAAATTCCATTAAAAAAAAAAACTATAGACCCTGGTGCTGCTCTTTTGGAAGATCTAGTCAGGTAGACTGAGGAGGAACTTTGCAGGAAGCCTCTCCCTTAGGTGGGGGCCAACAAGGACAAGCCAGGAAGATCCTGAACCTGGGGCAGCATGTAAGACCTCTCCACAACAAAGCACCAGCCTATGGGTATAGTTTTTCTGACCCCCACCACGCATCTCTGACTCTGGGCCACCAAGCTTCTCTCCTGCCTCTCGTCCTTGAGCCCTTGCCAATGTGGCCTCATCCAAGACTGTGTCCCATTTTCCACACGCTAACCTCTTCCTCCTTTGGAAAGCCTAGGCAGCCTTTCTGCCTCAAGCCCTACACCTGACGCTTCTTCCTGTCCAGATGCCAAGTGCAGCCTACTGGAGGTGGCCCTCCTGAAGGTCATGATACTTTCTTTCCTCTTTGGCTCTGTTGCCTCTGTACCATTCCGACCTGCCTCTAAGCTGCATAAGAGCAGGGACCAGGTCTGAGCTATCCTGCCAAGTAGATCATCACTGGTATAACACTGGGAAGATCACAGGTGCTCAATAAATACTTGATGAATGAAATAATAAGGAAATCACTACAGATATTAATGTATTCAGTAATAAAATCTAATGCCAAATAGGTCTGCTCTGAGCGAGGCCCCAATTTTTCCATGTGTTAATACTTTTAATCCTCAGCATAAACCCATCACGTACCAGGGTTGTTTTTAACCCTGAGGAAACACATGAAGAAACTGAGGCATGTGCTAAGTGGTTTGCTTAGTGTCTCACAGGAAGCAGGTAGTGTAGCCCAAGTCTGAAGTTCAGCATCACTCCAGTTTACGCCCTCCACCCCCACTATGAAGTAAGTGATTGTCATCAGAGAGGAAAGTTCCCGAACAGCCATGTCTGGAAATCAAGGCACCGCAGCCATGAAAGGAAAGACGCTGCTGCTCTGTATTTACCAATATAGACAGAGATGTTCTTAAGACAGTGAGTATAAAAGCCAAGGAAGAACAATGTGATAGAATCCCACTGACTGGTGAGGAGGGTGGAGGGAGATGAAAGAAAACAGCACCAGACCCAGGTCTGTTGTGCACAGACCACACCCGGGGCGACCCAGGAAAGCAGTGATACAGGTGACTGCTACCACGAGGCAAGCTTCCCCAGTTGCCTGGCTTGAGGCTATATGCTCCTAGACATCACTAGTGAGACTCCTGGGACCACCTCACCTAACATCCTCCCCCCACCCCTGGCTTTCTCTGGTCCCCTACTCTGCTTCCTCATGGCACTTGCTGCCACCTGACATTAGAGTACATATTGATTAGTATAGTGCCCATATCTGTAAGGATAAAACATAAATTACCAAAAATTAATAATAATAACATTCTCTGGGTACAAAAAGAAACAAAAACACCCTCCTTTAGGAAACTTGGGATTGTGAATTCTTTCTCTGTTGAGATGCATGGAAATCTTTTTACAGTTAAATAAGCCTCTTGCCAATTTTCTTGATCAGGAACATCCATGTGAGAAGTAAATTTAAGTGCCTAGCTCTAAGTTACAGCCACCTGCTTGTCATAGAGAGAAGGGAAGTTTCTTATTCCTTTCAGCACAGATATTCATTAGAAAACACAAAGAGCTAAGCCAATTACCAGGTGAACTTACGGTGAGCCATATGAGTTAGTGACTTATCAGTTGCTGGGACAAGATACTCAATATCCACAACTTAAAAGAGGAAAGATTTATTTTAACTCACAGTTTCAGAAGGTCTCACATAGCCAGCAACAGTAGAGGCACATGGCAGAGGCTGGGGAGCTGCTCCGGGCATTGCAGACAGAAAGCCAAGTGAGCAAGAGGGAAGTGATATCTGGACTCAGGCAAGGTCACAGCTTTTCCAGGAAGAAGCTGTCATAATGTTTCCTCTTCCTTTATTTAGTTCAAGTTGCCAGTAGGGCTCCCACCCCATACCCAGGATGGGTGCCCCTCTCTCACTTCCTGGCCCACAAGTCAATAACACATGCTGAAAGTTCTGCCCCGGATGCCTCACAATCCCAACAAATGAACACAATTTCTCCACATCAAGCACCAAACATCTGCCCCTTCTGGCCAGGCCTTACCTCCCAATGGAACACTGTTGTGCAGTTATTCCACCATATTCAAATACATGATACTTCTGTAGAATACTTCAAATCCAAACCATAGTGGTGAGATTCCTTTGCCAGTGACATGTACCACATCCTGGCTTAATGTTTATACAGGGATAAAACTGACTTTTTTCTCCCCTACTGCTGTGGAAAGGCGATCTGATTTTGTATTTTTACAACATTTTTGTAATTTCTTCCTCCCCTGGAGAGTGTAAGATCCTCAGGACTTTTTTGTTTTCTTGTCCATGGCTGCATCTCCAACCTGGTGCCCAGCTCAGAACTTATCAAATGAACAAATAAACAAACTGCCAGTTACAGGAAACAGAAAACTCTACTCTCCAAATGTTTGATACTGAGTGTATGAAAAAAAACTGACCACAGACAGAATAACAGGGAAACTTTTAATTTTGTACATATGCACAAGAGTCACGAGAAAAAGTGAGATTTAAAGGGTCAGAATAAGGTTTATATAGTACCCAAGCCCTAGTAGGAAGGGAGTAGGCAGAGACCAGCCACAGGGCAAGGGAGTGAATTCTCAAGGTTGCTGGCCAGCAGTCATTGTCCCTGGTGATAAGCCCCGCCCCACAGCAGCCTCGTTCTGATAATGCTGTTTCCAAGAGACAATTCATTTTTTCCCCATTTTATTGATATTTATACATGCAAAATTTAAGGTTTACAATGGAGTTGAGCCTTTCATGCACATATGTGTCTTGTCAAGGTGACAAGGGTTTTCCCACTCTCCTTTTGTCCCTCCCCCTTTCCTCCCCTCCCTCCCTGCTCCCCTACCCAATCCCTGTTTCACTTTGTTTTTTAAGTTCCACAGGAGTTGTGCTCTGAGACTCTCATATCAGAGACCATTCCATGTTTCACCTTATGCTTCTGACTCACTTCACTAAGCATGATGTTCTCAAATTTCTTCCATTTGCCTATAAAAGCCTCCACACTGTTGGACTTTATTGATGCATAGTATTCCATTGTGTATAAATACCACAGTTCGTGTATCCACTGGTCTGTTGTTGGGTATTTTGGTGACTTCCATATTTTAGCTATTGTTAGTTGTGCTGCTATGAACATGGGTATACAAATATCTCTGTTGTGTGTTGTTTTGACCTCTTTTGGAGGAGGGATGTCACTGGATCGAAGGGGACATTTATTTCTAGTCTTTTGAGAGCTCTCCATACTGCTTTCCAAAGGGGTTGTACAAATTTACATTCCCACCACCTGTGCAAGAGGGTTCCTTTCTCCCCGCAGCCATGCCAGCACTGATTACTATTTGACTTGATATAGGCTATTCTCACTGGGGTGAGATGGTATCTTAGTGTTGTTTTGATTTGCATTTCTCTTATGGCTAGAGATGTTGAACATCTTTTCATGTATCTACTGGCCTTTTGCATTTCTTCATGAGTGCACTGTCTCTTCATTTCATTTGCCCACTTTTCAATAGGATCCTTTATTTTGGTAGGCTTACTTTCCTTCAGCTTCTTGTATATTCTAGTTATAAGCTTCTTATCTGAGATGTAGGTGGTAAATATTTTTCCCACTCTATTGATTCTCTTTTTATAATGTTAATAGTTTCCTTTGCTGTGCAGAAACTTTTTAATTTGACAAGATCCCATTTGTTGATAATGGGGATTTCTTTTGCTCTTGGTGTCTTGTCAAGAAAGTCTTTGCCTACCCCTATGTCTGTTAGAAATTTGCCTAATTTGTCTTCTAGAAGGTTTAGTGTTTCATTTTTAATGTTTAGGTCTTTGACTCACTTTGATTTGATTTTGGTGCATGGTGATAGGTGTGTGGCTAGATTCATTCTTCTGCATGTGGATGTCCAGTTTTCCCAGCACCATTTGTTGAACAGGCTGTTCTTTTTCCATCGTATACATTTGGCCCCTTTGTCGAAGATTAAGTAATTGAGGATATTTGGGTTTGTCTCTGCATCTTCAATTATGTTCCACTGGTCTATCTGTCTATTTTTGTGCCAGTACCAAATCGTTTTTACAACTATGGCTTTATAGTATAGCCTGATGTCTGGAACTGTAATGCCTCCTGCTTTGGTCTTGTTGCTCAGAATTGCACTGGCTATTCTTGGTCTCTTTTGGTTCCATATGAATTAAAGGATTGTTGTTTCAAGTTCTTTGAAGAAATTTGTAGGTATTTTGATAGGAATTGCATTGAATCTATATATCAGTTTTGGTAGTATAGTCATTTTGACTATATTTATTTTGCCTATCCAAGAGCAGGGGATACCTTTCCATTTTCTAATGTCTCCTGTAACTTCTTCAATGTAATGTAGTTTTCTTTATATAGGTCTTTAACTTCCTTGGTTAGGTATACACCTAGGTATTTAATTTTTTGCAGAGCTATTGAGAATGGAATTGGTTTTCTGAGTTCTTGCTCAATAAGTTCATTATTAGTATAGAGAAAAGCTACTGATTTTTAGTGTTAATTTTGTAGCCTGTGACTTGGCTAACAAGAGGCAATTCATTTAAAGATATATGCTACCTTCACAAAAGACACGTTCTCAGTGTCCCCTGTGTCTACAGTTTCTCCAGATAACCAGTTCAAAATACACCAAAGAAGTAAATTTTAGATTGTACATTCTGGCCTCCTATAGTCATATTTTGGAGTGATGTGTCCTGGACTGCAAGTGCTGTTTTTTTTTTTTCTGCAATGATCAAGTCTTACTTACAATTTTTAAAAGTCAGTTTTTGAATCCTCCTTAATCACCCATAGGAAAAGTTCTGGCATGCGTTAGGGGTATTGATCTCACTTCCTGTGACTCCCTGTGCTTCTCAGTGACTCAGTGTTCTTCACAATGGCACTAGCAGCCACTTCAGACACACCCCTTAGTGACCATTTCAGACACCATACAAAAACTGCCCTCCAGAACTCCTTGGCCCCTGTTCTTCTAGAGCTTTCCTCAGTACTGAGAAATCCACTTCCTTCTCAAAGGGACTGGTGAGCAGATTCTCCGAATAACTTATCAGCACCTGCTGTCTCCTACAAGCCCCAACTTTCCTCAGTGATGGCTTTATACGGAGCATCTCTCATCAAGTGGCCTCCCGGGACCAGACAGCTCAGGTCCTACATTCTCAGGCCCCCATTCCAAACCTTCATTTATTTAGGTCATCCCACACTCCCAGCCTCTTCTTAGAATAAGGAATGAAGAAAAAAACAACAATGTACCAGTGTACACTATGAATAGTTCACAAGAGGCGGCTTGCGTGCCAGGCCTTGTACTGAGCACCGTAGGTGTACTCTCCAGCTTAGCCCTCACAACCTCCCATGATAATCACTAGTGTATTGTCCTCAGTTTACAGATGAGAAACTGAGGCTTAGAGATGTTGACAGACTTGCCTGTGACCTGGTAAATGTGAGTTAAAGTGGGAAAATAACCCCAAGCAACCTGACCCCAAGGCCCATTTTTAATACCAAGCCAGTAAGGACCCTCAGCCCCTTCTACCTGACTAGTGGAAACAAGAAAAGAAAATCCAGCTGGGCAGGAACCTAGAGGGGAGGAATTCAGACTCCTTGTACTAATTCACATTGTCTGAGCCCCTAGCACATTCCAGGCACTGGGCTGAGCACACTAAAAACACCACCCAATGACAGCATCCTACTGCAGTAGGAATGGACTATGACTGTCCACCCTGCAGAAATGAGCACAGCAGAGGGTAGAGAGGTGGAGTGACTTACAGAGGTTGTAAGTAGTCAAATCAGACTAGTGCAAATATGTCTGCCTCTGCAGTAATGGCTGCAGGACAAACAGGTGGATGCATGTCCCCCTTTCTGAGAGATCTTTGGCTCCTGCTGCACGCAGAAGTGATTTGCAGAGGCCTGGAATTATGATTGCCTTCTCAGCCTTCCTGCTTTCCTGGGCCATTGTGTTGAGGAGGAGGAAAGAGGGACAAGCAGTGAAGCCTTCAGAGGGGTTAACGTGCCTGTCCTACACTCAGAAGATTGCTCAAGGTTCTTTAAGGAAGCTACAGAGATGCATGTTCTCACTTCCATATTACACATGAAAAAAGAAAACTGAGGCTTCTTTCCCTTGGGGACACAAAGCTAATAGTTACAAGCTCCAGAACTCAATTCAGACCCATTTGCCTCCCAAGACTTTATCCTTTACCACCTGTCTCACGCAGAGGGAGAAATGGTAGATGCTCCATGATGGACATTGAAATCCAGTAAGTGCGTGTAGACTGAATGAATGAGACTATTTCAGAGGGAGAATTGCTAACTGTATCTCTCGTCACAGGACATCACGAATAATGGTGACTAGAAAGAGGCCAGCGGAGTCAATGATTAAATTCAAGTCTTAATAACATCAACAGAAAAGGAAATCACCTGTGTGTTCATCACCAAGACACTGGATTAATCACGGTGCATCTGTACTACAGAATATTCTGCAGCTTTTAAAATAATGCACCACAATTATGGCTTCAACGGGAAAGACATTAGTGACCCATTAAGTGAAAAAGTCAAGTCAGTGTATAAAGACAGCATGACCCCATTTTTTATCCATACTAGGGACAGGAAGTACCTCACAAGATCTGGGTCATGGGCTCAGCCCCTTGACCAAAGGGCAGGTAGGACACTGTGACTGGACAGCACCACCCAGACAATGGTAGGGTGATAGGGGCATTCTCCAAATCACAAAAGGTGCTGGGCAAATTAAAGAAAAAAAAAAATGAAGTGTGCACCAGCTCCATTTCCACAGCTCAAGTTCGTTGCTCTGTGAAAATCCTCCAAGTACTTAAGACATTATCTTGTTTTACCTTCTACTATAGTTTGGAATGATGAATATTCCCATAAAGACTCATGTGTTAAAGGCTTGGTCTCCAGAGTGGCACTATTGAGAGATAATAGAAACTTTAAGAGGTGAGGCCTTGTGGGAGGCTTGTCAATCACTGGGAACATGCCCATGGAAAAGTCGGTGGTTCCTGACCTTGTCCTGTCCCTCTCTTCTCTGGTCGAACATGTGACTGCTTTATTCCTACAATATGATCTTGTTATGATGTGCCACCATCTTTCATCCTCACCAGAACTGAGCAGAGGTGACAGCATGCCTTCTAATCTCCAAAACTGAGCTAAACCAACTTTTACTCTTTTTCAAGTTACTTGTCTCAAGTATTTCACATTAGTAACATAAAGCTGACTGATACACCTTCCCAGCAATCCTCTGAGATAGATATCACCATTTCTACCCCAAGCAAGGAAGCAGAGGCATAAATAATTTGCGTCATTTAGCCAAAGATTAGATCATGGCCAGATTCTAAGAGAAGGACATCTCACAGAACACAGTATCAGGAATCGCTAGCAGCAGAGTACTGGCACACCCTATGTGTTCTGAGTCATGAATGAGAAAGGGAAATGAACAGAGAGGAGACAGGAAAGGCAAGAAGTGATGCCTGGGCACCGATGGTTGGATCTGTCTTGGAAAGGGGGGTGGAAGCAGGAAGGAAGTGAGAAGTGGCTGGAGGGAAATATGGAGGTGACCTGCAGCTCCCATCATTAGCCTTGAAGATCTCCCCTGGAGAAACACGGACAAGAATATATGCCAGGAGGGAAGGCACTAGGACAGGAAGTAGAACTTCAAAGGCAGACACATTTGGATCCATCACCGCAGAATCCAACCAAGAAAAGGAAAATCGGAATAACAACGTTCTTGCTCTCAGGAGACTCAAATGTAATTAAAAAGCATGCACTGGGAGGAAACACAGAGCAATTTGTCCCAGCAGTCTCCCACTTTTATTTTAACACAGTTCTGCTTGTTCTCCAAGCCACACTGAGTAATCACCAGGCCCTCAATCCCAAAGCAGATAAATATGTTCCTCAAGGGGGAAAAAATACTACTAATGTGTCACTTGGAGACTAGGAACAAGTGTTTCCATCGGTGATGGGAAAAAATCATTCCTTATTCCTTTACCATCTGGAACCCCTTAAATCTCATCCCTTCCCTTACACACACACACACACACAAGGCACATGCATGCATTCTTCCCCACCTGTACACATGTGCTCTTTGCCTTCTTCAGACCACAACATGTGAGTTGTCCCCATTAGTCATTCTCTTCTATCTCCTTGACAATAAAACTCTCATTTTGTGCCGGAAGACAACATGCCTGCTCGGAACTAAGCCAATGCTGTCTCTTTTTTCCAGATCTTCAAATTTCAGATTGTCTTCCAGTTCTCCGTACAACAGGCTCAAGGTAGGAGTGGGACCAGAGGGTTCAAAAAGTGTTGTGATTAGCTGAAGTGTGTATATGGGCACACTGATTCTCATTTTTCCTCAATGAACATTACGGAAGAAGAGCCAAATTTTCCAAGCTCCCTTGCAGCTGGATTTTCGGGGTGGGTGATGAATTCATTTCTGCCAGTTACATGCACTTGTGCAGTATTTTGCATGACTTAAATAAGGTCATGGCACCTGACTCCAGGCTGGGCTACTTTCTGTCTGTAAATAAGTTTGTAGAGATGAAGAAGGCTCCACACAAGAATCTAGATGTCCAGAAGCTGGCCCATGGCGTGCCAATGGGCAATTGTGGCTATGGCAATTGCCTGACTCGATCTTCCTATGCCCAGTGACCTGACTTGTGGGAACTAGGGTACAGCTGGAATGGCAGCTGGTTCCTGGTCTCTGGATCACAGCTACAGCCATGTGTTCTAGAATGCATTCATTCTAGTTACAGACTCCTGATAGCCCCTCCTTAACTGTTTGAGGGGCAGCTCCCTGGCTAGCCTTTCCTGGAGGCTCAAGCTCCACTCACTCCTCCAAATTCTTTAATGACTTTTCAAGCACCAATTCTTTGGACCTAAGTATGCACTGATTCTTTCCTGCCTAAAATTCAAAAGATCTAGAAACATTTTATCTTCTCTAGTTCAACAACAACAGAAAGTACTAGGGACATGAGGTGTGAATGGGTATAAGTGGCCTCAAGGAAAGCTACATTTCTTTGAGCTGTTGTTTTCCTTCTACAGAGTGCAGAAAAAAGTCAGTGTTACCACCATTGTCAACAAATAGTCATTGCTCACTGTAACAAACCGTATTTCCTGGCAATTGTCACAAAAATACTTCCCAACCCAGAAGCTCTTCTACATGAGACCTTCCAAGAGAAGGGGTGTCATGCCCCAGGCTCTGTATTGGGCTGGTCTCTGACTCACTTTTAACCTACAGAATGTGGTAAAATAGAATCCACATGGATTCCAAGGATAGGTTGAAAAGACCATTAAATTCCCTCCAATTCTCTTGCAAATCGTACACTCCTGATGTTCCCTGCCACAAACCAGTCACCATAATGTGAAAATCCTAAAGCACATGGAAAGACCAGAGGCTCGGTAGTCCTGGCTGAGTGTAATCACCATCAGGTCATGCCAGACCTCAGCTGTTCAAGGCGCCCCCAAACACAGGAGTCCTCCCAGCTGCAGTGGCAGGCATTAGGTCATTGACCTAAATTATCCTGTATTTTCCTCCTCTTGATATTCACAGCTTTGTGTATTTCCCTCCCCTTGAGTGTAAGCAGGAGCTCTGACTCACTTCTAACTGATTAGATACAGCAAAAGCAATAGGATAGGTGCTAAGATATCACTCATGATGACAGCACTCTCTACATGACTGTGCCTTAGCAAACTGGAGCAGAGGCTCTCTCCTGCAGGCTTTGCTACTATGATCTTGTGAATGATCTCTGGGAAAGGTCTTATGGCAAGAGTCATGCGTGTGCAGCCTTAGGAAATGAAATAACTCCTAGACAACAGCTAGAAAGAAAATGGGACCCTGTCCTCACCTGTACACATGGGTTCAGAACTGAGAAGATGGATTCTGTCAGCAATCTGTAAGAATTGGAGCTGGATTCTTCTTCAGTTGAGCCTTTAATGAGCCAGCAATGACAGCAAAGCCCCAGCTGACATGTGACGTGTACGCCTGGTGAGAAGCTAAGGGAAGAATCCACCTCCACCCTACCCCACCCCTGTCCCACAGAGACTATGGGATGATAAGAAGGTGTCCTTTTAAGTCACTAAGTTTGGAGTCATGTGCTGTACAGCAATTGGTCATTACTTCACTAGCTGAGACCTCGTACACCATGCAGAGGCAGAAATATGTCATCCCCAGGTGTGCTGTCCAAATTTCTTACACACAGACTCCATGAGCTTAATAAACAGTGGTGGTTTTCACTATTACAATGTGGAGTCATTTGTTACACAGCAACAAATAACAGGAACTAACTTACACTGTACACCAGGCTTGCACGGAGCCCTTTGCCACTTGGGCTCTCATGTCCTCTCAGCAGCAGTCAGTGCTGTCCTTCACTTTAGGAGTGAGGAAACTGAGGCTTGGAGTTATTAAGGCATGTACCCAAGGCCACACAGACAGCATGCACGGATAGGAAGTTAAAATGAGACAACTGGTACAAATCTATGGAACAGCACATATCCAAGCAATGGCTTAAGTGCTCTATCAGTTATCTGCTACTGCAGAACAAATTATCTCCCAGCTTAGCACTTCAAACAACACTTATGGCCTCAGTCACTGTGAGTCAGGAGTCCAGGCATGGCTTAGCTGGTGTCAGTAGCTCAAGGTCCCCCACAGACTGCAATCAAGATGCTGGTCAGAGCTTCATTCACATCAAGCCAGGGCTGTTGGCATGCCTCATACCTTGGGATGCAGACCAGAGGCTGGCCTCAGATCCTAGCAACTGGGCCTCTCCAAAGGGTCACAGACTAACCCACGAGTCAGAGCAGGGGCCCAGGACAGAAGGCACTGTCATCGTGTCAACTAATCATAGCAATGGCATTCTTTCACTTCCACTGTGATTTTATTAACTAAAAGCCAGGCTCCAGAACCAGTGAGTATCCAAAATAGGGCATCACACAGGAGCATGAGTACCAGGAGGTGGGCTTACTGGAGCATCTCAGAGGCTGTCCACCACAGAGGATCTGCTGTCCTCTCCTCTGACAACCACCAAGAATCCAGCTCAGAGTCTGTTTGGTTTGGTCTAGAGTACCCCCAAAAACCCTCATATACCTATGGATATTCAACTCTATACTATTGGGAAGTGGGACCTAGCTGGAAGGGGCAGATGCTTGGGGCTTGACCTGGAGAAGTGTGTGCTGGCTCTGCCCTACCTCCCAGACTTGGCTATGTTCTGCCATGCCATGAGGAGCCACTTCTCTGTCTCCAGCCCCAGCTTTGCCATGTGATTCCACCATTTTCCAGCCGCCCACCTGTGAATGGACTGTGATCTTCTGAAACTGTGAGCTAAAATAAATCTTTCCTCCCTAAAGTTGTGAATGTCAGGTATTCTGTCCCAGCAATGAGAAAGTATCTAAGATAGAATCCACGCCTAGCCAGGGCCCTGTCCTTTCTGATCCTGAACATAACTTAGGAAAGCCATTTTCTATGATGAAGTTTTTATGTTGCTCACTGAGAAAGCCCACTATCACTCTCAGCCTTCGCTCAATTACACTCGTGACACTGAGCTAATTTTCTCTGATGTCGTATCATTCTCCCACAGTCATGCAAGCAAGGTTCTGCTTTGTAAAAAGCTGTCACCTCATTCTTTGACCATTAGAGAGTTTTAAAGAATGGCATTCTACGAATCACATTTCAGTTTTAATTTCAAATAAAAATGAGCTTAATAATGAGACTTTAATGACACATATTTCCGTCTGCTTCAGCTGTCCCTCATTCCGAGGGGATTCCTGGACAAGCTGCACTTTCTGCCTACACCCAGGTTTGCTCCAGTAACTTTTTTTTTTTCTTCGCTTCCTCTCTTTTCCCAGGTCTATGTTAGACCAGAGGCTGGGCAGCTGCAGGACTTTTGTGGCATATCCCTACATTTTTTCCAGGATGACACAGGGTAGCCAAGAGCCACATAAATAAGGATACATTTTCAGATGTTCACAAAAAGAAGGCAAAAAAAACATGGGAAAGCAAGTTATGACAATGAGGAACTGCCACAGGCACCCACCACCCATCCATCTCAGAGGACCACCGTTGGGTACAGAGGGAAAAAATGCCACACGTATGCATCACAGCATGAAGTCTAAGCCTTCTCCATGAGCATGACTTTTTTTCTTGAAACTAGAGTAAATCATAACTCACATTCTCTTTAGTCTGTGATAGCAAAAATTTCCATCCTACATCATGCACTGCTCCCTAAGGGGGAAGCAAAGACACAGAGGTCATGATGAACCAAATGAGTCCAACCCAGAGCCCTTTGTCTTTTTGCCCTTGATTTTTTTTTTAGTATTTTGGGGGTTGTGTTTGTTTCTGTGGTATGAGGGATTGAATCCAGGGCCTTCTCGCTAAGCCACATCCCCAGCCCATCGTGATTTTTTTATTTTGAGATAGGGTCTCACTAAGTTTCCCAGGCTGGGCTCAAACTTGCAATCTTCCTATCTCAGCATCCCCAAGTGCTAAGTTTACAGGCCTTTGACCCAGGCTGGGCTTTTTTTTTTTTTAATAATGATATAAAAAAATCTTTAAAGAGAATTTTAGTAGTTATATATGTACAGTAATTATAATGTATGTTTTCTGAGATAGTGTCTCGCTCTGTAACCTAGCCAGGTCCTGAACTCACTATGGAACCCAGACTTGGACTCATGGTAATTCTCTTGCCTCAGCCTCCCCAGTGCTGGAATTACAGATGTGTGCCACCATGCCTGGGAATCAAACCCAGGGCCTTTCACTTGCTAGGCAAGCACTTTAACCACTGTGGCTTTTCTCTAGCCCTATAATGTATATTTTATGTGTGGCCCAAGACAGTTCTTCTTCACTCAAAAAAAACAAACAGTAACAGCAAAAAAACAAGAACAAAAATGTGGTGGGCAATAGGTTGGACGCTCTTGATCTAAAAGAATTGTGCCAACTCCAGTGCACACCAGTAAAGTTGGTCCCAATTGACTTATTTTATATTATGATTTTCTTAATATATACACATGTGCTATATATTATTAATATTTATGTTATAAAATATTAAACCTTAGGATCATTTCTATTTCAAAAGCTGTCATCCTATCCAGGTAGTCAGGACCCACACACTTGGACACCCTTCACCCTCAGCTGTTAAGAAGCAGGTAAAAGGAAGCAGGTGGGACTACCATGCCCCATCCATTCCCACCTGAGATGCAGGAGCCCCTCCCCTTTCCACAGCTCCTGCTTCTTACGCCCCCAGCCCACCCTGAGACACTGCCTCCCCTGGCCTTCTTCCCAGACACCTGAATATCCATCAGACTGCAACAAGTTCAAAACTGGCACACTACCCACTAAAGGTGGGGCACGGGGTAAGCATTCTCATTGATAAATAAATAGAGGTGTACTTGGAAATTATTTTTATAACAACTGAGCAATATCATTTCATATAAAAACATAGGCCCCACA
Source organism: Ctenodactylus gundi (assembly GCA_004027205.1). NCBI lineage: Eukaryota > Metazoa > Chordata > Mammalia > Rodentia > Ctenodactylidae > Ctenodactylus > Ctenodactylus gundi. The sequence continues at coordinate 91,941 of PVKB01003057.1, read as the reverse complement.
AGTCTACCCAAATATACTCCATTGGAATAAAGGCATCTATTCATAGGAACACAGGAAGAAGGATCTTGGTTTCCAACTTACTAGAAGGGAAATAAAATTAATATCCTTGAACAGGAAATAGGGGGATAAATTTTTGCATTCTCCCACCAAAGAGTGGATTGAAGCCATAGCAGTGGGTAGAGAGGGTCTCCACCAGGTGACGTTAATGGGGAAACTAACATGCAGTATTTTCAGGAAGCTGACAAAAGAGCCTTCATTTCTGCATCTGAATGTGTTTGTCTGGGTGACAGCATATGAAAATAGAAAAGCAAAAAATAACACACAAAGTTCTTAGTGAAGTGGAAAATGAGAGGGAGTAGCAACCAGCTGGAGAGGGGGAAGAAGGCCCAGGGAACAAAGGACGTCATGTGAAGGGAGACTACATTTTCATAGAAGCGCATTGCCTGGTGTCCATGCACTCAGTCACTGGCTATCCCGGGCCTTGGTGAAATAGTGACAAATCTTCAAGAACATATGAAAAGTTTGTGAATGGGGCTTTCCTCATACAAAGAGTTTATGAAGGTGCTTAATGCATATTTTAGGTAAAAAGGAGGAGTGAAGAGAAGCAATATGGGACATTAGTAGAATAGCGAAAGTTAAGGTCTTAGTTCTCTATCCCCACCACACCCCAGTGAGTGGTCCTCAAGAAAATCCTCTGTTCTTCAGCCAGCACCCCCAGCCATCTCCTGAGCACTAGTCACACTTAAAGACTTTTCCTGTGCTATCTAAGCCCCACAAAGCTCATAGAAACAGCTTTGATTACTCCCATTTGGCAGATGAAGAAACTGAGTCTCAAGAGATAGGTTCAGCCCATGGTGAGTAGAACCCAAGACTGTGGGCCTTGCCACTCTGTCACATGACCTTCCAGAACCTTTACAAAGCAGCAGCCAAGTCACTGTGTTTCCAGCCACTTAGATTCATAGGGTCAGGTAAGTTCACTTGTTCACCACTGACCAAATCAAAGGAAGTCATTTATTTTGGTAAAAAACAGATAAGGATTTATTCAAAGCTAGCTCCTCCAAGGAGACAGAGAGGTCAATTTGCCCTCAATCCCCGTCTCCCTGCGTTCGGGTGTGTAAGAATCTTTCACAGCAAGGGCAGAAGGGAGAAGGGACACAAATGACCACCGCGAAGCACATCTCCAAGCTCACTTTGTAGCTTCCTGGCATCTTCAGCTTTATCTCTCCCTTTCTTGTAGAAAGGAAACTGACCTCTGACTTCTGGAGGCCAGCATCTGCGTAATCTGTCACTGAGCTGGGAAGGGTGGAGGGATTACTTATGTACTCAGCTGGAGGAAGTCTGGAGAAGTCGCTTATTTTGAAAAGAATAAAATCTAACTTTTAATGTTCAATTTTGCTGTGCCAGTTACAACAAGGGCACATGGTAGGAAGGGCCCAAAGCAACTTTCTTTCTCTGATGGCCCACATTCTATTTCTTGGTGTATGAACTTGAAACTTTTGCATGGAGGATCAGAAGTTTAAATTCAGCCTGAGCAACTTATCAACTTAGTGGGACCCTGTCTCAAAATTTAAAATGAGCTAGACCCAGTCAAACAGCCCTGTGATTCCAGCTCTCTGGAGGCTGAAACAGAGAGATCATACGTTTAGGCCCAGCCTGGGCAATATAGCAACTTAGCAAAACCCATCCCAGAATTAAAAAATAAAAGTGGGTGGGGAATATAGGCCAATGTGAAGGCCCTGGGCTGATCTCAAGTATCAAGTACCAAAAAAAAAAAAAAAAAAAACTTTTTTAAAATTTAAAAATGGACTAGGGATGTAGCTCAGCATGAAGGCTCTGGGTTTAACAGCCAGTACTACAAAAACTTAAAATATAAAAAGTAAAAATTCTGCCTAATTTATTTTTTATGCCTTTATTTACACTTCCTGAAAATTCTTTTTCTGTGATAGAAGTCAGCAAAGCTACAAGTCGCCCCCCTGAATGGGGTACATCAAGGTCCCCCAGCTCCCTTTTGGGGAATCCTGTCCCAGAGACAACTTCATTTTTTATCTCCCAGAAGACGACATCCTTCCACACCACCCCAGTCCATACTCCCACCAAGAGCACGACAGTCCTATCACTTCGTGTCCTTGCTCGGACTACACCTCTGCTTATGTGAAATTTATTTGGCTAAAGTGACTCCTCTTGTCACCTGGGTGCAAAATATTTCAGAGTTGAAACCTAACAAGACCCTAAACATCTCTTTTCCCTTTTTGTCATAGCCTTATGTTTTCATATAATCCTATGCAAATCTATACATCCATATGTAAATCATTTCTTGATTTTTAAAAAATAAGTTAAATGATACTTCTACTAACTTTGTTTCTTAATAGGAAATTTCAATTACTCTTCAGCCATTTTGTTTCTAAGAGGTTTTTTTCTTTTTTTTTTCTTTGAGTTCTTTATTTTGGTTTGATTTGGTTTGTGAATTATTTATCTGGTTCTGGTATGGAGCAGAAAGGAGTTGATGCAGGTATAATATTGATATGTAATAATAATAAATGTTTTAATCCCTGTCACTGAAAAGCCATTGGCACAGCGTCCTGCGCTCCCTGATGATGACAGGCCTCTGCAGGCTTAGCCAGCTCTCATGCTGCCTGGAGGAAACTGGCCCAGCCACAGTCAATACGTGGTCCTCCTCAGAGGCCTGTCACAACCACAGCAGGAAACCTTTTGTTGCTGAGGAAAGAAAGGTCCAGGATGGAGCTAATCCACAGGAAGAGGAAGAAAGCTGAGGCAGCTAAAAGAGACGTCCTATAAGGGACACAGCCAGCACTGTGGGAATCCCTGTGAGCCAGACCGCAAAAGACCAAGGGCTTGCTCACAAGCTGAAATGGATTTGTGTCACCGCCAGTTAGTTCTCGGCCTGTCAGTGACTGGCCAGAACTGTGGAGGAAGCTCTTGAGGAGAAATGTCTGCCTGAAGGATCAGAGTCAGGAAAGCCCACCTCAAGCCCCACTCAGGAACTTTCCTGCAGAGCGGTCTGGAGCAAGTTGCTTCACCTCCCTCAGCCCCAATCCCCCATCTACACAATGGAAACACCTTCTCTACCAGGTAGCAAAGCTGTGGGGAAAACAAGAGTCCATCTGTACAAAGTGCTTAGAATCCTACCTGGCAGGCAGCAAATGCTCAATGCACGATAGAAATCTCACATTTAATACTGACGGTGGGGACGAGCCAGTAGTCAAACAATAATACCTGAATTATACACTTGTGTATCACTTAACCACTGGGATAATTTCTGAGAAATGGGTTGTCTGAAGACATCACTGTGCAAACATCTCTGTAAGTGTGTACACAAGACCAAGCTCTCTGGGACCCTTCTAGGTGACAAAGTCCTGTGGGACCACCATCGCATTTGTGGCCCACCATGGATCAAAATATCACTTCAGTTATGTGAAATTAAAGAAGATACTAAAATAAACGATACTTTATCTAAGAACACAAATATACACAAACCATAAGAATTAATCAAAAAATGATAAATACAGATTTTAGGAGGAATTGCCCTTGTTGGGGTGGTGGTAGGGGAATGCCTCAAGGACTTGGGCCATGGGTAATAGGATCTCTCCAAATCTTTTCCACACTGTCCTGCCAAACCACAGCTTGCTCTCAACACAGGTTGAAGGTGACATTGTCCTGAGGGGCACAAAGGACAATTTTGTCCCTGAATTAGCCAAGCTCTTAGGCTAAAACACAGAAGGAAAAGGAAGCATAGGGCAACTGAGAGTTCTTTTCCCTTCACGCTCTTCCTGACTCCTAAACACAAGGTGAACCCACTGACTGCAGAATGTATAAACAGGAGGAAATGAGACAAGAGCTGGGAGTTAGCTCAGTGGTAAATTGTTTGCTCAGCATATGGGAGGCCCAGGGCCTTATCCCCTGCACAGAGTGAAATAAAGAACCGTGTTACTTCTAAGCGGTATTTCTACTGTTCAGATAAGAATGAATTATAAATTGGTATAATCTGGAGAATTCAGCATGCAAAGTAAGTATTCTTACATCCACATTTTGAAATTGACATTGCACAATATAAAGATAAACAATAAATGTATGCCAAAAAGATAAATCTCTAATTTTCTTCTGCTTGAGAGGACATAAAAGAGCAAATTTTTTCAAGAATGAAATTACCCTGACAAGAGAGATTAGAAAGAAAGTGAAAGGCTTCATGTTCAGTATTTTTAATGGCACTTTTGCCTGCTTTTTGAATGAGAAGCCCCACTTTTTCATTTTGCACCCAGCCTCAGGAAGTCTACCTCCTATTCTGCCCCCAAACAATAATGACAAAAGAAGAAGGGAGGCAGCCCATTCAGAGTCCTCAGATGTGGGAGCCAGTGGGCTCAGCAACTCCCTCTTCCACTTCTGCACAAATAACCTAGTAACTCAAGTGAACATATCTTTAGTCAGGTCGCAGCTCTGTCCCTCCCAGCTATGTGATCTAAAACAGTTTTGTTGTTTGTTTCTGCTTTTTGTTTCATTGGGTGATACTGGGGATCGAGCCCATTCACACTTAGATTTTGAGACCAGGTATTGCTACATCATTAACTTGCACGAGTTGGGTTCAAATTTGTGATTCTTCTGCCTCGGCCTCTCAAAGTTACGGAAATACAGATCTCCACTGCTAGGCCCAGAGAAAGGAGGTTTAAATGATGACGACGTCGGATCTAGCCCTGTTGGTGCAGGCCAATAATCCCACAACTCTGGGAGGCTGAGGCAGGAAGATTATAAATTCAAGCAAGCACAGTATGGGCAACCTAGCCATTTAGTAAGACTTTGTTTGCCTCAAAATCAAAAATAAAAATGGGCTGGGGATGCAACTCAGAGTGAAGTCCCTGGTCTTGATCTCCAGCACCTTAAGAAAAATTTTTTTTAAACCTTTAAGACGTGAGTTCCTGGGTGTAAGGAGCAACTGCTAAGCTCTGTGTCCTCAGGCTCCTGGTTTCTGACAATGCGGATTGTAACGTGCACCCTCAGGGAATCAATCAGTGGAAGGGGTAACCTGACTACCCTTTTTATATTCATCTCCTGCCCTCCCGCTATTTTATTTTATTCCTTATATATTTATATATTATTTCCTCAACTAAGAGAAACAAAGTAATATTTAACTGTGTCTGACTTATTTCTTTTAATATTGTAGTTTCAAAAAGTAAATCTTCAATAGTGGATAGTGGCTATTATCATTGCAGTTACTGTTCTGGTTGAATCTGGAATATGGGACTCCCTGAAGAAAGTATTCTCAGGAAGAGAGAACTGGTTCCCTGCCCTCTTCACAGGGCCATCTGCATTAATCCCCACCCTACCCCATCTTTCCTAACTGGCTCACAGCCTTATCTGCCTCAGCTCTTGGTCAAGGGCTAAGCGGCAGGTTGGCTTAGAGGGCTGTTAGTATCCTGTGCCCAGCCAAACTCAAGGCCAGGCCCAGGAGGGTGTGCTGTTCTTTGTTGTAGTAATCTGATCATGGCCCTTTGCAACAGGCATGGGCTGGAGACAACATTTACAGGATCTCAGGACCTTAAGTCATTACTCAGCTCCAGTTTTACAGGAACTTGGCATTTCCAGCCCTAGACCCCTTCTCCTCAGGGAGCTGCCAGAGGCACCTCTCCAGGGACCAATACTCATTCCCCTGGCCCCGCACATCTCTCTGTGTACAGCTTAAGCCTTCAAAGGAGGTGCAGAGGACTGTCACCCCAAAGCATGGCTGGTCTGCTGATCAGCCTAGATAGTAGCAGAGATTCGGAGAAGCGTGACTGTAACAAGTCCTTGTCTGCCTATAGTCAGGACCCACTGAGGAAGAAGTCAATTACCCCAGCTACTTCACTGGGTTTTCATTAACCGTACTCATATTACAGGAAGTAGAATTAAAGCCCCAAGTCTGTCAACAGACTGGGACAGGCTTGTCACCCACCATTGTATTCCATATCAGACATACTCAAGGCTCCAGAAGAGAATCACTTACCAACTGTGTCTGCTCTGGAGCCCAGGACTGTGTTCCAGACCATTGTATGTTTCTCCAAGCCCACTAAATCCCCCCAAATCATCTACTATTCTCCTCCCATTCTTCATTTCTCCTTCTCCTCTGAAAAAAAAAAAAAGTGTAAAAGTTTCTGAGTCACACTCTGTGATGGCAAGTAAATCAGCTTGCAGCCTGTTTTCTCCTCCTCATCTGCTCAGCTCAGAGCAATCCCATCTGCTTCTGGCCTTGTGGCATTTAGGGGACCTTCCCCAGTTCTTAGGGCCTGAGGTGGTATCTGTCACCAGGTTGCTGGCTCAGAACAGGACTCCAGGAGCAACTGGTGATACACCCTGATTCTTTATATCTTTGAAGAAAGGATTCAGACAAGCCACCCCAGGCCATCCTGTAGGTGTAGGTGGAGTTTACTGCAGAACAACAGCTTTGCAGAGTGAGAAGGTATGCATTTAAGTATGGAGGCAGCCGAGTTCTCAGCTGACTTTATATGATTCTTTAAAGGAATATGTTTTCCTTTCGCCAAGGTCATTGTGTTACAAAAATCTGATAAACCCAGCAAAATCAAGACCCAGCCAAGAGGTCAGAGGTGAGAGGAAGATTTATTATGCTAGTGAACCGTTGCCTGGATCATTCCAAAAATGGTGGGCCTCAAGCTCAGGGACAGGCCACTCTTATACCCCTTGTGCAGGGGGTGCTTGCTAGCCAGTGAGCAGGGAACACAGGAACAAGGGGAAATGTCTGCATACCAAGTTTGCCAAAACAGTTTCTCTTTCACACAAAGCAAGCTTCAGAGCACAAACACTGTCCTTGGCCCTATCTCACTGCCTGTCCAGGGCGCAGGCTCTGTTCTTGTCTGAGTTACTCAGCTAGCTACACAGCTCACACGTACTTCACTGTTACAGACCCAGGTAAAGGGCGGGGGAAACTGTTTTCCCAGACTGCTTTCCTTTAGGTTGACTATTTCAGGCCCCATCAGAGGGGCTCCTTCCTTGAGGATTTTCCAAACAACTGTTCTTTTGCAAATAAGATGGGCTCCCTGAGTGGATGCTTTCTATTCAGTTTGTTTTGAGGGCTTGAGATTTTTCTGATCCCTTACTCTCAGCCTGGACTGTGTACCTGCCGTGGACCTTAACAGCATGGTTACAGGATGGTATATTCTCTCAGGCTAAAGTCTGAAACCTGAAGTGTTGATTTTATTCATAGCTAAAGATTAAGAAAAGAAAAAAAAAAGGAGGAAAAATATCGTACCTTCTTTGCTTTCCATTTAGCTGCCTACCTGTCGCCTGCTAATGTCTAACTTTCTGGCTAACAACTCCTAATGGAACCCTGTCCTGTTAATCGGAAGTCTCCACACTGGTGTCAGGAGAGGGAGGGGTTTGAAATTATAAGGGCCTAGTTGGAAACAGTATGGCTGCAGAAGCCCATGGTGGGGAGGAGTCAAAACCACAATGCTAATGATATTATAATAACTGTGCAGCTACCTTCAGTTACTCCAAAGCAGTTAGAGCACAGGCTCCTCAGGTTGACACCAGATGCCAAGGAAGTATAATGAGGGCATAAGCCTATGTCTCAGGTCTGTGCAGGATGTGATGGAACTATACCAAGCACAGGTACACAGCTCTTGGATCATGCCAGAATGTTAAGGAAATATGGTTAGGGCAGGATGTTGTTATAGTCTCCAAGAATCCAATGGTACCCTACCTGCTGTGAGCCTAAGACCAGGATATGTCCCTCATTGTCTCTCCTGCCTCAACTTCCCCCTGAGTCTTTAAGTCACAGGCTGGAGGTCTCTTTTTCAGTAGCAACCTCCTGCTGAGAGGGACATTTTCTTAATCCATAGAAACCAAGGAACTCTTGCCCTACTGTCTAAGGATCATAAAGAAATCTGTGGCACTTCAGGATTGGATTCTGACTGGAGAGGCTGAAATCTGTGAACTCTTATTAACCCAGCATGGAGCTGTTATAATCTCTAAGGTACAGATGAGGCTAAGTAAGGCCCAAATATTAGATGGGTATTATGGCTATGAGAGGTTCAACAAAAGGAGCTACCTAGGAGATCTGGGACCAGATACTGAATTTTTAATTTGACCAATCAAGCCCTCAGTTTTTGTAATATTCCTGGCTGCCCTTGGACCTTTTTATGATAGAATCATGGTTATCTGTAACTTTGCCAGTTTCATTAATAAAGAAGGAACAATTCTCTTTTAGCATGGTAGGAGTTCCTTCTTGGTTGGCTGTAAGGAGGCCAAATATCCTGCATTTTTGAAGGATACTGGCTAGGGAGTCAAGATGTCTTTGAAATGACTTAGTGGCTTCTGCCAGGTAGATTATTTGTTGACACAGACACTGCTAGCTCTTGAACATAAGCCAGAGAAAGCATGCGTCCTCCTGCTTCCTACTCTTATTGCCATGAGGGTCTGAGAAGCATCATGAAGGAGACTGGTTTAGCCCACTTAGAGCAACTGATATAAATCCTGGAATGTTTTGAAAAAGAGGAATGGGTACTAGGGAGTTAGAGATGTTTAGCTTAGGGATTGTAAACCACCACACAAGTACCCTCCATCACTGGGAAAAGGCATGGAAAGGTCATAGTCCCACAGAGGAAGTAGGCACTATTTTTAGGGTTTAGACAGAATGATACAGAGATGACCCCATAGTCCTTTGAGGTTTCAGTAACATACTTCTCTGTTATAGGTATGCCTGCTACAGGACTGAAACAGGAAGATGTTTTGGAAATATGACTCCAGGTTAGGAGATTTTGAGTTTGACCCAATCCCCAAAACTCATTCAATCTGAAGCAATTTGACTTGTGTTGTTTGTACAACTGATAGAAAATATTGGTGCTACTAAATGGACACATGTTTAGGGGCTTTGAGAACCTCAGTGTTCTGAAATAGCTAAGTTTGGGTCTACCCAGAAGGTCTCATGAGATCATTCAGTGTGTAAAGAACCAGCCTTATACAGAAGAAGCAGGAAGTATGACTGTGAAAATTTATCTTTTGATGCCTGATAGCTTGAGAGGAAAATACAGTTATTATGAGTCACCACATGACCTAAGGGGTCTCTGCATGGGAGGTGTTCTAAGTGACAGAACGGATGCAGTGTATTTTAATATGATATGTTCAAAAATGAGTTCAGAGATGGGAAGGCTTGATGGCCTCAAGGGAGTAAGGTGAAGTCTTTAATTGTTAAGTTAACCCTTGAGTTAATAACCCAGCCCAGCTTATTAAGATAGTTTCCCTGAAGAGTAATCAATCAGTATTGTGGCTGAGACAATTATTACACCTTCATCTGATCTAGTTGTGGCATAGGCCCAGGTACTTGTATAACTGTGGTGAGAAGCATTTGGATTCAGATAGGAAGTGGCCTGCTGAGTTACAGGGAGGTAAGGATGACCATGAAAGACGTAGGGCTTCATAGTGAGGTAAGGCCTGCAGGTGGCACCAGAGAATTAGTTCTGGAAGACAGGAGAAGAGGCCAATAATAAAGATTATGACTCAAATGAGAAAGCTCAGTTCTAGTATTGGAGCCCTCGTTTGAGGGAGTTTCAGAGTCATAACAAGTCATAATTTTCTAGGTGTAGACAGAAACATCTCCATGTAGGAGAGAATCTAAGGCAATGCTTAGAAATAGGTTGGAGTGAGAATGCATACATAGTGTAAAAGCATACAGTGAGGGTGTTGAGGATGATATCACAGAATTCAAGAGTTGTGATTCTCAGGTAACTTTTTCATCGCCATGACTCAATACCCAACATACACAACGTTAGGGAGGAAAAATTTATTTTAACTCACAGTTTCAGAAGGTCTCAATCTGTTCATAGGTGGGCAGCTGGGAAATGGTAGAATCTCATGGTGAGGCTACAGCTAGAGTCAGAGCCAGAGCTGGAGCCAGTGCTCCAGAGACTGGTCCTCACAGCAGCCTGGCAAAACAGAGACTGGCCTCACAGGAAGAGTGGAACCAGCACACTCCCCTCCAGATCAAGCCCCAAGCATCCACCCCTTCTAGCCAAGCCCCCACTCCCAGCATTATATATAAGATCCAGAGTATCCATAGGAATGTGAGGTTTTTGGGAGACACTCCAGATTCAAACCATGACAACAGGTGAGGCTTTCTTTTTGAACAGGAACTTGAGACCCTCTGTTGCGTTAGGTTGGTTCATAGCATCAATGCCAGTGCTGTCTGCAGGAGCAGGTGGACCCGGCTGTCTACAATTTGACCACTATGGGAAACCATTTGGGTTTTTTTCCTGATTTTTTTATTAGTATGTATTTGTAATATAAAACAGTTACATTAAACTAGAGAATTTTGTGTACAAATATATCATGTCAACTTCACATTCCCTTCTCCTCATCCCTTTCTTATCCTTCCTGCCTCTTCCTTGTCCCCCTGGCTCTCAATATCTCACTCACTTGATTCTATTGCTTATTTATGCTCTGAGTTTTCCATATTAGAAAAACCATGTGATATTTAATCTTCTGAGTCTAACTTCACTAAGCACAATGGTCTCAAGTTGTATCCAATTTCCTATAAATGACCCATATTTATCTGTCTTTATAACAGAGTAGTACTCCGTTGCATATGTGTGTGTGTGTGTGTGTGTGTGTGTGTGCGTGTGTGTGTGTGTGTAACACATTTTCTTTATCCATCGGTCTCTTGATGGAGACTTCAGCATTTTTCACGATTTCACTATTATTAGTTGTGCTACTATAAATACAGGCACGCATGTATCTCTCTGTTATATGATACTTTTAACTCATTCTAAATGATACCCAGAAGAGATATGACTGGGTCAAATGAAATATCTATTTTCAGTTTTTTCAGGTTTCTCCATACTGCGTTCCATAACGGTTATACCAGTTTATAGTCCCACTGGCAAAGTAACAGGGTTCCTTTTAGCTTTGCACCATCGCCAGCATCTATTATTTTTTGAGTTCTTGATAGAAGCCATTTTCACTGGGATAAGATGGTATCTCAGTGTTCCTTTTGATTTACATTTATGTAATGGCTAAAGGTGCTGAACATTTTTTTTCATGTATTTGCTGGCCACTTGTACTTCCTCATCCATTGAAATTGCCCAATTTTTAGTCAGGTCTTTGATATTTCAGGGGTGTATTTTTTCAGTTCTTTGTATATTCTAGTTATTAGCCCTCTGTCTGAGGTGTAGGTGATAAATTTTTCCCCATTTTTTCAGCTCTTTCTTCACTCTGCAGGTTGTTTCCTTCGCCAGGTAGGAGCTTTTTAGTTTGACACAGTCCCATTCGTTATTTCTTTTGCATCAGGTATTCTTTTGATTAAAGTCTTTGCCCACACTGATACCTTCAAGAGTTTTACCTATTTTGTCCTCCAGGAGGTTTAGTCTTTCCCTTTTAATATAATGTCTTTGATCCACTCTGATTTAATTTTAGTGCATGGGGATAGGGATCAGTTCATTTTTCTAATGTGGATAACCAGTTCTCGCAGCACTATTTATTGAAGAGGCTATCCTTTCTCCAGTGTATGCTTTAATCTCTTTTGTCAAAGATCAGACAGCTGAGAGCACTTGAGAATAAAAATCTACAATAGTATTGTAATCTAAGACAGATATATCATTGACAAAACCTAATGAACAGTTTAATACTACAACAATTCTAACCTTAACAGTAAAGGTACTATCTACAGTATTAATGTGCTTATCTAAATAAATCTAACATTGATGTGCCAAAAGGATCCACTGTCAATAATAATCATCATCAATAATAAAGTACATATCTATAATGCCACCAAAAGTTATCAACCCTTAGCAGGATCCAACCACTATCTCTTCCTTAACAGTGGGATAGATATCAGAATCAGTGCTAAAATGTAAGACATATAAGCTATTGACATAAGACAACAAGTAATCAACTCATACAACCATTCCACTGTTAACTTTAGAAATGTGTTCTATACTACTGATGGGGGCATCTATACAAACTGTCTAATAACTTATTAAATGAATTTACTAACAGCAACAGTATGGTGTTATTGATAGTATTTAAAAACCTGCCTTAATGTCATACATCTAACTAAGTAGTAAAAAATTATTGATTTCCAACAGGCCAAGCCACATGGCTGTGAGTTATCAATACCTAATGATACTATTAATAAGAGCAGTAGGGATAGAGAGAGAGAGGACTGAGACAGAGTGTTAATTTTGGAAGAAACAAAAGAGTATATGGGATAGAGAAAGGAAGGATGAAAATTTCACCCCAGACTGGAAGAAAGTGGATCTACTTAAGTATAGAGACAAAAGAAAGAAGAAACAAGGAAAGCTCTGAATGAAACAGAGACAGAATGTCTACAGAAGCTATAGAAAAGCTTTTTGAAAAAGGCACAAAGAACTACTCAGAAGAAAAAGAAATGTAAAAATTAACAAGATAGACACACACACACACACACACACACACACACACACAAATTCAATACCAGAAAAAGCAGAAGTCCAAAAACACCTATCAAGAATCACTGAAGTGAGTCCAAAGTCCAAACAAGGGGTCCTATGTTATTTGAATGGAAAATCTCTCTACCCAAGACCTTCAATCTTGCCCACTGAAATCTTGCTGTGTTCTGTTCTGAAGTTTGTAGTGATGGTGGCCCTGCAAACCAAAGGCCTCTGCCTAGTCACCTCCAAACTCAGCCCTCTGGGGAGCATTTCCAGGTGGTTTTGCCTCTCTAGCTCTATAGTGCAAGTACAAGAGTCAGGGAAAGAATTTCCACTTTTTACACTCTGTGCCTGAAGGATTCAAGTTCCTCAGAAGGTCTGCAGCTTCCTCTTCCCTCACTGGCCTTGCCTCCTACGTGCTGTGCTTGCTTGCTGTTCCAAAGTTCCCGATTTGTGGTGCTACTGGGTCTCCTGTTCAACCACTAGCTCACAGTCCTAGGCCTAGCTCTGAGGCTCCAACAGTCAGTCAGCCAAGTGGAGACCTGCAGAGCTGTCCACTTGGCTTCCTTACACCCAACCCTGAGCTCCATCGGCATGCAATTGGCTGGTGGGGGACCTTAGTACTGCAGGCTGATCAGGGATTGGGGGAGAGAGCATCAGGCTCTTGATCTGGCTAATGTATTATTCACTGAGGTATTCCTCCAGTGGCCATAGCCTCAACAGTCTACTTCTGGCCTCATTTCAGACCCTGGGATTCTCCTACTTGCCTAAATCAAGCCACCAAGAAGGACTCTCTCTCCACTACATATGAGCCTCCTGAACTGGGTTTGCTTGGAGTTGCTTTCCCAGAGTCCCTGCTCCTTTACCCATCTTGACTCTACCCTCCCCAGTTGGGTTTTAATTGGTCTGAAATGGTTCCCTCTTTCAAAAATCGATATCCAGGTTGAATTTGTATTGGCCCCTATTGTTTGGGGGCTGGGACTACAATGTTGACATACTTTTGGATAAACTATTGTATTTAGCCTAAACTGATAGGCTGCTAGAGAAATGCAACAGCTTCAGGATTTCCTGCCATGCCTGAGGACAAGAAAGGTTATCCCAATAGCACTTAATATGGGCTTAAACTGAGGCCTGTCTTCAGGGTATTTCTGACTTCAGAGAACTATGGGGAGTAGCCTGAGCCAATCTCAGAGATCTCTTGGCATAGATTTTCCAAGAACCATTTTACACTCAGAGTAGCTCTTTCTACTTTTCATGAGGACTTGGGTCACTAAGCCAAGTGAAAGTGAAACTTTATACCAAGTGCATTAGGGACTGCCTGGGTGATCTGGGAGGTAACTAATGGTCTATTATCACTTTTTAAAGACTAAGGTAGTCTAAAGCAAGGAATGACCTTCTTTAGTAAAATTTTACTTTCTGTGTCTCTTTCTGTGTGGGTTGGAAAGCTTCTATTTAGCCTGTCAGGGTGTCCGTCAGGTATTTATATCCTGAGCATGATGGCATGTGGTTGAAACCCATTTCTCAGCTGTAATTATCCAGAAAGAGTTTCTCTCCATTAAGCCACTTCTGAGTGAGAAGGGGACCGGGGCCTCCCTCCAGGTTACTGCTGGTGCAAAGAAAGTTGCTCTGGCATATTTGTCTAGTGGTGGCAGCTAGCCTTCAGCCAGAAAAAATTCAATTTCCCATGTCCAGGGTTTGCCTTACTCCATGTGAAAGGCATCAGCCTTCCACTAGAACTCTTGTGGAAGAACTAGTGCCTATATTGAGTCATGGCTCCTGTAGAATTCTTCCTTGATCAATGGCCACATCACTTCCTCACTTGTTGCAGGGAGCCTTATGAACTAGAAGTATAGTTAACCTTTTATTATGTGGTGTTGGGATCTAACCCAGGGCCTTCACACTAAGCTATATCCCCAGTTCCTTTTTTTCTTTTTGATTTTGAGATAGAGTCTTAGTAAGTTGCTAACTTTCCCAGGCTAGGCTTGAATTTACAATCCTGCTTCACCCTCCCAGAGTACTGGAATTACAGGCCTGCACCACCAAGCCCAGCTGAGCTACCCCTTATTGGGCATTAAAGCTTTCTTTTTGGCATCTTGATCTGCCTTTTGCACATATCTTTTTTATGTCCCCTAAAGTGAATGAATGTTATATGTTTTGGTAAGTTAATAGTCACCAAGAAGCTTAAGATCTCTTCTATGTTTAATAGTGGAATGTCTATTGATGATAGGTTTTTTCTAGATGCTAGATGGGCATGGACTTCTAAGAAAGCATATTTGGAGTCAGTACTTATACCTAATATTTTGTTTTTGTTGTCTTTTGGGCTGACATTCCTGGGAAAAGTAACCCTCACAGAAAGTGAAAAGAGGTAGCTTCATAACCTTCTGTTGGATTACTGTGTTGTGGTCCACTTGTCCTAGAAGAGAGGAATGAACAAAAAGACGCAGACAAAAGACACACACACACATATAGGGGAAGACTGCAGCAACGAGAGACTGCCCTCTTTATTTTTATAGGTCCCTAATCCAAACCCCTCTCTTACTAGCTGATCTTTACCCTAATTCTGTCTTGTATCTCTTATTAGACCACCTAGCTTTGTTATCTAGTCGAGGAGTCTCAAAGTCTGCCATAGTCTGCTTGCATTTGTTTGCCACAAGCCAAGAGAGGCCCTCATTTGCAAGAGACCTCCAGCCCCTCCCGTGTGCAGGCAGTGCCTCACCTTGGATGTCAAAAAAAGAATTGTCTGAGACCCCAGCCCTTCCTGTTTTCAGGCAAGAGCCCATCATCTCAGACTGTAAAACAAAAGACTACCTGGGATTCCAAGCCCTTCCTGTTTGCAGGCAAGGTGTCTTCATCCCAGGGGGCCAGACAAAGATATCTGTCTCCATTGTGAGAACAAAGTCAAACTCCACACTAATTATTTAAGCTTTGGTGGTTTGTGTCTTTAATTCTTGGTTCCCTTCATTACTGTGTCCGGATTTTTGTTTTTCTGCCTTTAGCAAAGTAGATGCCATCTGTGAGTCCTTCTTCCTCAGGATCAACTATTGGAAGGTCACTGAGGTCTTTTCAGCCATCATAGGTCTGAGAAATCATCTCCTCATGTAGATGACTTAGTTTTGTCTGAGATGGTAGAAGCATTAGTGAGTGAGATTCAGATACAGACTTTCATGATTATTTCAGTGGTATCTAGAATCATTGCTTGGAATTTAGGAAGTCTTTACCTCCTTAATCACATGTGTTCCTTAATTTCAAGAATAGCTTTTATGTGGTATGGGATAAAGACTTCCATCTTTTGTCCCAAAGTTAGACTGGAAGCTTCATCCATCACAGTGCCACAGCTGCCACTGTTCACAGGAAGTGTAGCCATCTGAATGCTATTCCATCAACATTTTTTGAAAAGTTGGATGGGGCTTACAGCCCAACCTTTGAGTTAGAATACCCAAGATAATGCCTCTTTTCTTAAACATGAAAAGAAAGGTTTTTGTAAGTTTGATATTCCCAGAGGCAGTGCTTACATGAGAACCTGTTTTAAAGATTTGAAGGTGTTACTGGCCTATCAACCAAGTAAATGCCCAAACTATGCGACCTAATATATAAACACCTACTCTATTAACATAAATACAAAGACAAACCACCTATTGACATACCATTAAGATCTACTAAAAGCAACACTATACCTCAATTAATAATAGAAAGGAAACTGAATTAATAATTTAGAGTAAATAGCTAAATATTATTAATGCTCAGTAGTAATAATAATAAAGAGTGGGAACAAATGGATGAGAAATAAATTTGAAAAAGAAAGAAAAGAAAAGTAAAGGAGAGACAAGTGATACAAATATACAACTAAAGATTAGAAGAATGTGAACAGAATTAGGTAAAAAAAATAACAAATAAAGAAATAAGAAAGAAAGATAAACTTTTCTTCTATTAAGTTGAAGGTGTCAGATATTATGTCTCAACAACAAGGAAGCAACTAAGACAGTTAACAAGACAAAACTACTTGTTTTTATGTGATACATTTTTCAGGAAGATGTTCATGAAGATATGATGCATGCACTTTCATTGGCAATCAATGCCATAGGGGCAGAGCTATTTAATTCTTTGAGTGACTACTGTCAGGAAAACTAATTTGGTCAATTTGTGTTCGGATATACATGAATGGAGTGGCTGCCGTGACTGGATGGTTTTCTGGTTTCAATACTCATGTTAGAAAAGATTGTTTCTGAATGTGCACCTATACATGATCATCCACAGAGAAATGCTGGCTAGCCAAAACACTTACCTGAACTTAACATTTTGCACATTGCGGTTACAATTATCCTCTACATTAAACAACACACCCTTAATTCACACGTGTCCACACAGCTCTGTGAGGAAAAAAATGCAGCACACACGTGTCTTATTTTATACACAGAAATAAGCTGACTTTCTAAATGCAGATCACTAGCCAAAGTTTTTAAATTATGAGAGCCACCTCAGAGATTTCTTTTAGAAAAACAGTGAGCACTGACTGCACATTTCAGTGACACAGCACGTCATTAAAATTTGTTTACATGTGTGACATATTCAACCTGCTCAACAAACTCAACATATCACTTCAGGGAGAATGACAGCTGTGTTCTAGTTGGCAGATAAAGTGGCTGCATTCAAAGACAAACTGGAATGACAAGGGCAATGGGTGAATATTGGGATTTTTCAACATGTTTCAAACATTAGCAGATATTTTACGAGTCAGAGTGAGGGCCTTCTTTCTCTCAACTAGTTCATGATCCCTATATGAGCTTCCAAGAGTTTAAACATTACTTCCCAACTACAAACAAACCTCAAACTGGAAGGAATGGATCCCTAATTCATTGTGAGGAAGCCAGGTCAATCAACTAGGCTCCTTACTAGAAGAGAACCAACTTTTGAGACAACTTCAAAGCTCTATACATTCTGAATTAAAGTCAAGGCAGGATACCCTAAAACTGCCACAAAATTACTGAGAAGTCTGCTTCCATTTCCAATATCCTGTCTTTGTAAAATAGGGCTTTCTGTAGCAATAGCAACAAAATAAAATTGCAGAGTAGACTGGACACAATACACAAAACCAGTCTCAGGAACCAATAAAGTTGGGGGCTACAATTTCACATCATCTCTAGATAAATTGTAACTTTCCTAGTGAAAAGGTCAAGGTGTAGAACACTGCTTATATTTCACTTGGGAAAAAGTAGGAATGAAAACCATTTGCAGGATTTGCCTGCACACTTATAAAATGTCTAGAAACTTCATATTTACCTCAAAATAGGACAGAGAGAAGAAATAAGGCAGTGCTTTTACTGTAACTACCCACAAAATTTTTCCTCCTCCTCCACATGGCACTGAGGTTTGAACCTGGGACCTTCTCAATAAGCTATATCCTCTTACCTTTTTTATTTTTATTTTGAGATAGACTTTCACTAAGTCCCCAAGTTGCCCGGGTTAGACTCAAACTTCTGATCATCCTACCTTAGCTTCCCACATGGTGCTGGAATTACAAGTACCAGCCACCATACATACCCAGCACAAAAGTTTATTCTCATGAAGAAACTTACAATCCCAAACCTCAGCTGTGCTCCCAGGAGAGGGTCACTAGGGAAATTTCAGTTTCTGGTCATAAGATGAAGAACAAAACTTCCACTATTGGGGTATGTGGCAGGGAGGCAGGCTGTGGACAGGTGGGAGCTGCATTAATACCAACCTTAGAAACAGGCTTCATTGAAACTAAGTGTCTAATTTCTTGAGATTATTTGAGTTTGTGATATACCGTTAACTATTCTGTATAGCTACGCAAAGCCAAACAGTCATCTTAGATTTGTGGGCAGCAAGATAGCTAGTAGTCTGGGTATTGGCAGGAAAAGCCATTATTTAGTATAATAGTCCCCATCAACAAGTTGGGTCTAGTTATTATTTCATGAATACATCAGTGGTATTTGCTATGGATGCATTTCTTTTTGTCTTCTCTGTCCCATTTGGTTGCCTGGAAGGAGGGGGAATTGAAGAAATGGTGACAGGACAGGAAGGAACGTTTTCACTGTAGACATTTGTTCAAACCTTTAAACATCTAATCAATGAGAACACATGATCCTCCGAAAAATGAGTATAATTTAGATAAATATATTGTCTATATGAGCAACAAAGGGACTTGATAATAAGACAACAAGACAAAGCTGTTTCAAGTTCAGGCAGGCAGCAGCTTGCACATGTTGCATTAAAAGGGAGAACATTTCCTCATCAATTTTCAAAGAGAAAAAGACATTAAAAGTATACCAATTATGGTATTACATTGACTGTCAAACTTAAAAAACAAAAACATGTTGCTTTTCTCAGCCAACAATCTACATTTCTGGCATCTTTAAATTTCTGGGGTCTCGTTGCACCTTAGGCTTCTCTATTACAACTTGACACACTGCCCTCCAAGGGGCACACTGCCTGACCTTCAAGGACTTCCTCTGAAATCTGGGTGGAAACCTCCACAAACCCACAACTCTCACACTCTAGAAGCCTGTAAAATCACGACACATGTGGACATCACCAACATCCCCACAGCTTGAGTAGTAGCCTGACCCCTTTAGACAAACACCGTAGAAGCCTTTGAGTTCTTAGATGACTGAACTCCAGGCAGGTGGATTCGGGCAGATATTTTCCTGTTTGGCCCTGGGATTCACTGCTCAGAACAGTCTTTTGCCTCTCCTCCTCCGTTCAGTTGGCCAAGGGGGTGGGGGGCTACTGTTGCTTCCTGACACTCCTACAAGGCATATTTTAATAGTCCTGCTTCCCAGTAACCTGGCTCCTTTTTAATGCTAATCTCTTTAACTTCCCCACATTCATCTGTCCCACCACTGCAGGCCTGTAAGTTTAGCCAAACTGCAAACTTTTTATATCATTTTTCTCTACCATTTTTTCCTACATTCTGCCATAGCATTGACTAAAAGCCACAAAGAGCAACTGTGGATAGCCAGCCAGGACTTGAGATTTCCTGCATTAGATTAAGTAGTCCACTGTTTCAGGCAAGGTCTCTGGGCAAGAGTAAAATGCCAACATGCTTCTTGCCTGAATGTAGCATGCATAGTTTCTGGACCAACGGTCAATAAAGTCCTCCCTCCCATCTGAAACTTTCTGAGTCAAGCCTTTACAATCCACATTTATATCAGGATTCCGGGCTTCTGAGCTCTGACTAGAATCTCCCACCAAGCTCAGGTCCCAGCACCCTAAGGCTTTCCCCAGCTGGCATTCTCAAACCTTTCCAAACTCCTCCCACAAACCAGTTCCAAAGGCTTCCAAACCACGCGGTCCAGTAAAGCAACAGCAACAATCCCAGTCTTAGTACAAAGTCTGTCTCAGTTAATCATTACTGGGACAGAATACCTGACATCCCAGAATACCTAGAGGAAAAAATCATTTTAGCTAACAGTTTCCTCAGTTCTTTTATAGGCAGCTGGTGGAGATAGAAACAAGTGGTGGGGCCAGAGCTGGGTCTGGGTTGGAACCAGAACCACAGACAGAGATTTTCATGGCATGACAGAACAAGGAGGAAGGGCAGAACCAGCACACATCCCCTCCAGGTAAATTCCCAAACATTTGCCCCCATCCCCAGCCAGGCCTCACCTCCTAAGAGTACACAGTATCCACAGGTATATGACGTTACTGGAGACACACCATAACCACAAAAATTTCCCAGTTGATTGACATCTGGATTTGTTCTCAGTTTTAAATGAATATGAACGAAATGAAACGGCTCTGAACATTGGCATCTTCACCTTTTAGTCTTGAATAAGTATAATTCTTTTTTTCTTTTTGAGAGAGGCTACCTAGGAGACGTAGAGCTGTCGGTCTAGATGGTTAATGTATGTCTACTTTTTTTGAGAGGAGTCAGGCTGGAAATTGAATCCAGCGTCCTCGCACTAAGCTACATCTCCAGCCTCTTTTTGACACAAGGTCTCCTTAAGATACTAAATTACTCAGGCTAGGCTTTACTTACAAGCCTATTTCAGCCTCCTTGGGACTTGCAGGCATGCAACACCATGCCAGGCATGATTACCTTTTTAAGAACTGCCCAACTATTTTTCAAAGTGACTGTGCGGCTTCACATTCACTCCAACTATATGCGTAGGGTTACTCTGAGGACTTTAAATACGTGTACGTGTCAATTTCCATTTCTTTCCTTCTTTGGAGCGAACGTGAACAAATTTATAGTTTTAAACTATCCCCCATTTCTGTAGAAAGAAAAAGTCTCAGGCCGCAGCCCTGGGCCCACCTTTGTGTCCACAGGATAAAACACCTCGTCGCGCGACGTGAACGCTCCAAATCCCTGCGAAAACTTCCCAGGATTCCCTCCCCGAACGTGAGGAACGAGAAACTGAGGGGCGGAGGGGGCGTGCGCGCACGCGCGTGTGTTTCCCAGCCCCGCCCAGAAGCTCCCGAGAAGCCGGCTGTTGGGTGGGGCCTAGAGTGCGCGCCCTTCCCCAGTCTCCTCAGAGAATGGCTGCTTCTGCAGAGGGCGGAGCTAGTGGGTGGAACCTAGGGGGCGCGCGTTCATCGGAAGCCCTGCCCACCTCGCGCCAGGCTCGGGGGGCGGGATCGGGGGCGGAGCCAGGGGGAGCGCGGATCCGAGTTCCGCCCACAGCGCTCCAGCCTCCCATTCCTGACTCGGTCCGCTGCGCGGCCCGCAGCGCCTCCTGCGCGGTATGGCCGGACTGCTGGCGCTGCTGGGCCCCGTGGGCAGGCTGGGCTCCAGAGTCCGGCCGCGCACCACCTGGCTTCTAGGCTCCGCAGCCCCCTGCGCTCCGCCGCCCTTGGCCCTGGCTCTGTTCCGCCCCGGGCCAGACAGCCGGCTGCTGCGCACGAATCGCCAGGACTTCTGCGCCAACCAGGTAAGCCTCTTCACCCTCACGCTGACCTCTGACCCTTAGATGTGACGGGTGCCGTGCCAAGGGCCGGCCCCCTGCGCCTCAAGGACCGTCACCTGCAGAGCTGTGTCCCCAAATATCCACACGCCGAGGAAGCCGTCTCCCCACTTGACAGCTGGAGAAACTGAGGCTGAAGGAGGTATGGTGCGAATCCCAAGGTCACACAGGCCTCAGCACGTTCCGGAGCCTGGGCGGGGATAGTGACAGAGCTGGGAGAATCCTAAGGGGCCCGACCTCCATGAACTCCTGATGAGGCCTTGGTGTGACCCCTTTAGAACCTTCTTTCTGGCCTCCTCTCATAGAGCCCAGGAGAAACCCTATCTGGGTGATGCTGTATCTAACTCCTCCCAGAGCTGTTGGTTCCACCTAGTTGCCTAACTAGAATAGCCGGCTTCCTCTGGCCAGAAATCCTTAGAGTGGTATGAGTGATTAAGTTTAATTTTGGTGACCTTCCGTGATTGCTGAGTGAAAACTACAGTTTCCATTGAAAAGTGCAATACAACTTTTCTTTAAGAAATGTCAGATTTTTGTCGTGTCCGTTTTAACTGGGTCTGTGATGGAAACAATGGAGTTTGGAGACCCTGACAGGACAAGTGATGACACATAGAGCCTGGAATCTTTGCAGTCTAGGTTTGGGCAGGTTCTCCATGCACCTGCGCTGTGACCTAGACTAGTGCTTGGTCTCGGAGTCTAGTGGCTGACCTTTCAGAGGGTTGGAAATAGCATCTGCCAGGCAAGAGTCTGGGGAACAATTCTATGAGTAAACGCTGCCCTGAGCACAGTGCCACATACTAAGTCAGCACTTCCTAAACTTTTTGTACTTTTACAGTGAGCAGCAGAGAGGTTTGGCATGTGCCCTTCTCGTGCCTTCCACAGAGATGAAGAAACTTCTTTACCTGCTATCTCCCCAGGTGGCACGCAGGCCTTCTCTGTTTCCTGAGCATGGTCAAGATCCCCCCAGCCTCCTGTGTTTCTTCATGCTCAGCCTAGCGGTCCCTTTCCCCAGAAGCCTTCCCTGACTACCATAAATGTGTTGGGCCCCTCCCCTGGGCTCTTCTCAGTCCCATTGGTGTGCATCTTCTCACATTCATCATCTGGAGTGCATCACACCTAGCTCGTAGGTTGTCAGCCACATCCCCCCCACCCCATCCAGCTCCTGTGTGACAGGTATATGTATACACTGGGGAAGAGCACAGTCTTAGACTACCCAAATTTCTCTGAGCACACTGCTTCTGTGGCCTTGATCAAATATACTCACTTTCCGGTGCCATTTCCTCATCTGTAAAATGGGATGTTAATAATTCACACTTCACAAAGTATGAATATAAAATGAAATAATATTTGCACCTATTACCTGGTACATCCTAAATTAACATTAGCAAGTGTTAACAATCACAGTAAATACATACAGCCACAGGGCCCCACAGGCCCATGAGCTCTCCTTGTTTTTCCTGCTCTGTACTGTTAGATTCTGATTTGTACTTTAGAACAAAAGATACTCCTGTTCCTGAGAAAACCCTCCCCAGGCATATATAGCTAGTGAGGGGAAGGACTGGCTTTTCTTAATTACACAGGCAGCATCCCTCCCACAAGTCCTGCCCCTCTGTTTCTCAGTGGCACCCATCACCTCCTGCAGCCCCCCTATTTTACTTTCTGTTGTTGTCCCTCTCCTCCCACTAATCCATAGGCTCCTGGCAGGTTTGTCAGCCTTGTTCATTGCTCTGTTCGCTACACTTGGAATGTTGCCTTGCATGAGACACTTCTAAATATGCAAGGAACACAGTATAAAGCAAAGGCCTTGGAACCAACCTCAATGACTTTGTGACATTTAAAGTGCTTAGAACAGCTGCCTGGTACAATATAAACACAATATAGTCTCACTTATTATTTATCAGATGAATGAAATAGTTCGTCTTCCAAAAAATGTGATCATTGTGTAAGCAGAGTCTTTGGTTTGTGCTTCCAACCTTCTTTTCCCTTCTCTAATATAATTTTTTATGCTTTAATGAATACTGAGTCAGGGACAAGCAGCACCATACACACGTGTCTATGAGAGCAGGCTGAGTGTAGACATCAGGATGTGTGGTTCTATGCCATCAGAATGCTGCCTAACACATGCCAGGCCTTTAAGGTGATAGCCCATGGAGAATTAAATGTCTGGAAATTTTCTACTGCCTGCAAGTCACACCCTCATAAATTTCTTTGTTTTAGCTTTTCTAGTCTCCTCAACGTGAGGAAGAAAAATGCCTGGCTTAGGGTGCCCGCCATGCTGTGCAAGAGTGGCCATTCCCAAAGGAAGACACTTTCTAGAACTCTGGGCTCAGGATGGGAGGAAAGAACACTGTCCCAGCCTCCTTCTCCTTGTCCAGTACATGCCACTTCCCCTCTCCTGAGGCCTCTTGTGTAGCCCTGCACCCCCAGCCAGAATAGCTGCTGAGAGCTTGGGCTCTTGCTGATAAACAAGCCCCACCCTCCTACTGCAGATGGGACAGATGCCAGAGCTGATGAGAGGGCAGGCTACAGACCCTTTCTGTGCCAAACCACCATTATGTTGATGACAGTTGAGAGTCCCTTTCACTTCCCACCATTAACACTTGACCTAGCCAAAGTCAATTATGCCGCCCTCTGTCCATTCACAGACGGAACATAGCTGGCTCTGCTGAGGGCTCTTTTGTTTGCACCCTCCAGTTTGGCAAAAGGCCTTCTGGCTGAAAAAGAAAAATAAAAAGGCATCCAGATTTCCAGCTACAGTAAGCAGCATCTACCACAAAACTTTCAGACATGGACACCGGGACAGTTTCCTCTTAGCTATAAAGAAAGTGGCCCAGGAAGGCCTTACTGATAGGGATCTGAAGGCAGCAGAGAGCCTTTTGGAAGAGGTGACATTTGCATTTCTGTCTGAAATATGTAAAACAGAGAAGCCCAGGGAGATCCCCCTACTCCTGTATCCTGTGCAAGCAAGAGGAAAGGCCAGCCGTACCTGACCACTGGCTAATTAACTTAGCCACCTGGCAAACTGGTGACAGATCCCATTTCCAAAAATATACCTTAGGTCTCTTAAAATTGCGAAGCTGGGTATGAAGACATAGGTGCAAACAGAAAAGCTCGCTAGTTCCTCACCTTTGGTCTTGTCCGCAGACTAGCAGCATTTGGGCCACCTGGGAGCTGAGGAGAAAAGAGCACATCAGGCCTGTCCCAGCCTGCTTAGTGAGGCCCTAACCTCAGGCAGCAAGCCAGGGGCAAGCCTGCGAAGTATCCTGCAGCCCAGGCATGGCTGGCTGCAGAAGCTCAGCTAGAGGGTTTGAAGGCTGCTTGTTCAGGGCCCTGCATCCTTTCCTTTTCCTCCAAGTCATTCTGACCTCCTCTCCTGGGGATCCTGAGCCGCCATGTCCCTTCCCTGGCCTTTGTGTGTGGCTCAACTGCAGGATCAATAACTAGAGCCAACTTACAGGCAGATGCTCAACATCTGAAGAGAAGAGTTCTGAGACTGTTAATGAACATTGTGGCTAAAAGTGCTCTTTGATTGAGGTTTATTTTCTAAGCCAAGTATGGTTTAATGGTGGGGTTTTTTTGTTTTTATTTTTGTTGTTTTGTTTTGAGGAAGGGGCAAGAGGGGTTGGTTGGTTTGGTTTGATTTTGAGTTATTTGGGGTTTTTTCTCCCCAAAATTCCAAGCTTAGTAGATGATCAGTAAATGTTAGTAGATGCCACATACAAAGACTTACTTCCGCACAAATTCTAGTCAGTTTATTATCCAAGAATTAGCCCTTCCTTTAATAAAATATTTCAGTTCTCAGGTAGGAATTGTGACCCTGAAAGTAAA
Source organism: Ctenodactylus gundi (assembly GCA_004027205.1). Classification (NCBI taxonomy): domain Eukaryota; kingdom Metazoa; phylum Chordata; class Mammalia; order Rodentia; family Ctenodactylidae; genus Ctenodactylus; species Ctenodactylus gundi. The sequence goes on along the minus strand of PVKB01003057.1, from coordinate 66,785 downwards.
TATAATACCATACCTTCTGCTCTTTTTTGTTTTGCTCCATAACGTGCTCTGCTGAGGGCCCTGTGCTCAGGCTGTGAACTCTGCTTGGGCTCTAATCTTGATGAACTTGGGCCAGTTACTTAACATCTCCAAGCCTGTGCCACCATTCTGTGTAGGAGTGGGAAAAGCAGTCATGTCTACCTCACCAGACTGTTGTGAGGAAGAACAGAACAGATGGAAAGAACGCATCAGAGGACTGCCGGGCTCAGAAAACAGAGTATCACTGCTGCTCCCAAGTACCTGAGCCCTGGGGTTTTAGTCACTTTTGCTGCTCTAACAACAGATGGCTGCACACATTTATTATCTTACAGTCTCTGGAGGTCAGAAGTCCCACATGGGTCTCACTAGGCCAAAGTCAAAGTGTCAGCAGAGTTGCTTCCTTCTGGTGGCTTTGGAATGTGTTCTAGCCTTTTGCAGCCTCGTGAGGCCACCTGCATTCCTTGGCGATGGCCCTCACATCTGTAGCCCACAGCACTGTGTCCTCAGATGTCTCTGCCTCTGTGCCTCTCCCGCCTCCTTCCTCTTCCTTTCCCTCAAAAGGACCCTTATTAGGTCCACCTTGATAATCTTGGATAATCTCCCCATTTCATGGTCTTTAACCACATTTGCAAAATCTTTTTTCCACATAATGTAACATTTTCATAGGTTGTAGGGATTTGGACCTACTTATGTGTGAGGCCATCATTCTGCCAGCCAGCCATACCTAGTACCCAGCCTTTGGTTGCACAGAGTAACTGAGTGGGCCTTATGTCTCGTTAGGTGAGGAAAAGAACATAGCATTGCACTGAGTAGAAAAAATGAAGACCACTAGTAAGTCAAAGAAGAATCCATACAAAACCAAAATATGGTCAGCAGCAAGAGGATCTGAAATCAAGAGTTTATTGCCCCCACTGACCTTATGCTTGGATAGCAAGTCCAGCTGTAAGGCTCTGATCATGGAGTAAACAGTTTTATTAGAGTAGGTGGACTGACCAAGTCAGCATGAGGGCCAGGGCTTGGGCTAGAATGTGGGCCAGGGATTGAGCAGAAGAGGACAAAGCAGTGTAGCCTGGTAGGATGGGAGAGCAAGCAGGTGGGTTGTGGGTTGAAAGAGACAGCTCCACACTGGCTGTCAGGGTTGTCATTAGTTGGCTAACTGGTGGGACCAGGAAAGTTGCCTGCTGGAGGAGCGAGCGGGTGGCTATCTCAGCCAAGGCCATAAACAGAAAGCTGCGTTTTGGGCGTGAGAACAGTGGAGAAGTTCAGTACAGGGATGACAGCGCGGGAGCCCATCAACCCAATCTTCCTTTGGATTGTCCACAGGAGCCCAGCAGATTCACTGAAACAACGGGCAGCAGACCCAGCAGCACAGAGGAGAAAAAGCCCAGCAAGTCACAACAGCTGAAAAAGATTTTTCAAGAATATGGGGCCGTTGGTGTGTCATTGCATATTGGGATCTCGTTAATATCTTTGGGCATATTTTACATGGTTGTTTCAAGGTAAAATTTTAACAGTAATATTTTTTACTGCCATTTAAGATTCTATATGAATGTGACTTTTTCTAATTGTATTCATCCAGCTACTTTTATCATATTTTTAAAAGACAAATCAGTGTCTTAACGTGTTGGTAAGATACTTTTCTTTCCTTTTTTTTCCCCTCCCAGTGGTGTAGACATGTCTGCAGTGCTGCTTAAACTCGGATTTGAAGAGACGCTGGTGCAGTCAAAAATGGCAACAGGCACAAGTACCTTTGTGGTGGCCTACGCAATCCACAAGGTGTTTGCCCCCGTGAGAATCAGCATTACCTTAGTCTCTGTGCCCTTCATTGTCAGATATTTTCGGAAAATAGGACTTTTTAAACCTCCAGCTGCAAAACCTTGATGAAAGTTTCAACTGTAGGTCCTGAGAACCTACTTCTTTTAAATTACATAATTTGTTTTTAGCTGAAGGGTTCTGGGGAGGTGAGAGCAGGGAGTTAATTGTGATGGTCTCGTGGATTAAGTTTATCTTTGCCAGCCAACATTAGTTTTTTTGATAACTGGTTTTTAGCTTCTAACATTATTAATATCTTAGCGTAGAGCTGTATATGTAACCTAAAATGTCAGCAAGATTCCAAATGAATTGGTGTCTTAAAACCAGTTAGCCTACAAAGTGTTCCTTCTAGAAAATCATTGGTGGTTTGTTGGCAAAAGCTCATAGAGGTTAACCTTCTTAAGATTTAAGTTCTTAAAAAGCAAAGATTAATTTAGCTGGTTTTTAAAACTCCCCTTCATCTGATTTGTCAGCAGCATACAGTTTAACGTATAATCTGCAAAACAGCTGCCAGTGCTACAATTAATGCAGCAGAAATTAACCGTATATTATAACAAACTAAATTAGCCTTAGCCCTTTGACATTCCTTACACTTCTTTGGAGGATACGAAAACAAGTCTTTCTGATGTGTTTTACAGATCCCAAAACACCTTCAAATCTGGACACGACAGAGCCTATCTTAGATGTTTTTTCTGAAATTGCATGAAAGTAGTTCAGGTCATTTGTGTGTTTAGGCAAAATTAGGAAACCTTGCCCAATAACGACAGTGTCACATGGTTCCTGGTGCCAGGTTCACAGGCACAGGATACCAGCCCGCATTAAAAGCTCTTAGACAATCTGTACCATTTATTTCAAACTTCAGACATTCCAGAATTGTCACAATGTTTACATGTCACTGCTGACATTTTTTACCTAAAACTACACACACAGTAAAGATTTGTGCCACTTCCCAGAAAGGAAAGTTAGCCCTTGTTATAAATGGAAGGCAGCCATGAAGTAATGCAAGCTGTGGAGATGGAGACAGGCAGGTGTTCAGGTAATTGCAGTCTAGCAAGCCAGTTTTACCATGGGAAGGGTGAGTGTGTTAGGGAGATTAGAGTAGAAACTCAGACAGGCCCAAACCGAGAATTCCTTCTCTTAGTAGCCAGAAGCAGACAGCTGTAAAATGAATTCCCTTGTGCGGAGTCAGCATGACTTAAGACTGCTCTGGGCCATGTCCTCCTCACACAGGGTACTTACACTCTGGAGACGAATTTCTAATTCTGCTCTGCTGCCTGCTTGAGGGGGTTGCATTTATCTCTCACAATTCCATTTTTATAAATGACTTCTGTGACAATCGGAAAACTAAAGGGACATTGACTGTACTGGTTTTACTGACGTCTCTTAACAGTTCTTTAGTTAACTTGTAATTACTCATGCCAGTTAGTTTAAAAGATCTCTGTAGGACACCGTATACCTGCAAGATCACTTTAAAGTGAAACTTTGAAAAGCATTTCAGCATTGTTGAAAAGCTTTTCTTAATTTAAAGCCTTTTTGGGATTTAATTTCAATGATATCTCCATGGCTGGTCACTGTATCTGCTATCAGTGCTAGGTAGTGTGTATGGGCCAGAGCCTCTTCATCTTGTATTTAAGGAGTGATTTCTTAACTTCAGGCTTCTATACTCCCATCTATACCAGTCTCCCATTCAAATCTCTAGGAATGCCTATACAAAAAAAAAAAAGTCTTTGATCAACAACTCTACAGGCTTAAATCTCCCCCAAGTTTTTATTGGTATTTGCATTACACAGTAGTTACTCAACTTGAAGAATAGGTATACATACCTATCACCTTTAATTCTCTTTCCCCTTCCCACCCTTTCATCCCCTCAAGCCCCCCCTTCCAACCCATCACCTACTGTCTCTCTTTGGCTTTTTGATTTAGACTTTGGATTTCTCGAGAGAAACCATGTGATGCTTGTGTCTGATTCATTAAGCACTTAGATCTCAAACATACTTAAGACTACAGGGAGTGGACTGCAAGGGCAAGCAATAAAACCACTATCAAATAGCCATATCACTAGTTCTAAGCCCCAACCCCACTCTCCTCCTGTGGTCAGTGGGCAAAACAAACCGAAGAGGATGGCATCAAAGGATCAGGGAACTATTACATGAACTTACCAGCAAGATGTGTAGACTGCTTGTATTTACACTGTTTATAATGGACCTAGGGGATTGAAAGTGATCTATTTTTAAAATGTAAGCCATTGTTTGCTCTAATTTTTTAATCTGACAAAGTGAGCAGTTTAAGTTCTGTAAAGCAAATAAACATCTTTGTAAAATTTATGAACTTTTTCTTCTGGTAAGCCATAACTGCTAGCAATTTTGAGCAGCACTGGAGTGATGTTACTATGATGCTTGTAGGAGATTATGCTGGGGAAATGTCCGAAGCTTGGGCATGCTAACTAACCTGAGTGGAACAGTACCAGAAATTTGACAACTTTGGCAACATAAAAGTTGCTTCAGCCCAAGACTAGAAACTAAAAGTTCACTTGTCCCGAGGAGTAATTGACCGCTGCGGTTTTTACTGTTGTTCTAGAGTTTGATTGCATTATCACTTAGACATGGAAGGTTATGTTGGCCACTTTCCCTTTGACACATCCAGGCTTCTTTACTGAGAAGTTGGCCAGGAAACTGTTAGCTTGAAGTCCAACATGTCTGTCTTCCCTTGACTAAGTTCATTTGGATGACATTAGCAGCTGAACTTTATAAGTAGCAGCACAACCAACAGGACAAAAGAACATTAGCACTGGTAATTCCCAGGCCAACAGTGAGCAGGTGCTTTAAGCCATATACTGTAGGCAGACCAACATGTTTATTTGTGCATTTGAACAAGTTTACACACATGCCATAACTACAATGTAGGGGGGAAAAAAGAGCCTTTAACATTCAGTAAGAGTCCTGAGACACCTGGTCTCTCCTGTATCCCAATTAAGTCCTGAGACAGAGGTAGAGTACAAGTTCCTATTTTATAGTGGTTAAGGAGGGCCAGAAAAATCAGGATTAACACTGATGATCAGTGACAGCATTCCTAAGGGACAGTGCCATGGAAGAAAAAAAATACAAGTCTATACAAAGTGTCTTTTAATTATTTAAAAGAATCATTCATTTCAATAGGTTCCCAGGCTTGACCACCCAATAAATTATACACACACTCAGTACTTGAAAGTTACTATGTAGCGCTTTATCTGGTTGAGTCAGAGAAAGTAGTCACTCTCCCAAAACTGGACTCTGAATTTGTCTCACACAATGGCACCCTGGCTGGCATGGACTGGGGTGACTGCAGGTGAACCTTGCCTCTGGTTTATGAGCCCAGTTAAAGCAGCATGATTCTTGAGGCACTTTCACAGAATATCACATCTCCTGAAGAGGAGCAGGCCAAGGCACTGCAGGTTCAGTAAGATGATACTTCCTGTAGGTTGAAGGTAGGCAGTCAACAGTAACAAGTTGTGGGAACATATTCCCAAATCTTAAACAGCAGCCCTGGCTCAATATTCCTCCCCCTGTATGATTAGGATTATTTGCTTTTTTGGCAATTTGATGGTTTGGTCGAATTCGCTGTGATCCAGGGGTGGTCCAGTACGTCACTTAGAGTTGGCCTCTGGCTTGGATTATGCTTCAGCAGTCTTGAAATGAAGTCTCTGGCTCCCTCTGTTACAAAGTCAGGGAATGTGAATTCAACCTGGAGTACAAGAAGCAAAATGTCAGAGAACGGGCTAGTGAGACCACACAGTGTGAACATCCAGCCCTTACCTTGAAGTTCATCCCATCAAGGGAAGAATCCTAACAGCAGTGCTGGGTCCTTTCCAGGTATGTCTTACCCGGGATATTCTTTTGTAGGTCTCCTGGTATGTGTGGGCCTCAAAGGGAGGCTTCCCAACTAGAAACTCGTAGCAAAGGACTCCAAGGCTCCAGAGATCAACCTTCTCATCATGCGTCCGGCCTTCGATCATCTCAGGGGGGAGGTAGTCCAGGGTGCCACAGAGAGTGGTTCTCCTAAAAAGAGGTTCAAGGATGACAAATTCTGGTTCTGTCATAACAGCTGCCACATCATTCGTTCTGCTGATGCTAAGTGAACACTGCTCCGGCCAGATCCTTAGCTGTGAAGTATGTACTGCCCTAAGTCCCCCTTTCCATACAGTTTAACAGATGGAGGGAAATGTATAAGACTGTACTGCTAGCAGCTGAGCTCCACCCAATGTGTCCAACTCCAGAATCTTATTGGTAAAATCTAGAACAAATTCAAAGTTATCATTTTGATATAAAAGCAACTTGAAGCTCTATTAACCTCAATTTAAGTGATACCACCATCAGAAAGACACATTTAAGAACTAGGGAGATTGGTCTAGGTTAAGACAAGAGAGAGCCAAATATGATGCACAGAAATTGGCTGAGTTCTGATTTAGAAAGAACTAAGCTTGTACTGTAAAATATGGACCACTGGGGAAATTTGAACATTGACAGACACTAGATATTAGCAGTGCTATTAACTTCCCCAAGAATGTTCATGAGTCGACTACAGAAGAGCATATCTTTATTTTTAGTAGATACGTACTATAGTGCTTAAGGATGAAATCCATGATACTGCAACTAACTCTCAAAAGTTCACCAGAAAACAAGTGCAGCCAGTATGGCAAAGGGTTAAGAACTGCTGAAGAGGGGCTGGAGGAATGACAGTGATTAAAGCACTTGTCTAGCAAGCACAAGGGACCCAAGTTGATTCCCCAGGACCACATTAAGGCCAGGCATGGTGGTGCATGCCTGTTATCCCAGCACTGAGGAAGCTGAGGCAAGAGGATTACCAAGGTTACCTGAGCTACAGAGTAAGACTCTTATCTCAAAAAAAAAAAAAAAAAAAAAAAAGAATTGTTGAATGGAGACACTGGATAGGCTAGTGTTCAACCACCAACTCAGCATTTCCACCTACTTAGGCTTCGATAACAAAGGCTGGAAATAGGCTAGGGGGTGGCAGCCAGGCAGGTAGGAGCAGGTAGGTCTAGAGGTTACTGTTGCTTTGTGTTGCTTGCACTGTGACAGTACTGGGACCTTGCTCAGCCCTGCTGAGTGCACTGTGAGCACAAAAGTTACCCAGTCAAGCACGATCTGGGATTAAGGAAGCCCTCTATCCAGGCACCTAATCTCTCATCAGCAAGAGGTACGCTAACCAGGAAATGATTACAGTTACTAACATTTGTGGCACAGCGTTAGTGGCCACAAATATTTATACAGATGGTCTCTTCAGAAAAAGCCACATTTTTATCATGATGATGACACCAGAAAGATTAAGGTCTCACTTAGCCCTCTAACCCCTTTAGCCCACAGTTCCTTGAGGGTGACAGCAGATTCCAGTGATAACAAATATAAACAGCGTCATTCAGTTAAATATAAAAACACTGCAGCAGCAATTCAATGCCTTGCTAGCCTCAAATAGAAATGATCTGTAACAAAAAGGGTTTGCCCCATCATCTAATTTAGGCTCCAAATTTTCTGACTGGTTTTATTTCTTGTATTTTGTTTTGTTTTGTTTTGTTTTGTTTTTAAGACAGGGTCTCACTCTATAGCCTAGGCTAGCCTTAGACTCACAGCCATCCTCTTGCCTCAGCCTCCCAAATGCTGGGATTCCAGGCGTGTGTCACCATGCCAGCTTTTACACGGTACTGGGGAATAAAACTCAGGGTTAGAGTTTGCTACGCAAGTGCTTTAAACAGTGTGCCATTTCTCCAGGCCCCTGACTAGCTTTATTTTAAAAAAGTCATCTGGCAATAATTTTAAGTAATCCCTCAAAGTTGACAAACCTTTAACAGCATGTGTACATTAAAAATGCCATACTCACATGAAATGTCAAAGCTTATTCAAACACAAACTTGGAACCGTAGAGAATATTTTAGTGCTTATTTGGAAAGTTCCTACTGTTGACAAAAGTAGGCCAAAGAAACTCTAACCACACTCTTGAAGCTCTATGGAAACCAATTTTAGTTTGCAGAGAAGTTGCCCCAAAATTGCACTCCTGGCTATAGATTTGTGTGCCGTAGTCTCCTGCGGCCTATCTTTCCTGCAGCCTGTCCCGTCTGCTGCTATCCCCTGCAGCCTGTCTCGTCTGCCACTGTCCCTTGCAGCCTGTCCCCTGCAGCCTGTCCCGTCTCACTCACCAAGCATTCAGTACCCACCCTGCCATTATTGAAAGTTCTCACTGCTCCCCGAAACATCTGTTGATTTGTTCATCTCCTTCAATAACCTAAGGTCCTCAAGTGCTTGAACTCTAGGCCTAGAATTCCCACCAATAACCCTAAATGGTCAAAGAATAAAGGTTTTCCTCTTTTGGGGGGGGTTGGGGGGGAAGGATTTCATGCTGTAGTGCAGGCAGGTCCTAAACTCCCGTTGTAACCCTGGACTCAAAGCAATCCCCTTGCCTCAGCCTTCCAAGTGCCGGGATTACAGGTGTGTATAATGCCTAATTTGGGGGGAATTGAAACCCAGGGCCTTGAACATGCTAGTAAGTGTTATAGACAATGAGCTACATCCCCAGCCTCAAATTTTTATTACTAAACCTAAATCACTCCAAAACATTTCTGGGTCACCTGACCCAATTCAGTATAAGACCTCAAATTTTTGTATTTGCTTCAAGATTAACCCCATAAAGTTACATACCTGGAGGATGGAGCGTGTACTGACCACCCAAAATCTGCAATCTTAAGCTCTCCAGCTGATCCAAGGAGCAGGTTCTCTGGCTTAATATCTCTATGAATAACTCTCTTTGAATGACAGTACAAGAGAGCATTTGCCAATTCTGTGATATACTGTTGAAAAAAAAAACATTGGAAACTGCTCTAGATTTGATGTAACACAGTATCAGACATCTCTTCTGAAAGAAAATCCAACATAGATTTTAACATGTTTTGCAGAGTTTAAATCAAACACTGTAGAAATGATGGCCAGTGTGCAGAAACCAACTGACCCGATTTAGTGGCCTGCATCAAGTTATTCAGTGCTTAGTTTTTGCTAATCCACCTCACATGGTATCAAATTAATGAAAAGACACTGATGACAGGCTGTCACTACATCCTTACATGGCAACAGAAGGCCCAGCAGCAGTCAGTTACAGAATTATACAACACAGAAGAACTGGTACAAATGAGGGATACAGATGTATAAATAATTGTTAAAAAAATTTTAAAACCTTTCAAGCACAGTCAATTTTCATTTTTAAAGATTATTCTACAATAACATTATTTGAAGATAAAGACTTCAAGAACATCAAGGAAAAAAATTGTCCTGAACAGTAAATAAAACTAGAAGTACACTGGCTTATTAAACAGGGCCCTGGTCTGAAGATCTCCCCCAAAACGTTTGTTAAGGACTTAATCCAAGTGCAACCATGATGGGAGGTAGGGCCTAATGGGAGAGGTTTATTTAGGTCATGAGAACTGCACCAGTTATAGAAGGGCTTGAGTTCAAACTCTTGCCCTCACTCCTCCTGCTGTGGGATCGTACAGTAAGGCGAGGGCCAGATGCAGACCTTTCAACTGGACTCTCCAGCCTCTAGAACTGGAGGGAACAAATCTGTTCTCTAAACGGTAGCATAGTAGCCTGTCGCTGCCTTGTGCGGCTGTAACACAATACCTACGATAAATAGCACATTACCTTTCAGGAGGTACACTAGCCTGTCAGTCAGCATGTGCTTACACAAATCCACCTTTTTGTTACTTTGATTTCCTTAAGTTACTATCTCCACTTACAGATTTAGCAAGCCAAGTCCAGAATTTGTTTAAATACAGGTAAGAATGGTATAGGATATTGAAAGAATATATGTAATGGTGAACTTAGAGAAGAGTTTGTTTTCTAAAGTTCCTAGACAGAATTGAACACTGCACCAGAAAAGTTCACAAAAAAAAAACCAACGGTAAAAGTTAAATGTCACTTCTAGACAAGACATGTTCATTCTTTCTCCCAAAGCCACATATTGTGACAAATACTCAGATCACAATAAATTGGAGGTGAATACAAAGAAAGCTGTTCCGCTGCACCACCCAAGCTGCTGATGCTAAGACTCCAGAGGGCAGTGGATTTCCCCTGCTCAAAGAAGCTAAGTAAGAGTTTAATCAGAGATGTGTGACGTCTCCCTCCTCCATACCTCACACGCCGACATGTGCTAGACTGCGCATATGTACAGGTCACTAACACTTCACAGTCATTTTTAGTTGAATTAATGTGAGAAGGAAAAAAAGTGTGTTTATTCTAACTACTAAGGAATATAGAAAAAACTGTTCTCTCATTTCCTTACATAACAGTTTACACCAAAATAAACCCCATCTAGAGTGAAGCCTACGTGTTAGTGAAGAAAATGGATAAGTATAATATGTAAACAATGTTATAATCTGGGTATAGCATAAACATTTCTAAGTATATCATAAGATAGTTTAGTAAAAAGATTATTTCATCAAAAATAAAATAATACAACACACTATAAACAAAATTAAAAGAAGAACCACTGTCAATATTGAGCATAATTTCCGTATTGATCTGTAAGAGAAAGTCCAGTAGGTGAGTTCATATATTCTATAAGAAAATTATTAGTAAGTATTTAAGAAGTAAATAAAATAGATCTATTTATCAGAGGAACAAACATTTCAGTTTAAAATTCCACATTATCATTGCAGAGGCAGACTAAAGGGACATTCACTTACAACAGTGTGATTTCATAAATAAAATCACCTCAATTTTAAATGTCATTTAAATCAATGCCAAGGGTTTGCAGCCTCTTTCCCCTTGGCATGACAGTCACACAGCACACCCCAGTCAGCTCTGCAGATTGAACCCAGCGGCGTTCGACTGCTGACCTACAGCTCCAGCCCCCGCCTCAGTCTCCCAAGTAGAAATTTTTGGCATATACACTTCACCACACTCCTTGCCATGTCTTCTCACAAGACATTCAGGATCAAGCAATTACTAACCAAGAAACAAGACTGTCCCATTCCTCAGTGGGTTGATATGAAAACTGGGAATAAAATCAGGTCTCCAAGAGGAGACACTGGAGACGGACCAAGCTTGGTCTGTAAGGATCTGTACATGAGGAAACACACATCTGTGTTGTGTCAAGGTCATGATCATTATACTGTGTCAAGCTTAAAATGTCACTCCAATCAGCAGGTTAATTGGAAATATGGTTTGGTTTTGTTTGTTGACTCTATGTTTGGTACTAGTGCATTTACTAATAAATATGTGGAACCACCCACTTAATTGAAAAATAAAGTTTTTGCATGTTGCCAAAACAAAACAAAAAAATCAATGCCAAAAAGAAACTAGCACATGCACTACACAGAGCTCTAGCAAGAAACAGAACTAATCAAATATCTTAGTTACTTTTTGTTGCTGGGACATAGTCCCCAACAAGCACAACTGAAGGTGTATTTTAGCTCAGTTTCATAAAGTCACAGTCCATTCACGGGCAGCTGACATCTGGGAAGGGTGGAAGCACATGGCAGAGGCCTAGCTGGAGCTAACCTGCTCATTCCGTGGTGGGCAGAAAGCTGAGTGAAAGAGGAAGGGTGGAGCTAGCATATACCCTCCTAGATGAAGTCCTGGATCCACTCCTTCCTACCAGACCTCACCTCTTAACAGCATAGGAGATTAATTCCCATGATTGAATCACCTTTTAAACATGAGGCTTTGGGGAGACATTCCAGATCCAAACCATAAAATCAAAGTAACCACTGTTCAACAGACCCATCACCAGCTTTAAACAAGAAATAGCCCAAATTAAGACTCTTCAATCTTTTTTCTCCCTTGAGACAGAATCTCACTATGTAGCCCAGGCTGGTACTGAATTCACTATGTAGCCCAGGCTGGCTCAGGGCAGTCTTCCTGCCTCAGCTTCCCAAGTGCTGGAACTACAGACATGCACCACAACTCCTGGCTTATGTGGTGCTAAAGAATCAAATACAGGGGCTTGATCTTGCTAGGCATGTACTCCCACCACTAAGCTACACCCCAAACCCCTCTTAGGCTTTGTAAAACAAATAATTTTATTCACAATTTTAAAAAAAGAACCAAATAAAGGAGAAGCCAGAAAAAACAATGCTGAAATTTAAGATTAAAACATGCCTTATAAAAGGCATAGGTAAGACAGTGAAAAAACGAAGCACAAATTGGGAAAGAATACTTACAATACACATCATATAATAAGGACCTGAATCTAAAATATATGGAGTTCAACAATAAGAAAGCCAAAATAACAGTGAAGAAAACAGCAAGAGATCAACGGGTCTCAAAGATGAAAAACGAATGACAAATAAGCTCAACATCATACTTCATTAGGAAACCTCAAATTATAACAGATACAACACACCTATCAAAAGTGACTAAGTCCAAGATGCTAACACCAAACACTGATGTTAAATCCCTAAAAGATATAGACAAATCTTCAATGCATATTTACTCAGTGAAAGAACTCTAAAAGAGCTACATGGATTTGTGATTGTTATTTTTAGAAAGGCAAAACAAAGTACATAAACAGCCCAGTGGTCCCAAGAGTTTGTGAGGAACAGGGCTGAGTAGGCGATGCATGCGGGATTGTTTTGAGCAGTGACACTTTTCTGTATATTTTAGTGGTAGATACGTGACATCACTTTTTTGTCAAAACCCATAGAACTTCTATAACACACACACAAAAAAAAATGAACTTTACTGCATGCAATTTTAAAAGAAAAAAAAATGATTTAGGAGGACGGGAGATCCCAAGATAGCAATAAAACTGACCAAAGAATCTGAGTTCCTCACTTAGGAATTAAGTTTATAAAACAAAGAACTGTGTGCTTTAGTCGATAGCCACCCTGTGAGGAACAGCTATTAGTAATTCTAAAACATGCACACATATGTAGGAAGACACATGTGCACACTGAAACAGAACAATTAAGTAAACGGATAGACATGAAGCACAGGCTTCTCACTTCTGAGCAACAGTCTACAGATAAGCAGAGGTGGTTGGAAGGATCCCTGTGGGGATGTTAGTTGAAGATACCAGTATGGACTCTGGTCTTGCTCTTACATATACATATATACCTACAGATACATGGGCCGGATACAAGATACAAGTCAAAATATAAAATATCCACAAGCCTACATTTTAAAATTAACTACTAAGTAAGGAAGAACAAGCAAATTTCTGGTACAAGATTCCAAATAATTTCCATAAAACTCCTCCCGGTCCTTGCTTGTAAGTGTGAGCTATGTGTACTAAAAAAACCATATAGGAGGGAGAAACACAGAAATTTACAGTGGGACACCTGACACACCCTATTTCAGGCGTGTGATGATCTTATCACCCAGGGACAGGTCACAGTAAGGTGTGCATTGCTGATATGTGACAAGAATGTCCTTTACCTGGGCTGTCCTCTTCTCAAAAATCCTTAACTCCCAACTAATGAGAAAAGTGAAGAACTCTAAAGAGTGGACTTTTTCAATGGTTTGGTGTAAACTGGTTCATGAGTTGTGACAAAAGCACTTAGCATACTAACCAAGACATTAAAATGGAAGAAATTAGGTGTGGAGTGTTATCTTAGCTACTTTCTCACTGCTGAGACATAATGCCTGGCACCCACAATTTAAGGGATGAATGGTTTACATTAGCTCACAGTTACAGAAGGCCTTAATCCACTGGGGGGTGACATGAATGGCAGAAGGGCCTGGTAGAGAGAGGTCTAGCAAGAGAAAATCTGCAGCTGGCATGGCAAGAAAGGAAGCAGGGAGAGCAAAGGTCACAGCTAGCAAAGGGAGACACATCCTGCCAGGTCGTGCTCCTCTCACCAGGCTTAGGCAGCACAGGAGATCAGTGGGTTACCCCATGATTGAATCAGCTTCCAAAACCATGAGGCTTGGGGGGATGTTCCAGATCCAAACCAGAACAGGTACATAGACACACTCGACACACTCTGTACATCTAAGTTTTCTGAAATATATGAGTGTGTATGTATATAATATATATGTATACATATTATATATATATATATATATATATGGAGAGAGAGAAAGAGAAAGACAGAGAGAGAGAGAGAGAGAGAGAGAGAGAGAGAGAGAGAGACAGTACACACACAAACACAAACATGCAACATTCTGCCGGGTACCTGCTTTTATCTGCATGTGTGGTACACCTAAGCAATTTAATCTTTCCATTTCAAATACCTGCACCTAGCAAGTACCTTTCCCCTAGGGAGGAACCTGCTCTACTACAATGGAAAGCACAGTGCAATGGAAAATATAAAGGAAACTGAATCAGCCTTGGCAATAAATGAAAACTTACAGTAGCAGTTCGCTGTTCATCAAACTTGGAAAGTTTCTGAAGCTCTCTGTAGACAGTTCCAAGGGGCGCATATTCCAGAATTAGATAAACACGGGTGGCATCGTGGAAATAACCGTACAGCCTGAGGATATTAGGATGCCTGCAACAAAGGAAGAAGACAGTACACCTGGTTTTGGCACTGATACCAGAACACACACTAAAGGACAAAACTAGCCCCTCATGTAAATAAAACCAGTTGTGTGGGCACAAGCCTCCCCAGCCACCAGTGAGACTCTGTAAGTGTAGACCCACTACAAGAAAGGCACAGAACAAATGCATATCATTTTGCACACATTTCAAAGTATCAATGGACCTTAGGTGAAGACACTTATTTCCTTCCTTTAGCTATCTGTATGGGTGGGGGAATTCAGCTAGATATTTTCTGCATATTAAATAAACAGCACAGCATTCACACAATCGTATGACACGCAAATAAAAGAGACAAAAGCATAGAGCGCACCAGACAGGATGGCATACCCCATAATCCCAGCACTCCAGAAGACAAGTTCAACCCTAGTCTGGACACTGATAATTTAGTGAGGCCCTGTTTCAAAGTAAATAATTTTAAAAGGTTGAGGATGTAGCACAGTATGAAGGCCACAGGTTCAATCCCCAACAACCACCACAAAATAAATAAATTAAAATTAACACAAGCAAAATGCAGTTATAGCAGAATTCAGGCACCTTGAAGCATAGGAGTGCATCTGAAGCACCACTCTTCTTGCTCACCACCCCATCTCCAACTCCCACCCCAATTCATGGGAGATGGGATACAGATTGGATACAGCCAGAGTTTAATCTGAATCAAAACTGAAAACCACTAACAGCAAAAATCCCACAACCAACCCAAATCAACATACAGGCTCCTATTTTCAGCTTCTGCTCACCTCTAAATAATAGATGCCATCCTCTTAGACAGACAGACAGACACACACACAAACATGAGAGACAGATTTGCCTAGGTAAACTACCTTAGCACAACATTAAATCCTCAAATGATTTTTCAGGACCACCACACTAAGTCTAGACCAATCTTTGGAGAACGACAGATTCCATCAATTCTTCACAGGACTTTTACGCAAATGCACCAAAAGCAGTTTATCCTCATAACTCTTACAAACTTTACATTCTACTCCTCTGCATATCAGTCTAGAAACTCACCGAAGGTGGGACTGTATTTCTACTTCTCTTCTGAGCTGATGTTCCACTCCTGCTTTCTCCAGCTGAGCTTTAAACAACACTTTAAGAGCCAGGATAAACTTGCTTTGCTTTTCTCTTGCCAGGTAAACATTACCAAACTTTCCTTTACCCAGTGGTCGACCAATGTCAAAATCTTCCAAAGTCCATTGTCTCCTAGCAAGTAATATGAACATTTTTAAAAGTGAAGAAAACCTATCAATGAATGGTAGCTACATAATTTAGTAATATTATACTATGTGCCCTCAGTGAGAACCAAGCCAATAACCACAAGTAACGAGTCAAACATTAAACCTTGACTTCCCCAGTTGCATTAGCTGCATGAGTCAGTGCTGAGGAACAGTCTTGTATTTTTAAGACAGGAGCCTCCAATGGGAATGTCCAGGCTGCGCTATGCCTTGGAGTACACACCAACTGACAACCCTTAAGAGCACAAAAGGGTAAGTAACTGAAGAGGAATGTTGTAGGGGCCACATGTGGACCTCTCCTGAACTAAGCAACTCCCTCCTTCCGTGGAGAAGCTATACACTCTGAAGAGCATGGCACTATGGTAAGTTTTGGAGCCACTGTCATGAATGAAGCAGGAAGCACCCCACTAGCAAGTTGGGCATGAGAACTGTTAGTTAGGTTCTGAAAGATTATTGGGCAAATTAAACAAAAAAGTCTGTGGGGGTCATTGCTGGTCTCTGCTCCTCTATGCTAGATAGAGTGCAGTTCAGAGATAAAGACCAGGCACTCAGAAAACATCTGGGGGAAGGGATGACAGCCCACCTTTATAACAGAACCAATTCAGGAAGTGTATTAGTACTGCCAAAATACTTAAGTCATCCTGGCTTTTCTGAGACAAATTCTCACTATGTATTCCAGACCGGTCCTGAGCTGATATAGCCCAGGAACATTTTGTGTAAAAAAACAGAAACTGGTACTGTTAGCCAGATGTGATGACACATATACCTGTAGTCCTAGCTAGTCAAGAGGCTGAAGCAGGAAAATCACTTCAGCAAAGGAGTTTAGAGCCAGCCTAGACAACACAGTGAGCCTCGCACTCAAAAGGAAAACAAAACCCCAAAACCCCTGCACTTTCACTTTTGTACTAGAAAAATGAGTTGAAGCACATATACTAATTACTTCTGAGAGTAGATAGGAACCTCGTATTTTCTGTAGAAGATTCATACAAGCTTTTTCTGTACTTGAAAAGCAATTTTTAAAAAGAATTTTAAAAAGGAATTGTGCTTAAAATTTGAAATATGTCTTCTAAGTGAAAACAAAGACTTAAGACTTCTCATAACTAAATTTGCAATGAAATAGTATATTCTAGTAATATTATAGATGCTAGAGAAATGGCACAGTAGTTAAAGTGCTTGCCTTTCAAGTGCAAGGCCCTGAGTTCAATTCCCCAGCACCACATAAAGCTGGGCGTAGTGGCACACACCTGTATCCCCTGCACTTGGAGGCTGAGGCAAACAGATTGTCCTGAGACCAAGGTCAGCCTGGCCTACACAGTGAGTTCAGGACCAGCCTGGGTTACAGAGTGAGACAAACTCTCTCTCTCTCTCTCTCAAAAACAAAGAATTTTATAAGCTTACTTTTTAGAATCTTCATTTTTCGGTTTTGAAGCCACTTCCTTTTCAGTTTTATTTCCTATAAAGAGCAAAGTTAAAATTCTGCTATTATAAAAATTGCATCAATTAAGTTTTTTTAAATTGTGAATAAAGATCAAAGAATGGTCACCAAAACATTAATAGTATGTCAAGAATGATATAGTCATAATTTTTAAATTTTTCTTTGTGGATAAAAAGATGATAGAAACCCTAAGCACATGAAGTATTCACAGAAATTTTAGAACAAAGAGAAATGTACACACTAGGCACTCCACATTTAAATTTAACGATGGAGTATGCAAATTCTCCTCAAAGCCCCAGTTTCCACATGGAGCTTCTAGAATCACCAAGCTTCTCACCCTTGACAAGCTGCCATCTTGTCAGCTTTTCCTCCAGGGCATGGGCCAGCATAGAGTACACATTCATGCCACATGCCCAAGTCCTCACAGCATATAACAAAACAAGCCAGTCACCCTCCTTCCAACAAGAAACACAAATTGTCGATCAGTGTTTAACTTGCATAGCGGGAGACTAGAGTTACTATCTCAATAGCTGCAAAAACCTACGGTCTTCCTACTTTATTGACCTCCATCACCTCAAACTTTAATAGCACAGCATGCTCTGGGCTCAGGTGATTTCCACGCAGTTCCAAACTGGTTCACCTCCTGGCTCCCATCTCCGCTACTGTCATCAACACCACTGGTGCTCGTTCAGGGCACTCCACACCAAAATACAACCTGAACATGCTACCCAGAATCTATTGCTGTGGCACATTTTAAGCTGGTTATTTGGAGAAACCACAGAAATGGTAGGTTGTGGGGGACAGACTCTGAAAAGCTGTCCTTCTATCAAAGCAACACACATCTCTAAAGGAAGTGGCCACCAGAAATACCTCCTTATTGGGGAGCACGGGCTATGGGCCAAGGTCTGTCACCTGACGGAAGGAGCACAGCCTTGGTTTAGCACGCACTCAGTCACTGCGCTCTGTGGCCCATCACTGCCTTCCCTCTCCTCAGCAGACAATCTGCACACTGTTGCTTTCTGTAGTTCCCGACACCACATGAACTTGAGCCATCCAGGCCCTGTGGATCTCACATGAGCCACTCTTGGGCACGTTTACACAACTGTGTTTTCTCCCATGTACTTGTCTACTTCAGTCTATTTTTAGATGCCTCATCAAATCTTTGGAGGAGAGAGGGCAAGTTCCTTCTTCCCTGCACCACCATCCCTAACTCCTCCTCACTCATCTTCCTGGTCTCTATCACCCCATTCTCTTGAATGTCCATCCTAAATGAGCTCTCAAACTTGTCTGCGCCTTTCCATCCTGACTATCTCTTTGAATAAGTCATGGCTTCAGACCGTAGCTTCCCCCTTTGTTGAATTAAATTAACCACACTGGCTGCTTCATTAAGTAGATGTGAGGACTGAATACAACAAGAAGCAGGAATCCCGTCTCAGAGCCTGCTGTGCGTGAGCAAGCGACAGCAGGCGAACATTAGTAGCCACTTTGCTCCCCTCCATTCAGGTCCCTGCCATCTCTGACTTCCACCTGCTTCCAATCCAGTACTCTTCAAACCAACATTGCTGGATTACTTGATTACTTCAAACACACCTAGAATAAGCTTTCTAAAAAGCTAATGTGTCCCTTCTTGTTCAAAAACCCTTCTGTTGCACTAAATATGAAACTCCACCTCTCAGAAAGGCCTATGGTGACCTCGCTCCAGCATATCTCCACTTCACTTCTCTGGATTTCCCACTGCATGACACAACTTTGAAACTTTTCAGCTCTTCAAACGCTACTGCTACAAACACCCTACCCGATCCACTCGAAGTATCAAAATGGGACCGGCACAGTATCCTTGTAAAAATCCAACTCTTCTAAGAGGGCAGGAATCAGGCCTGTCCTTTGGCTCACCATTACTTTAACAGAGACATCCTATTTATCCTTAACAGATGTAACATTAAAGTTATGGCTTCAACCAAATGCAAGCCAAGCCCACGTACTTGCTTTCTAAGCCGCAACTAGTGAGAATGACTATTCAGTAAATCTCAAAAAGGGGGCTCACCAGGTGCTGCTGGCTGAGGCTGCTCACTCTTCTGGGTGTTACTCACTGGCCCTGAGACAAGATGAGGTGCGCTGGCTGCCTGCAGCTGCTTCTGCGCCAGCTTCTGACTGGGGATGAGCTTTTGCGATTGCGAAGGAGCACGCTGGGAGGAATTTGAAGGACACAAGACCCGCTGGGCTTTGCCACTGCTTGAAGATGACTGGCTCTGAGAAGGAAACTGCTGAGTCACCAGAACCCGTTTTGGCCCATCACCCAATGGAATTGTAGCCTAGGTTGGAAGGGAACATGAGAGATCAATGTTTTAAGAGCCACAGACTTTTATTTCCTAGTGAACATCACTGGTGTTAACATCACTAATAATGAACATCACCAATAATAAATGAAAGGGTAAGACTACTGCAGTGAACATTCTAGAAAGTACAGTTAGCATCTGAGTGAAAAATGATATGTGAATTCCTAACACTCTAATTCCTCACCTTAAAAATCACAATCCATCAATAAATGTTTATAACTGAACTTTCAGCCAGTAAGAAAGACATCAAACATTTTCTAAGAATTCTCAATGTTTGGGGATATACTCCTAAATTGTTATTAAAACTTTTATACTAAAATACCAACTAAGCTGAAATTTCTTTAGATACATGTTTAGAAAAGACTGAAAGAAACGTACAATACCAATCAATCTCCAACAGTCATTATCATCAATTAAAGTTTGATTACAGTCTACATCTTGGTATATGCTAGGTCCTACTACAATAAAGTTATCAGTACTATTGAACATCTGCCAACATTTTCCTAAGCATTAGAAATCCAAGCCTCAAAGTCCATCCCTAGCTCATCAGCTTAAATGCTCTACTTAACAAAAGTGTAAAACTTTAAGGACACAGTCAGTGCTTCTGAAATAAGCACAGCACCACAATACAGGAAGTATTCAGGCACAGCCAGCAGTCCAGGAGGGGATCTAAAATGACCATTCAAAGTACAAGTGGGAAGAACTTCAGATACCAGGACAATCTCCATGTGCATTTTATACGTTCTTATCATTACAGATAATTCAATTACCTTAACAGGTCCTGACATGTAGTTTTCTTTAGATTTGTCCATGATGCCTAGAAAGAAAGAAAGATTAACAAACCCATCTGCTCCCAAGTGTTATGCTAGGCATTAATAGCTCTCTGACGGAAAGGCCTCCACAAAGGCCTCATAGAACTTCATACCTCTCCTCGTTCACATGAAGCAGACAGTTTTCCATAATGTCCATGTACCTGGCTTTTCCCCCAGGCCAACTCCTCCTCTCTCTCTCTACACTGCATCCCATTCCAGCCCCTCATATCCTCACACCTCACTCCTGAGCAACCTTACCTTTCTACTCTGTTCTCTTAATACATCACTCTCACAGCCTGCTTGAAAACCTACCGTAAGTCCTCTTGATTCTATAGTTGCTCAAGCCAAGACCCCACCTCTTATCTCCCAACAGCAAAGTTCCAGAACTATCCACTCTTACCTCTGCTTTTCTCATCCTCCCAAGCCCATTCCCACTGGCTTTTCACACCTAATGCATTGTTCAGTCTATGGCTATCCCAGTGTAGACTCTTATGACTCAACTGCACACTCATCTTATGCATGTGTTCTGGGAAGCCTCTGACTTCCTACCCTCCACTTTTCACTTAGCTTTCAGGTTATTTCCCTCCTTACTGCTCTTTCTTATCTTCCTTTGCTGGCTTGGCCTCATTTTTCCTCCAATCTAAGTATCCTGGGCACCTAGGAATGAGTCCTTGGACCTTCCACCTCTCCATCTACTCCCTTCATCAAGGACCTTTATCCAGTGCCTTAGTTCTAAACATCTTTATCAGGAAAACTGCCCTCACCTCTCCTGACTGGTGGACTCAGATACCCAAGTGTCTGCTCAAGATCTCTCAGAAATGTCTGCCGGGCATCAATCCTAACATACCCAAAAGGAAAACCCATCTGATTTCCACTCTTTCTCTGCTTCCTGCTGATGGAGTGCCCTGAGCTCAGGCTCAGCACTGTCTCTATGTGCACTCACTCTCAAGCTAAGTTCAGGTATCCACAGGATAGGGATGCCCAAGCATCTGCCTCCAGCCCAAACGTCTCCCTAGAGCTCCAGACTTAAATAACCAATTTTTTGCACATTTTCCATCTGGTTATCTGAGAGATGCCTCGATTTTAATATGTCCCCAACTGAAATTTTGATCACTCCCTTCTCATATCTCCCATGTCTATTCTCACTGATGTTCCAATCCAAGTTGATAGCAAATCCATACTGCCAGCTACATCAGCCAAAAAGCCTTGGCATGACCCTTTACAGCATTATTTTGTAGACTTGACCTTTGAAAATAGCTGCTCACTACCTCTACTGCTACCACCACCTGCTCCAAATGCAATTCTGTCCCCTGGATTACTTGCAAGAGGCTTCCACCTTCATCCTTGCTTTGTTATAGTTCATTCAAAACATTGCAGCCAGTGATCCCATTAACATGGCAAATGTGTTAGTCCCTGATTTAGAAGCAGCCCCCGACCAACGCCACCAAAGCAACTCATTAAAGTAATCGAAAAATTCAAAATCCTACCTGCAAAGGTAGGTCTATGAATGAAGTCTCACAGAATGTGGACCCTGACCACCTCTGACTTCATCTCTTTTTACAAAATGCATCCCAGCCATACAAATTCTGTTCTTCCCTCCATCACATCCTCTGCCACAGGGCCTTTCAACTTTCTGTTCCCTCTCAACTTTTTGGCTCTTGCCCCAGCTATGTAAATCACCCATTTCATTTAAGTCTATGTTTCCCTGCAGAATCATCTCCTCATTTTTCTCCATACTATTTCTGTTTACTGTCTACCTCCCCAAACTTAGATATCCAGCTACCTGGTCAGATCTCCACAGAAATGTTTCATCAGGGTAAAAGCTTAGCTGCACTGTGTACACTGTTACTGTCCTGGAATCTAGAACATGGCTAGCATACAACACACATGCTTTTTCCCCCATTTTATTGATATGTATACATGCAAAATCTAAGGTTAACATTGGAGTTGAGCATTTTGTGCACATACGTATCTTGTCGAGGTGACAAGAGCTTTCCCACTCTCCTTCTGTCCCTCCCCCTACCCTCCAATACCTCCTTCCTCCCCTACGCTACCCCCCCCCCCCGTTTCACTCTGTTTTTCATTTTAAGTTCCATTAGAGTTGACAACACACATGCTTTGCAGATGAACCACTCCATTGTTGGAATCAAGGAACAGGTCTGCTGGATGCAGCAGCACACACTTGTAATCCTAGCACTTAGGGAGACTGTGGCAGGAGGATCAAAAGTTCAAGTCGACCCAGGTCCTACCCTTCACTCACTTAGCAAGACCTTGTCTCAAAGTAAAGGGCTGGGAATATAAATATAGCACAGTACTAGTAGAACAGCCCTAGATTCCACCCCTTGCAGGGGGTGGGACCAGGGGAGAGAAGAGAATTGGTTAAAACTTGAATGCAGGCAAGTTAGTACACACCTATAATCACAGCTATTTGTGGCTAGGGTGAGAGGAACATGAGTTCAAGGAGAGTGGAGGGTGATCTACTAGGCCACACTAGTTGCCAGGAACAAGCACCTCTCAAGAAGAAACACCAAGAGAAGAGAACAAAATAACTTTTCTTAGAGCTGGAGATGCAGCTCAGTGGTAGAGCACCTACTCAGGCATGGGTTCAAGTCCCTTTTGCCCCCAAACCCACATGCTCTCTGAATTCTAGAATCCAAACAAAAAGCATTCTCCATGCCCACAATTTCACATTCTTTTGAGATAGGGTCTCACTCTATATCACATTCATTTTATAAATAAGCACATAACTCCACAGGAAGCCAGGGCCAGGCCTAAAGCACCAGAAGCCCTGATATAAAACAATGAATTAGTAAAAGCCATGAAGTAATTTCACAGATGGAAGGAAATTTTCCACAAATGCCCTAGTGCTTTCTTCACTTTCCCTATTACAAGTAGACTAAAAAGACCACAGGATTTTCATGCAATATGCTTCTGACAGGAGCTAGACATTTACTCCAATTTATTCTGCTTTTCTTCCTCACAAAGGTGAATAATAAACACAATAAAGTAAGATTTCCATCTATTATCCTGAGAGAACTCCCCTCTCAAAAACTACTTTTCAGATGATTCAGAATTGTAACTGGATTCATGACCAGGTGACCTTCACATGAGTTCAATTCCAACCACAAATTTACCGTCCTTAATAGGTAACTGTTAACACACAGGGTTCAAACCTTTCCGCTTTCAGACCTACGAACGTCGCCAGAAATGAGGGGAAGGACATTATTAAGAACGTTGCTGGAGAGCCTTTAATGCAAAAAAAAAAAAAAAAAAAAAAAGTGGTTAAGGAGGAGGTGAAAACAAAGTTAAGGGCAGTAACTATATGTACGTCACCATGTGTCCGTCGGAGCCTAGACCCCAATCCCAGTTTTTAATAAACCTGATAACATACCCTGGTGGGAGTTAACAGTTAATTAATGGAAACATAAGAATCACCAGGATAGCTTGTTAACGACAGATGAGTCCTATCGCTAAGGTAATGATTTAATGGATATGCAGCAGGGCCTATATTTTTAGCCAAGATCCCAAGCAATCCGGTATCTCCGTTCCCAAGGTCTATGATACAGGAAGCGGCGGCCCAAGACCTCATACGGAGGTTCTCACTCACTAACTCGCTCGCCGACCCGCCAACAGGATAACAGCCTTCCTAGAATACCCCGTCCAAAAGCTCCCATAAACCACACTTCTATTTTATCTCCTTCAAAACACCAATCACAACTACAAGCTATTCTGTTACCCCTTAATTCTGTCTCCGCAGCAGTGTAAAACCCAAGACTACACCTTTGTTATTCATGTTCCCTGAATACAGAACCCAGTCAGAAAGTCATCAACCCCAATCACCCTCCACAATTCCCTTCCACTTCCAGCTGTAATAGCAAACCGTGGCATCTTACAGACGGTCTCCGCACCCAAGAGCCGCGGAGAGCGTCCCAGAAAGTACGTCTTACCCGGATCTTGCCCTCCCGGCCCCCAGCCCCTTCGCCAGCCAAAAGCCATCCCGGCCTCGTCCCCCGCCCGCCACACATAGCTAATCCCCCAATCTACCCACTCACCGGCGCCTGCCTCCTACCCAAACTTAGCAAGTCCTTCCGTAAGCACGGCCGTTAGAATTCAAAGATTCTTAGTTTTAAATAGGAGTTAAACCCTCTAATCCGAAAACTGATTGGCCTGTGCTACAGGGAGGCTGCTTTGTGATTGGTCCACAAACCCGCAACGTTGCAAGACGCAGGCGGCGCGTAGGTCAATTTCCGTAAGATCCCGGAAGTGGTAGGCCCAACGGCCTGCCAGGTCCGTGACCGCTCCAGCGGTTCTGGTATCTCCACAATCGGGCGTTGGTCCGTGAAGCATCCCTTTGGCGTGGATACTGTCGCATAGGAGATAAAGTCAGAGGAGGTGAACCAACTCCTCGAACTTGACAGTAAGATGGGGAGAAGGGCGAGGGAAAGTTGGGCGATCGATAGTGCAGCAATCGTCGTGGCGCCCTAGCGCATGCGCAATGATGTTGCGTTCCGGACGATCGATTGGGCATATTCGCGCCTCCATTTTTCTAGGAGAGAACGGAGGAACGAGAGCCGTGTCAGCTGGTAGGGAACCTGGGGATACTGGGAGAGTGGCTGGTGTGGTTGGCTGGGACTCTTAATGGGCCACGTGAAGAATTGGGGCTAGGCGGGAAGGGGCAAGAGCGAGCGTGGAGGTTTGCACGCGAGTTTGTGTTTCCTCAGTTGCCCTACTGGGCCTGCACAATCACTCATGTGACTCCCAAGTCCTCGCTACCGCCCCCATCCCATCTTCTACTCACCTCTGATGGTTACGCTGTGTACAGTGAGAGGGCGTCTGCGCTGTCACCCAGGGCCCCTTCTACCTGGAAGGTTGGGGTCTTCCTGTTCCTGTGCCTCACTGTCCTCAGTTGCTCATTGGAGAAAATAATTAAGACTTTCTCTGGCCTTCGAGGGAACACATGATAGGAGTTGAGAAGGACTCGACCACTTTAAAAATCTCTTTGTACACCCCCTGATGCGCGTGCCGAACTGAAAAAGAGGATCGAATAGTGTTCTGAGTTCCGGGGTGGGCAGGCTTGGCGACCACATTAACCTTGAACCTATCAGCCAGACTATATCTAAAATGAGGACCTAACCTGTTTGAACTCTTTTCGTCATCATTTGTATCCCAGCGTTTTCTTCCCAAATGTAAATTTGTGTAGATTTATTATTCTGTATACTTGAATGTATTGAATATTTTTGTTTTTCGTTTATGAACTAATGCTTATAAAGTACTTAGTCCAGCATTTGGTAAGTAGGAAGTACCTGATAAATATTAGCTGTTACCCGCCGTAATGGTGCGTGCCTTCGATCCCAGTCCTCCCCCCCCCCCCCCCCCCCCCCCCCCCTTTTTTTGAGACAGGGTCTTGCTCTGGAGCCCAGGCTGGACCTGGACTCATGGCAGTCATTCTGCCGCAGCCTCCCTCGCGCTGGAACATACTGGCGTGCGCTGCCACGCCGGGCTTATGTGGTGCTGAGTAATCGAACTCGGGTAATTAGCGCTTGTTAGGCAAAGCGCTTTAACCTCTGAGCCATTCCTCCAGCCTAATCCCAGCACTCTTACAGGCTGAAGAAAGAGGATTGCAAGTTAAAATCCAGTCCTAAAAACGGAATCTGGGGGCTGGAGGGGTAGCTCGGCGGTTAAAGTGCTTGGCGCTGATTACCTGAGTTCCATTCCCCAAAACCACGTAAACTGGGTGTGGTGGCGCATGCTTGTAATTCCAGCACTTTAGCGGCAAGGCGGGAGGATTACTGAACGTTATAGGCCAGTCTGAACTACAGAGTGAGACCCTGTCTCCAAAAAAAAAAAAAAAAAAAAAAAAACAGAGCCTGGGGTTTAGCACGGGTGTTTTAAGAGTGCTTGCCTAGCAAGCGCAAGGCCCTGGGCTCTCTGTTCTCAAACTATATAAACCAGGTGGGTTGGCGCACGCCTGTAATCTCAACACTGGGATGGCTGAGGCAGGAGGATTGCCATGGGTTCAGTGTCAGCCTGGGTGCATAGTGAGCTTAGGAACAGCCTGGACTACAAAGTGAGACTTTGTTTCCGAAATAAGAATAAGAAAGGTCTGGGACCTGGTGTGGTAGCAAACACCTGTGGTTCCAGGACCTTCGGAGCCTTAAAGCAGGAGGATCGCAAATTTAAGCTCAGGCTGGACAACTTAACCCTGTCTGAAAGAAATATCAGTGTGAAGGTCCTAGGTTCAATCCTCAGTATCCACCCCCCCACACACACACACACCAAAAAAGTGGGGGTGGGGGGGGGGTGTGGATATAGCTCAGTGAGAGAGCCCTGGGTTCAGCCCCCAGGACTCTAAAAAGAAGTAAATGTTAACTGTTACTGAAACCTAAGAATTCAGACTTTGAGGTCACTGTGATTACCGCTGTCTCCAAGCATCTGCAGGCAGCTATCCAAACATGTGCATACCTGCAGATACTGGTATTATTCAGATAACTCATATCCACCAATTGCTGTGCTTTTTTGCATGAAAAGCCATCCTCTTGTTTTACTTTCCCTTTCAAATACCCACTTGTAAGTCAGCCTGAGGGCACAATTTGACTAGATTTTTTTTTACAGTTTTTTTGCCCACATCTTAATTTGACAGTATTATGTGATGTACCTTTTGGGGGAGCAAGAGGAGGTATAAAACCTAGAGTTCACACTGAATTACAGCCAACATCCTCAGCCCTTTTTTATCATTTTGCTTTGAAACAGGATCTCCCTAAGTTGCTCATGCCAATCTCAAAATTAGTATTCGCCTACTTAAGCTTCCCAGATGCTGGGACTACAGGTGTGTGCTACTGGACCCAGCTTGCAAATTATCTTTGAATCTTTCTGAAGTATTCATTTGGTTTAATGTTCATAGCACAAAAAGCTTTCTTGCCCTCATATATTGTTTACTATTCAATTAAATTATACAATTATAATGTAAGTGTAGTTGCCTTAAAACAGGTTTTAAGAATGAACATAGCAGCCATTAGTAAATATGCAACTCACCTGGTGGAAGCCGTAGTCCAGATATTAAATAATAGCTGTCTTGTCTGTTGCAAACTCTAGTTGATATTTAATTAACAGGAGAATTGGAATATTCTGAGATAGCTGTAAATAATCAACAGGTGAGTGGTTTAGCAGAAAAGGAATTTTGATAGATTTTATTGTAAATATCAGATAGTATTACTTGAATAATGTCTGTGTTCCAAGAATTGATGCTTTACAAGCACAATTGTGTTTAATATCCAGTAATTCACTTAACAGCTAACTAACCTGAACTCAGAAAAGAGAGGTTACTAAACAAAGATACAGCTAGTAGAGCTGTGATTTAGGCCCTACAAAATTAAATCTAACCAAAAAATTCTGTGTTGCTTCTAATTTTCACTGCCTGTCATCACCATCCACTTTCTCTTCTTCCTCCTGGCAGGAAAACTGTCTTCTCCAAAATGTACAGGACCAAAGTGGGCTTGAAGGACCGCCAGCAGCTCTACAAGCTGATCATTAGCCAGCTCCTGTATGATGGCTATATCAGCATTGCTAATGGTCTCATCAATGAAATCAAACCTCAGTCTGTTTGTGCCCCTTCGGAGCAGCTCCTGCATCTCATTAAATTAGGTACCTTAGAAATACAAATTCATAGATTTCATAATGAAGTTTTAGATGTTTTCACACAGCTGAGCTTCTTAAGATTATTCCTGTTTCGTGTCCATCTCTGGTATATGCCAGATGCAGTGCTGGTACTAAAGGGGTAAGTGAAGTCTAGATTGTGAAGACTGGCTGGCTAGGTCAGTGCATTTATACTCATTATCAAGAGCTCTCTGATAATTGCCTTGTTGGACTCCTTACATGCTCAGCTCAGGTGTCATCAGATTTGTCTTCACTTCCTCTAATACAGTGCCACTATCCTTTGCATTTCCAGGCTCTTTCATCTTGGTGAAGATCAGGAGTTTTTATTGTTCAGTGTTGTCTGCCTGGTGTTCCATAGAAAATTGAACTACAGAACACATTACCCCTTTGATCACCTTTTTTTTTTTTTTTTTTTTTTTTTTTTTGTGGTGGTGGTGGTGGTGGTGGTGGTACATGGGATCTAACCCAGAACTTCCCCAGCCCAGTTTTATTTTTAATTTGAGACAATCTCACTAAAGTGCCCAGGCTGAGCTCAAACTTGCAAACCACTGCCTCGGCCTTCCAGAGTACTGGGATTACAGGCCTGTACCACTAGGCCTGGCTTCCCTTTGACCAGGTAATGCCAATTATGAGAATGTATCCCAAGAAAATGAATAAACTAGAATACCCAGTGTTGTAGAATTAGCTATGAATTGTCAAACAGATAGAAAAATGAATACAGCTGTGTAATAGTGTTACAGATGAGTGTGTATTAAGGTAGATTTTTATTCTTGCAATTAAATAAGCAGGTCACAACATGTTATACAGTATAGGTATAATAAACAGGACATGAGAAAAGAGCCAGAAGATTCATCCCACAGTCTTAACAGTTATCTCTAGGTGATAAAATTCAAAATCACTCTTACGTTCTTATGTATAGTTCTAGATGTTTTCTATATTAAATGTATTATTTATATATGGTTATTTTTAAATTTAAAATGTATTCTCAGGTAAAATTCCATTTGTTTACCTGTTACTTCAAAAAATGTTTCACTAGGGCTAAGACTATAGCTGATGTAATCAGCTTCAGAGCTGCTGCTCAGAGATCACAGCCATTAAATAATAAAATTCAGACTGGAAAAACATACATAATTTAACTGCAGAACTTCCGTTGTGTTGAGTTTCTATGGTTCTCATTAAAGTAGTGGACTTTGAGATCAAGAAC
This sequence comes from Ctenodactylus gundi, assembly GCA_004027205.1. Lineage (NCBI taxonomy): Eukaryota > Metazoa > Chordata > Mammalia > Rodentia > Ctenodactylidae > Ctenodactylus > Ctenodactylus gundi. The sequence continues at coordinate 37,758 of PVKB01003057.1, read as the reverse complement.
ATGGGGAAGTGACTTGGGCGGTAGGACCCTAACCCTCTCCCCACCCGTGCTACCTTGCAGTCCTGTAAGCCTCAGACATCTTGGGCAGGGCGCGAAATTTTGCAAACAGTAGGTCTCATGGCAACTCCAAAAAACGGTAGGACAATGTTGGCAGACATTTTTTTCATATTCTTCATTGTGGTTTCTTTCAGGAATGGAAAATGATGACACTGCAGTTCAGTATGCAATTGGTCGTTCAGATACAGTTGCCCCTGGCACGGGAATTGACTTGGAGTTTGATGCAGATGTACAGACCATGTCTCCAGAGGCTTCCGAGTATGAAACATGCTATGTTACATCCCATAAAGGACCATGCCGTGTAGCAACCTATAGTAGAGATGGGCAGTTAATAGCTACTGGCTCTGCTGATGCTTCTATAAAGATACTTGATACAGAAAGAATGTTGGCCAAAAGTGCCATGCCGATAGAGGTAAAAATCCCGCTCACATTCTGTTTGGCTTTTGTTCCCCACGAGAACAAGATAATAACATAGACCAGTTTTGGCTTACCATGGTTGAAGATTGAGCTTTAATTCAGGCAGATTCTATACCTTTACAATCTACTTTTCTTACTCATCTAGGTCATGATGAATGAGACTGCACAACAGAACATGGAAAACCATCCGGTAATTCGAACTCTTTACGACCACGTGGATGAAGTCACATGTCTTGCTTTCCACCCTACGGAACAGATCCTGGCCTCTGGTTCAAGGGATTATACTCTTAAATTATTTGACTATTCCAAACCATCTGCAAAAAGAGCTTTCAAATACATTCAGGTCAGGAATATTTGGAAGTGAGCTTTATATTTTTTTCTTAACTGTAAGTTATTCTAATCTCAGTGGTCATCTATAAAAGAAGAACATAGCAACCGTAACACATGCCCTTTGGCCTGTGGGTGAGAACCAGCTGGCACATAGTTCAAATTTTGTCACATGCCTGCTATTTGTCATGATCAGGGCTATGGCCGATCAAAAATTCAAAATCCACATCACTCTATAAAGGTTGCAGATACCCAATATAAACAAAATTACTAGGCTGGAGGAATGCCCCAGTGGTTAAAGCTCTTGCCTAGCAAGCGCTAGGTCAAACGCTAAGTACCCAAGTTTGATTCCCCAGCACTGCATAAGCCGGGCATGGTGGCACATACCTGTATTCCCAACATTCAGGAGGCTGAGCCAGGAGTATTGCTGTGAGTTCAAGGCCAGCTTGGGCTGCATAGTGAGTTCAGGACCAGCCTGGACTACAGAGCGAGACCCTGTATCAAGAGAGAGAGAGAGAGAGAAACAAAATTACTGGTCTGAAGGAGTGGCTTGGCAGTTAAAGCTTGAGTTCATTTCCCCGGCACCACATAAACCAGGTGTGGTGATGCATGCCTGTAATCCCAGCACATGGAAGGCTGAGAAAGGAGGATTGCTGTGAGTCCAAGTGCAGCCTGGGCTCCATAGTGAGTTCAGGAGCAGCCTGGGCTATAGAGCAAGACTCTCAAAAAAAAAAAAAAAAAAAGGAGCAAAATATTACTGCCTTCCTTAAAAGTGTAACTTAAAGAGAATGAAAAAAGCAGTTCAAACTATCAAGTGTTTATTGAAAAAATAATTGCAATTCTGTTTTCAATACACATTGCAAAAATAATGCTTTAAGTAATAGCTTCCTTTCAATGTTTAAACTTCATTATTTACCCAGTATTCAATATTTGTAGTTGTAGAACAAATTAAGCTATCCTTGCTAGGCATGGTAATGCATGCCTGTAATCCTGGCATTTGAGATTGTATGTACTGTATAGTGAGGCTCTGTCTCAGGAGAAGGGGTTGGTGAGAAAGTGTACTTATGTACAAGTGTGTTTATCGTTGTGATCATGCATGAGTATATCACGGATTAATCTATTAAAAATATTCCATTCTGTATTTGCATGATGTTCATTTGGAAATAATGAAGCTCATTTCTCTAGTTTTGGAAATAAGCTAAATAAATACTTTTAGAAATCTCTGCTCAAAAAAATACTTTTATGTATTCCAGAAAGTAATTTTATTTCTTCTGACAACCTGTGTAATATCTGATAATTTTTTATGGATTCTTTGCATCAGTCAAATATTTTCCATATTTCCTCTGAATGTGTTAGTTACCAGTTGGCCACTTAAGTTAATGTCTTTCCTTGCAGGAAGCTGAAATGTTACGCTCCATCTCTTTTCATCCCTCTGGAGACTTTATACTTGTTGGAACTCAACATCCAACTCTTCGCCTTTATGATATCAACACCTTTCAGTGTTTTGTCTCTTGCAATCCTCAAGATCAACACACCGATGCTATATGCTCTGTTAATTACAATCCTAGCGCCAATATGTATGTAACTGGGAGCAAGGACGGCTGCATAAAATTATGGGATGGCGTTTCAAATCGTTGCATCACAACTTTTGAGAAAGCACATGATGGAGCTGAAGTCTGTTCTGCCATTTTTTCTAAAAATTCTAAATACATTCTCTCAAGTGGAAAAGACTCTGTAGCTAAACTTTGGGAGATATCAACAGGACGGACACTGGTCAGATACACAGGTATGTGAGAAATTAAGACATTTCTATAGCACTTTATAATTTTTAAGAACTGTCTTAGGTCTATACAGTAGAACACGATAGATCTATACATTCAGCAAAGAGATATTAGCCCTCTTAGGTATGAAGAAAACAAAACTTCAGTGTAAAGTTATTAAGCCAAGGCTACCATTAGTCAGAGCTGCAGGTAGAATCGTAGTTTGTCAACTTTGCTCTTCTCAGTATGTCACAGCTGAAGTAGATTAGGTCTTCTGGATTTCATGAAGATGCATCTGAGTAGCTGGCAATCCATTTGTAGACTAATGGCTTGTCCCTGTCCCTGAAAAACATGACTCATTAGGAGAAAAGGCTCAGTTACTGGATTTCAGTAATAACATATACTAGGGAAAGACAGGCTGAGAGGGAAAACTTGGCCTGTTCCTAAGAGCAGAGATGGCTCCCAAATGAGACTACAGCAGTCCTGAATCCAAGTGTCAGGTAAACTCAGCCACAACAAAATTAATCTCATAGAACACACTTCTTAATTCATGTTGGTGTCTCTCATTGCTGATGAGTGTGCACATGGGCACTTTTTAAATCTGTAAATGTAGCCTATCATTGGTGTGTTTGAGTTGGTTATTTGGTTGTGGGCATCAAAATACTTTTTTCCTGTAGCATCAAAGACTGTTACTTGGTAAAAAGCCTCCAGGGAACTGCAACCAATTTCCTCTCTCATGAGAAATATTTTGGGTCACATTGCTAAAATTACCGTGACCACAGCTATAACGCACAAGAGAAAAACATAAAGGGCTCCTCTTTATAAATTACTCAGAAATGAACACTGAAGCCCTTGAACCACTAGGGTGCAGCATGACTTTCCTCAGGTGCTTCTTATAACCAGTGTTTTCTTCTGCCATCCTTCCTGGCTTCTGGTGTATATATTACAACGAACAAGGCTCTGGAAAAGCCACTTTTATCATGATTCTTGGTGACTTGGCTGAAATGCTTTTATATGAAGCTAGGAGGGATGGATAGGGGGAGAATACTGATAAAGAGCTCTGTGATTTTTGCCAAAAGAAAATACTGCAGTGACCAGAGTGCATATAAAAACACAGGAATGTGATGTGTCTGGACAGGTACACACCACATTGCAGAAAATAATGTACATGTTAGGAGTGTGAAGTGTTTTATAGTCATTTATGGTTAATAGGCTTGTTTTAGTTGAGAATAGCAATTTGTTTTTCAGAATGGAATTCTGTTGGATTTTTATGCAAATTTTCATTTTCTGTCAGATAAACTAAAGACCCTGTCATGTCAGCACATCAAGCTTTCTGTTTTAGACTTACTATTCAGTTAGAATTCAGAGTATCCTTAAAATAATGAAGGAAGAGGAAAAACTGACTGGACATTAGAAATGTTATATTAGCCAGGCTTGATGGCACATGATCTGTAATCCTAGCCACTCAGGAGGCTAAGGCAGGAGGATTTCAAGTTTGAGGCCAATTTGAGCCACATAGTGAGATCTTTTCTTGGTATTGAAAAAAAAAAAAAAGCATGACCCAGTACTATGATGCTTGCCTAGCTTGAATCAAAAAGAAAGAAATTTAATGTTACACCACAGACATTTAAAATGCTGAAGTGTATATGTATGCATGTGTGTCAGTCTGACCTTTGTGTGTATTTGTATGCGTGCACATTCATTTATGTGGGTTTGTCAAACAGGTTAATATTTTTAACTTATGAAGATGCCTTATTAAGCTAGATGTGAGAAGACCTACTGGCCTGAATAACATAAAAGACCTTGTCATAAATGAATGAATGAATGACACCTGCTTTATTGGTGCAGGCCTGAGTAATATGAGACCCCATCATAAATAAATAACACCTGCGCTATTGATACAGGCCTGTCAGCCGAGCATTCTGGGAGGCTGACTAATCTCACTATACACATCCCAAGAAATGAAAATGGACGTATCTTTTTTGCACATGAAATTCAGAAATTTAAAACACTAGCAATATCTAGTACTGATGAAGATTTTGAAGAAGACTTTTTATTAGTAGACAGTGGCTAAAATACTTCTGAAAGTAATTCATTGTCATACGGCAAAATTGTAAATATGTAGGTTTTTTCGTAATATGTCTACTCTGAAATTCAACCTAAAAAGATAATGGAACAAGCATGCACGTGTTTACCTTAACATTATTTGGAGCTGTTGAAATTTATAAACAGCATAAGTGTCTACCAAGAAACATTGAATAAATCTATTGACAGCCCACAACCTTTAAAAATACTCACTTTTTTTGGTTTGGTTTTTATTTTTTGTTTCATTTTTTTGAGCAATTGTCTGCAAATCTCCTGTGTCTTACATTTTAATCCTCACAAATCTCTGGAGTAGGTACTATAATGGTCCCCTTGAACAGTGGGAAAATTAAGTCTTACTAGTATTAAGTAATTTGCCAAATGTCACGCTGGACAAATCTATCCACATCTGACCAGAGTCTGTGTGTTTATCCACTGAGCTGTGTTTTATAGACCTGCACTGCATAGTCTTGAAAGAAATTGCATATTACATATACTCTGGTCTCTCTAACTTATGAACCAGTGCGGAACAGGTAGGTATTTATAAAGGATATCCTCTAGAATGTAGACAATATTGTCTTGGGTTATGAAATTACCTGACAGTTTTAATTCCCTTTTTTGTACTTTTAATACTTTTTATACTTTAATAAAAATATAAAGTAACACATTGTCATAAAAGGATTAGGTTTTACAAATATGAAAACTATTATAGAAAAATACATGTTATATGATGCCAATTTTATATTTTAAAAGATAATTTTTATGCCTAAAAATATGTCAAACATTAGCAGCATTGTCTTGTGTGGTGAGCTTATATTTGTAGTTTTAAGAATTGTACAAAATATATTGCTTAAATAGTTTTATAATACGGTTTCTACATTGAAAGGATCCAGAACATTCTATGGTCGGAGATGTGGACTTGGAAAGTAGTCCCTCTGTCCACAGGGTCTTACTCTCTCGGGCTCTGTTTTAGGCGCAGGTCTGAGTGGGCGGCAGGTGCACCGGACACAGGCTGTCTTTAACCACACCGAGGACTACGTGTTGCTCCCCGATGAAAGGACAATCAGCCTGTGTTGCTGGGACTCACGGACAGCAGAGCGGAGGAACCTGCTGTCTCTGGGGCACAACAATATCGTGCGCTGCATCGTGCACTCACCCACCAACCCCGGCTTTATGACATGCAGTGACGACTTCAGAGCGAGATTTTGGTACCGGAGATCAACCACTGACTGAGCCACCATCACGAATCGGTTCTCCTCTCGAGGACTGTGCCCTGCTTCCCGTGGCCTGTCACCAGCTTCAGTAGTAAATTGTTGCTCCACCTCTGTTGCTTGTGCTGCCATCTGTCTACATCCGTGGCTACCTTGATGTAGAATCATCATAGTGGAAAAGATGGGAAACTCAGATCTCTGCAGTTCTGCACTCACTGATTATTACAGTGGGATTTTTATCATTTTTATAAATACAGAACTTGGCCATTTTTTTGAATCTCTTGATCATTTGGAGAAAGATGAAATATTAAAGTGCTTTCTAGATCTCAAATGAGTCTGTAACAGGAATTTTCATCTGGTTCTTTGTCAGTTTCTTTGTTTGCTACATCCCTTTTGTTATTAACTTTGCAGATATGATTTTGCCAGATGAGTAGACCTGCAACTCCAAGGATCTGGAGATTTGTGCCATATTGAACCAGCTCTGAGAATTTGGTTCTTTTTTAACTTAACATCATTCTGATAATAAAGCTTAGATCGGCAATTTAGTGGTATGTATTTCTCACCTTAGTAAACTGAATGACCTGTTTTTCATGATAATTTGTAGGAGCTCTACCTGACATCATACCTCCTACATTTTCTTTTCAGTACCAAGCATGATCTTGTCTTTAGTAAATGTGCTTCTAACAAAATTATTGCAAGATGATGGGAAGCATAATCAAGAATATATTCAGTCTAAGCAAAATCAGGGAAGCCAACTGTTGTTCTCAGATGTTGCTTATCTTCATGAATGATTAGTATTGGTTGACTTTTTTTTTAATTTCAAGTCTTCAGTTCTCTTCAGCATCACAGATAAGTATAGAACTCCAGTCTCAGAAGAGTCGGTTATATCTGATGTAAGTTTTCTTTTCCTTAAAATTTCTTAGAAGGTGTCTGTATTTCTCTGGATTCAGTTCTATCTAGGTAAGAAAACCCTACACTCCTAAACTTCACTGAGTATATTTGTTCAAAAAACCAAATACCTCATGGTTTAGGTTGGAGTCCTTAGGATATAGTCTGGTATCACTTGGTAAAAAAGAACTTTTTGAAGTTATGGCATGAAAATTTTGTTTTCTTCGTCTTAAATCATTTTTAGATTCTTAGTTTATAGAGCCATTTTTAGCATTCTTAACATTTCAGAGGGTTTATTCAGATTTCCAAAGAGCTGTAAGTTTTGGGTCCGCAGTGAGTGTAAGTTTTCAGTCTTATTTTATATCTTGATTCTCTGGCATTTGAACTTGGCTGTCTGTGAGTACCCCTTTTTGAGATTAAAAGTGCTGAATGGGAACAAGGATAACCAGTTCTACAAAAAAAAAAGCAAAAATTGTTGTTAAGGTTTAGATCTGCAATGTCCCCCAAAAGTCTCGTGTATTAGCATGTTGTGAAATGGCCATGGAACTATCTGCTGTTGTGAGATGGGACTGGTCAGAAGGGGTGGGTCCCTGGGACAGGACCTGAAAGGGAATATGCTAGCTCCAGTGTCCTCCGTCACCTGGTTTTCTTATCTGCTGTGCTGTGAAGAGCTTTTCTCTAACTAGACCTACACCATTGCTGCCACCATTGTCAGCTGCCTATGACTTGACTGTGTAAGACCTTCTGAAACTATGATCTAAAACAAATCTTTCCTTCTTTAAGAGGTGGCTTTCAAACTATGAAACTAAAAGAGAGACATAACATTACCATATTCCACACTGGCTCGTGCTGTCCTGAGGATGCTGTGCTCCTGATCCAACTCCACTGGACCCTTTAGCTCCTAAATTAATGATGCCCATTCTTTAGTTTCCAGACTGGTCTCAGCAATGGGGCTGTAGTTTTAGAACTTCACATTTACAGAATCAAAACATTTGTTTGTTTTCAATATAGTTAGCTTTCTTTTTTTCCCTTTAAAAACATATTAGTGTTTTTGGCTGGAGTGGATGCCAAGGATATGGTTGTGATAAGGGCACATCATTCCTTGTACCATGCTACTATGTTATTTTTAAAGATAATGTGATTTTTAAAATAAATTTTTTGTGCGTATAATTGAAAGCTAGTTTTTTGGGGGCTTTTTTGTTTTGTTTTGTTTTCGAGCTTGCTTTGAACATTCTCATGTTTGGGCATCAGTTCTCCAGCTGACAGTAGTTACTCTTGTCCTTGTCGTACAATTCATGTTAATATTGAGTCACCTCTAGCTCTTCTTTGCACCTGGGCTACAACTTTATTTTCTGTGATTAAAGGGCTTTGTCACAATTCCCAACATGCACTTCAGTTAGCAAAGTTCCTGTCTTTACTGTGTCATGATATTAACAGATTTGGAAGATGGGAAACATTTGTTTTTATAGTGTTCTGTTTCTGAAAATACGGCAGATCTAAAATCAGAACCTTTTCAGTACAAACCTAGATAGAATTGTGTTCTTAATCTCTAACAGATAGATGAGCGACCAAGAAGGTGAAGAGAATTCCTGAGAGACAAAAACAAGAAAGCACGGATCCAGAGGACTGAGAGTGAGGAAGCTGACAGCTGTACCAAGGTTGTTTGTCAGTTCCCTGTAGCATCTTGGTTTCTGGGCGGAAGTCAGAGCTCTGCGCCATTGTGGTGTGGAAACTGATCACGAACTAGATATCTTGGAAATTGTAAGATGTCCCATTAGTACAGAGGTGAACTTGACAGAAACCTGCATGCTCGGCGCTGGGTCATGAGTTTGGAAGGAAGGAGGATGCGGTGCTGACCTAGGGGGAATTGAGAGATCCACAGGCTGTTTCTCAGGCAAGTTCTGGAACAATCCATGCCACCCAAACAGCTTGGAGAAAACGAGAGAAACATTTTAGGCCATCTCCAACTGAGTGTAACCACAAGTGCCTTGGAGAAGCCAGCAAGCAACACATCGTAACCACAATCCTCAAATTATTGTCCCAGATAGCCCTCTAGGTTCGTGAGCTCCAAAATACATGAGGGAACAGACTGCTGAGATAATCAGCAAGAACAAGAAAGAGTCAGACTTGCAAAGACTGAGTGGACTTAGCCAGTACAGAATATATAAGCATAGAGAGTAAAACAGGGTAGCTGAAATGAGGCCAAAAATAAACAGATTCTAATAAAAGAATAAAATTTGTAGAAAACGCCAATTCAGCGTTTCTGTAGCTCCCCTCCGTGCTGCTTCTGGCCTTCTCCTGGATCTTTCCTCCTCTGCTTCCCTGCTTCCTTTGTGCCTGTTTTACCTCTGCTGAAGCCTCTATTCATCTTCTGACAGGTTGACTCCTCACCACTTTCTCTGTGTCTCCATGACAGCCGTTTGCCTGTGGCATCACTTTCAGCCCGGGTCTTTCGTTTTCTGCTAGCATTCAGCTTGTCCCTTCAGGTTCTGCACTCACAGCATTTCCTTTGGATCATTGTTGTTTTTTTTTTTTCCCCCCCAAAGTCTTGCTATAATTCCTTTTCATCCACCCGAGAATCATCATTCAGGGTGGAAAATTGAATAACCCTTGTATTATACAAGCTGCAGAACCTCCACCCTCTTCTGATCCATAGATCAAGATAGCTTTTTGGCAATTTATGAAATTTTACTTTGACCAGAAAAGATGATTTTTATGAATTATCTTTATGAGATTAAATCTGGCCAGATAATCTCAAGATTATTTGAAAGTAGTACAGTCAGTAGCTTCCTGCCAAGCCATTGTTTTGATTATCCTGTCTGGTGTTCAACTCTTCTATAAATTGGATACTGAAGAGCCCAATGCTTAAATAGTACCAAAGTCTAAGTGCTTCATAGCCAAATATTGTCATGACAGTAGAAAAACATACAGAAAAGACACAAAAGCAACTTGGCTTCCTACACAGTAGGAAACTGTAGAAATGAAATATTGATACTCACTAAACTCAGAAAAGAGTAGACCAAAATTACCGAGTGTAGCCCATTTGTCAAGAGCATTCTGAACCTCTCTAGAAACTCCCAAACTTAGATTTCTTGGACTCTAGTTGTTTGAGTCTTCAGAGAAACGGATGTTTCGAAAACACCTAGTTTCCTTGAATAATCAGTTCTTGCAATATACATGACGTAAGAGACTTCATTTGCCTCAAGATACAGAAAGATTGTAATAAAATGTCTAAGGCAGTTTCTCACATTTTCCATTCATAAACAGCTTGCATTAAGTACTAGACTGAGGTCAGGCCCAGTGACATAGGCCTGTAATCCAGCATTCAGGGATGCTGAGGCAGGAGAATCACAGGTCCAAGCCCAACCTGGGCAACTTAGTGATTTAGTGAGAACTTGTTTCAAAATCAAAAGTAGAAATGATCTGGGGATATAGTATGAAGGCCTTGAGTTCAGTTCCCAAAACCACCAAAAAAGGAAAAGAAAAAGCATCAGACAGAAATCAAGCCTCTAGTCACGAACACTACCCTACCTTTCTCTGGAGGATTTAGTCTAATCTCAGGGCCAAATCGCGTTCCTTTTGTGTCTTAGTTTTTGCTTTCTGGTCTAGCTTGAGTTCTTTAGACAGACTGCCTCAGGAACTTCAAAGGAAGCCCTTCAAAACAGGGAAGGATTGCCATCACTGTCAGAGGTTTGCTAAGGTAAAGAGAGCAGTCTGAACGTGAGACAGTAATGGGACAGCTTTGTTTTCCAAGAAACTTAGTTTCAAATTCTAGCTGCATCGCTTCACTGAGTGACAATCAGCAAATTTCTCTTTCCTTTTTACTGTTTATTTTAGAGAATTTCAAGTATCTACAAAAGCCAATAATAAGAAACAGTTGTTGCCAGGGGCACGGGGAGCAGGAAATGAGGAATGACTGCCTATGGCATGGGATTTCCCTTCTCAGTGACAGAAATATTCTGAAATTAGATAGTGGTGACAGTTGCACTGCTTGGATTGTACTAACAACCACGGAGTTGTACACCTTAGAAGAGTGAATTTTATATTACTTGAATTATTTCTTAAAGCTGGGTATTTTTCATCACTAGGAAAATGTCTGCGGCACAATGAATTGGAACGGATCTACCACGCAGGCTCGCCAGCCTCTGTCGTAAGCAGTCCTGATTTCCCTGAACCTCCACTGACTCCTACTGATTGAATTATTTTGAAGCAAAGTCTTGGAAACATTTTTCCCACAGTGTTTATTAGTGCATATCGGTTATACAGATTAGTGGTTTTGTATATTTCAGTGTATGTCTGAAAGTCAGGAAGGGTTAAAGAGAATCATAACTATACACACAAACACAAATTCCTCAATAATACTACATTACTTAATATTATAGAATTTATTCATTGTTTAAGCTGCCAAGCCAATAATGAGTTTGTTCTTAATGAGGGTTAAATAAGACTCAGGTATTTGACTTGATGATTTTTGTGGCTTTCTTCATGTTTCAATTCCACCTTTTTTTCTCTTCTTCCAGTTTATTTGAAGAAACTACATTGTCTTGCCAACCCAATATTCCCTCCCCGCCCCAGCTCTTCATCAGTGAAATGTGAATACTAGTATTAACTATCTTGTTAGGTTGAAATAAGGTAATGTCTGTAATGTGTTTAGAACAGTGCTCACCACGCTGTTGTTTCTAGATTCAGAAACTCAGCACTGCAGAGGCCTAGTGAGCCTGGACATAGTTTTTCAGGCCCACCTAAGTCTTGATACTTCAAGATCTCCAGGGCTCTTTTCCTCTTCTCTTTTGAGCCTTTCACGGGATGGTAAACCTGTCCATCAGTGGTAGACCTGTCCATCAGGTTTACCTGCCACCATGACTCAGCCCCTTCATCCGCCATGCCATCTCTGAAAGCAAGACAACCTTTCTTCCAGGATCTCTGAGACAGGTGACCCTTCCTGGAAATAACTGACTACCTACAAATGTAAACCACTGCATCCAGGGTAAGAGTGTATAAGCCAGCCTCCACACCCTGTCCAAGCAGGTTTTACAACTTCTTCAAGTATGGAAAGGACTTTTTCCCCAAGAGAAAGAGATGCTGATGGAACAAAACCAAAGATACTTTAACTACTACACGTGCTGTAACACAGTAGGAGTGTCTACCCTGGTTGGTAACCAACTTAGAACCAAAATGTATTCATGTACTCAAAGATCAGAGCACTACATGCTCAGCACTGCGGAACTGTCAGTGGTCCACGTAAACCGGAACTCTACTCAAGCTTTCTCATTAAGAGTAAGTCAGTCTTTTTATCAACTTTTTTTAGGTTCCACACTCTTTAAAACAAGAAAAAGACATAACGTGTCCTGTACAGCCTTTTATTTTGAGACTTGGTATATTTACATATCGCACCTTGGTCATTTTTACTTCCCTTTTTCCCCCCCACACATTCACCCCACATCCCCTTTTCCTCTCTACAAAGATTCTTCTTACTTTTCTTTTATCTCTTTCACTTTTTTAATGGTTTGATTTTCTCAAAGAGACCATCTGACACTTAACCTTCAGTGTATGATTAATTTCACTAAGCATGATAATGGTCTCAAGGCTTATCTGTTTTCCCACAAATGATTCAAATTTATCTTTATGGAAATATAGTACCCCATTGTGTACATATGCCACATCTTCTTTATCCATTCATTTGTTGATGGACATATGGGTCCTTCTGAGATTTAGCTTACATAAGTTGTGCTGCTATGTACATAAGTTATGCATGTATTGCTCTTATGTAATCATTTTGACTCTTTTGGGAAGATACCCAGAAGAGGTATACCTGGGTCAAATGGGATATCTATTTTCAGTTTTCTGAGGAACCTCTATACTGCTTTCCATAATGGTTATACCAGATTAGAATCCTACAAACAATGTAGAGGGCCTATTTTTTCCCCATGGGCGTGCCAGCATTTGTGAGGTTTTTGAGCTATGAATACCAGCCATTCTTACTGGAGTTAGATGGACCTGAGTGTTGTTTTGATTTGCATTTCTCTGATGATTAATATATATTTAATAATGTATTTATTGGCCATCCAGACTTCATCTAAAAACTATTATTTCAGTTGCCCTTTTTTGTTTTGTTTTCTTTGTTTTGTTTTGAGACAGGGTCTCGGCCTTTAGTCCAGGCTGATGCTGAACTTGTTATATAACCCAGTTTGGCCTTGAACTCACAGCAATCCTCCTGCCTCAGCCTCTAAGTGTGAAGCAAGCTCATTTCTGTAGGTCAAGGCTACTGGCTACTGCTTTTGCCCTTGGCCTCTGGCTCTGAGCTTACTCAATCTGTAGCTTCCAGCTGCTCCTGGCCCTTCCCAGATGGCCTGAGGCAACTTCCTGGGATGGCCTGTCCTTAGCCTCTGATGTATCTTAGGGACTTCAGCCTTCCTGTAGCCTCCTTTCAGTTCCTGAAATGCTCCAAACTAAATTTTGCAAGTGTTTTTTTTTGTTTGTTTGTTTGTTTGTTTGGGGGTTTTTTGTTGTTGTTTTGTTTTTTTTTAACTGTGTCACACCTTTTTGAATGAGCCAATGAGGAGCCATTGAGCTGGGCTCATACTTGGCGGCAAATTGTCTGGGAGCCCCTCTATGGAGTCTTTTTGTTTGTTTGTTTTTTAGGGGGTGTTTGTGTGTGTGTGAGTTTTCTATTTTGTGGTTCTACGGATAGAACTAAGGATCTGTGCACAGTTATATCCTCAGCCTTTTTATTTTGAAACAAGGTATCCCAAAGTTACCACATTGGCCAGGCTGGGCTTGAACTTGATATCCTTCTGCCTCATTCTCCCAGAGTGCTGGGATTACAGGCTTGTGCCAACATACCCAGTTCTTTACACGGTATTGAAAGCATGGGCAAGAGAGGTCTTCTGCAGCCTTTGTTGCTTTAATCTGGCTCTGTTATCTCATCAAATTCTTGTGTTCTGCTGTCTTTTAGTTCCCAAATAAGTGATTTTGTTTTTATACTTTGTGGATTTAGAAATCTGTGATTTCTAGGAATATGGATAGATTTCTAGATTTTGTTCAGGCCGCCAAGTCTTAGGGATACTCATTCCTGTTTTAGGAAGTAATTAATTGTAGGAAAGGAATGTTTAAGTTCAACATCACCCTCTTTACCGTACCTCCCTATAGGTATATAAATCTAGAGGCACAGAATTGAGGTCCGATGGGGGTCTTTCCCCTTAATATAAGCCTCATTTGTGGCCTACAAGTTAGGCACATCTTTCTCGCCTGGGATATTGCTTCACTCACCTACCAACACAGAGAGTGTGGAGGGCACAACCTGAGAAAAATGCCAGACTGAGAGTCAACAACATGGAAATCATCTGCTGTATTGTGGTGGCCTTAAAAATACTGCTACCTTATGACTTTGCAGGTTTTTCATATGTATATTGAGTGATTTCTCATCCCTATATCCAACCACCAGCCTATGGGTTAGATAGGCCTATGTTGTACTACAAAGTATTTGACACTAAAAAGCTGCATGACTTACCTCCTTTAACTATGCTATGTGTTTTATGTGTGTCCCAACACAATAGCTCTTCACTCAGTGCAGCCCAGGCAAGCCCAGCACACCCAGCCAGCACCGCAGACTGGGCACGCACCCGTCATGGCCCCAGCATTTGTGACTCATTACTCTTCCCTATGAATCTTGTTTTCCTTAAATGGAACTTACTACTTCTCCTTTCTTCTTTATTGCCACGCATGTTTGTACATAGAGGAAGCTCTGCCGTTGAATGGATTCACTCTGTCCTTCTCCACTCAGCTACTCCCCACTGCTCCCAGCTGTGCCCTCTCCGTGGCTCTCCACTTCTGCTGGTTGCTCCATCAGTTTGCAAATAAACTTGTTTGTTCTTTCTGGGGGTGGGGGTCAACTGTCCCTTCCCTGTTACCTGCTACCATGTGCACCTCAATAATTAGTATTTTCTGCAGATGAGACCCTAGAGGAACCCTGAAAGTTAATTGCAAGCAAGGATAACATTTTAAAATTAGATGGTCTTGGTCAAAGTCAGTCAGTTATTTCAGTGAGTATATACATCCTAGTGTTCTGACATGGGCACTCAGACCTTTGTGACGGGCAGAAGACCAGACAGTGAGTGCGGGGATGGCAGGAAGGAAGAGGAGAGAGGAGAAAGAGCTGGTCAAGGATGGAACAAGAGCCAGGCTTGGGGAAATGGCTGATTTTTTTCTCTAAATGAAAGAAATTGTAATTTAATTTTTTTCTTTTTTTTCCACAGAGTCTGCTGTACGGTCGGTCCTTTCTAGATGATGGGTCTGGACTTGGGAATAGGAAAAGGACTTGAAGAATTGTGAGGAACTACAGGTACTAGCATGGTGGTTTCCAATGCAGGTGACGGGCTGTGAGATGCCAGAGATAACTGAGCATAGTGCAGAGTCCAAAAATGTTCACTGCAGAGTGTTGGGAGTCAAGACCCAGAGGAGGGCACGGGGTTCAGATCAGGGGGAAGGCGCCCAGGAGGGACACCTAGAGTGGAGGCTGTGTTCTCTATGGCATCCTGCTTGACTTGTTTTATCCTGGCTGTCATCAGGCAGATGTTATGGAACAGAAAGGAAGAAATTTGACCAACTGGCCTTTCTTCAGGGACATTGGGTTGGTCTGGTCAGTGGAAGTTGTACAGTGTTCAAAGGCAAGAACGATGTCTGTTCCTACCCAGGGCTTTTCAAAGTAGGAACTTGACCCCCTAAAGCAGAAGAGGTTTTTTTTCCCCTTCTTCTTTTGTGGTTTCACACAGCAGATGATTGACAGTCTCTACTTACAGGCAAAGTGAGACGCTGGGCACTGAGGAGGGAGTGTGGTCTGTATTTCTGGTTCCCCCTCTCTTACCCATTCATTTTACTCTTATCACGCTTTACAGAAAGTTTGCCTGCTGGCAGAACCTTCCTGACAATTTCCCATGTGTTGTGAGATAGCTCCATAGAACTCAGCTTCTGAGAACCAGCCAGAAGCATGCAGTGACGTTGCACAATCTGTCTGAAGCCAGAGGTATTAGCCAGAGAACTCAAAGAAGCTGTTCCACATCACCAACATGAGAGGAACCGGCATCAAGGACAGTGTGGCCAAGGTAAGTGACGAGGCCTTTGTGTTGTTAATTCTGAGTTTCTGCTGAAGGCAAAAGATGAGTAGTAGTAATGTGTAAGTTTGAGGTGGGAAAGTTTAATGTAAGTTTCAACGAGGTAAATAACGTGTGATGTAAAGCTCTTCGCCCGTTGGCTTCTGAGATAAATGAAAATGACATCTCAATAGAAATCACCTTCTACGGTGCGCAATGCAGTCCACAGCTTGTGTCCATTCACCATTCAGCAAACTTCCTAAGCTGCAACTCTCTGACTCAGCCCACTGTCTTCTTCCTGTGGACCCTTGGGATGGCTCTCGGGTATCCTGACTCATTCCTGTACTCACTGCCCCAGAGCAGAGCCCCGACCTCAGCTTCAGCCTCCCTGCCAAATCCACTGAGGTGGCCCTGTGGGGCTGTCTTCATGGACCGTGTGCTATGGGAGCCACACTGGAGCTTTCGCACAAATGACAAGACTACACTGAAAATCAAAAAAGATGCTCTATCTAGGAGGTTCAACTCGCTGCCAAAACCAATTTATTCAGACCCGAGGAATGTGAAGTAAGTTTGACTTGATTTTTTACCTTGCTGCATCCTTTTAAAATCTGAAGTAGAACAGGAAACAAAGAAACAAAAATAATTGCTAAAGGGGGAGGCTGCTCACAGGAGTTAAATATGCATTGCAATAATACTGATAAATGTCGGTAGTGAAATTTATGGCTGAGTAATCTCTGATACCTTCCAGTTTGAAAATTATCAGGGCATTGGAATAATGAGAGAAAAAGGTAATTCAGCAAACCCCTCACATCCCACCCCAGTGTATCGGCTTTGGGTTTGTCATACTTAAGTGTGTCTACTTATGTACCTTTAGAGACGGGCACTGATTTTGTTGTTGAGCCATTTGAAAGTAAGAGGAAGAAATAATGGTACCTCATCCCTAAGTATTTGTTCATGCGTGTCCTAAGAGGAAAGACCTCCGTCCTCCTGCAGAGCCCCACGCTGTCACCACACCCAAGAACGTTTCACACAGGGGTAATAAGGCCAGGCTAATCTTCAGTCCATGTTCACATTTGCCAAAAAAAAAAAAAAAAAAATCCTTCGCCTCTTTTGTGCCTGTTGTTTATTTTTCTAACCCCTGATTTATTCTGGGATTGACTACACAGCGTGCCGTTTGTCGGGTCTCTGTTGACTTTAATCTTAGGGTGACCCTTTACTTTTTTCATTCAACATTGACTTTTCAGATAGCCTAGATTCTTTTTTATGATTGAGGCTTCTTATTTATGTCCCACCTATTGTGTCTACATAGTTTAGATGATAATTTATGACATGTGAATAGCATGTAGATGTGCATGTGACATCATTTTATTCCAGTATCCTGAAGTACTCCTGTTAGCCACATTAAGCAAGTGACAGTAACTCACACTTCTAGTCCTGGGTACACGGGGCTCTTGCTGAGTACTCTACTTGAATTTTCTCATGTCCTCCCAACCTGCCTATGAGCAGCAGAAGCGTTATTCTCATCTTCACAGGACAGATGAAGAAAGAGTTCAGTTGGCCTGAGCTTAGAAGTGGCACCACCATAGTCAGACCCAGGCTGGCTGATCCCAGCTGCCTCCTCCTAGCCAGCTCGCTGCATTCTTACCCTTACGTGAGGACTTGGGAAACTTGTGAAGAGGCAAATAGTATTTTCTTTTTCATTGTTGTAGGCCACGTACAATCTGTGTTGCATATTTGTTTTTACAACCCTTTAAAAATATAAAATCATTTCAAGTCATAGCTCAGCTCACACAGGCTACCCCTTCCCAGAACAAGAATGAGGACCCAGTCCTGGCTTCTTAGTTTAGAGGGGACTTCAGCTACTCATTCTGTGCATTCCTTGCATATCCCTGTCAATGGGCAGAGATGATAATAGACTCTTTTATTCACATTTTTATACATACAGTAGCAGTAATCATTGAGTTCGTTGCTTCGAACAACAAACAATATATATTAGAGTTCAGATTCTATTAGTACAACTGGTAATTAATTTTAATGCCTACGTTGTCATTTAATCGCTTTGAAGGGTAACAACATGGTGCTTCAGGGTTCATGCCACGTTAAGCAGTCCTAGGCTTGGGTGCATTTGACATGGGAGCCTCTGACTTTCATTCAGGGCCTCTCACTCAGACCCTGAGTTCACATTCGCCAGCTGGAGGTAAACAACAGCTGCTCTATAAAGCTGTTTGCTGACATCTGCTGCCTGCCAGCCGCAGTTCCCTGTCAGCAGAGCTGTCCTCCTCCTCCCCCTAGCACAAGGCAGATTTTGTACATTAACCAGACTGCCTTATTCCGTGTTGCCCTAATTGTTTTACAAGACAAAGAGAGCGTTTAAAAATAAGTACGATGTTAGTGATAGAAGACACCAATCTCAAGTACTGCAGTTGCTATGAAGATAGGAATCCTTATGCAAAGCAACAGGGCAAATCTGATGTCTCCTTCATTGGCTTATTGGCTGTCTTCTTGGCTTTGGCCAGCTGGCCCCTCCTTCACTTCCATTCAAGAAATGCTAGAAAATTAGTTCTAAAAGACAAAGTGAGTAAGTGGTTTTATTATATGTGTATCCTTGCCTCAAATCTTTGATGGTTTCAAAAATGCTTCTTTATGAGATTAGATGGTGTATACACTAGTGATTCGGTCCTGTTTGTCGGATATTGTTATTCTGTGCCTGTGTTTATATGGTGGCAAGTGATTTAAAATTAGCAACTTCGTACACCACCCATTTTTTCCCCCAGAACGTTATTTCAGTGGGATAAATGCCCAGGACTTGACATAGGGTTCCTGAGTCAAAGAAATATTAGCACTTGCTTGCTGTTATTTTTTGAGAATTTCTGAAATTTGATCCTGCCTTAAACCTGCTTTAAACCTGCTTTCTCTACTTTCTCTGCAAGCCATATATATGTGTGTGTGTGTGCGTGCGTGCGTGTGTGTGCGTGTGTGTGTGTGTGTGTGTGTGTGAATATAGCTAGTTGGGCATTGTGGTGCACACTTGCTATTCCACAGCTCTGAGAGACTGAGGCAGGAGATTCAAAAGATCCACCCTAGTCTGGGCAATTTAGCAGCTTAATGAGACTATCTTAAAAAAAAATTTTTTTTAAAGGGCTTGAGGAAGTACCTCAGTGCAGAAGTCCTGGGTCCAATCCACAGTGCCACACAGAAACACACAGACAACTTGCTGCTCACAGGTTTCTGAAGGAAGTTTTCCAACAAGTACCTTTATTACATTAGTGAGTAGTGGATTGGCTAATACTCATTTGTTAGGACACTTAGATGTCACTTGGAGTTCATCCTAAGTCACAGGGCCGGTAGCCTAGTCCTCTTTAATTTCAGTGCTGAGTGAAATCGTTCTTGACTCACTCAAGAGAGACTAAGGTAAAGACTTAGTGTTTTTTCAAAAAAACTTCAGCATTCCCAGGGTTGATTTAGCGGTGCCTGTGTGAAGGCGCCCCACGTGCTGGCCGCTTGCTGGGACATGGCTTGCCTCACTGCTTCTGGGTGAGAAAGCGCGGTTATCTTCACTGAGAGTGGGAAGCAGTTTCAGGCTCAGTTGTACTTGCGCTTGGTCCTGAGGGTACAGGTGAGATATTTCAAACTCAGGCTTTGTAGAAAAAGGCAAGTGGGACCATGCCCAGGGGCTCACAGGCCTGTCCACTAACCCTGCTCTTTTATATCCTTCCTCAAAAGGTTGAACCCCCGGGGTTCGCTCATCAGGGTTCACCCCACCCACAGGCCTCCTGAGCCCCCATCTGAATCCTCTCACCCGCCACCCAAGCCTGTTCACTCCCACCCTTCACCTTGTCCCTTAGCAGAATCGGCCACGGTCTCGCCTTTGTCAGTTCATTGTTCACTGCCTGTCTTCCTCTCTGGGAGGCAGCTCCGCAGGGCGCAGACCTGGGCTTACTTGTGCAAGGCTGCGTCTCTGGTGCCTACAGCAGAGCCTGCACACAATAGGTGCTCGCTGTGTGCCTGTGTGTGAATGAATAGGAGGTGACAGGGAACACAGCTGGAGCCAGTACCCTAGCCAGGCACAGGGCCGCAAGGGCACTTCCTAGCTGTCAGGTGTCTGGGGACCGTGGCCAGCCTACATTCTCAGCTCTCTGATCCCTCCCTGGCCCCAGATGAGCCATTCAGCCATGCTTCTAGAGAATTCACCTCCTGTTCCGGTAGTCAGGTGTTGCTTTACATTTGAGCCATGTGGCGAGAGTCCAGGTCACTAGGACCCATGGCCTCTCTCTGACCTCACCAGCAACTTCATTCATTCACTCGGGTCACCCAGCAAAACAACCCAAACCCAGTGCCCAACTGAAAAATGCAAGTCACCGTCGTTGTTGCTCAGCTTCTCACCCACTGGAAAGCTGTGGGGCCCTGGGACTTCAGGGTAGCGATGACGGAACTGACCTTGCAGTGGAGTCAGAAGGAACCAGTGGCACACACAATGGATTCAGGTGGTGGTTGGGGCACCTGCCATAAGGGAAATGACACAGGATGATCTGATAGAGGTAATAGACTTGAAGAGTCACCCTGGACACTCAACAATAGGAAGAGCATTCCAGGCAGAGGGAGCAGCAGGCGCAGAGGCCCTGTGGTGGAAAGGAGCTCAGCTCAACCAAGTATCTGCAAAAAGGACAGGGTGATGGGAACACAGTATACAAGGGGAAAGAATGGTGAGAAAGGAGATCAGAGGGATTAGCAGGGGCTGGGCCGGCTATGTTAGAACTTCAAAGTGCATCCTAACTGCAGGGGAAGCCACTGGCCCACTTTCAGCAGGAGAAGGCATGGTCTGATTTATGCTTTCAGAGTCCACTCAGATTGCTGTGCAGCAGGGGCTGTAGGTTGGGAAGGGCAGACGCCTGGAAAGGGGTTAGGGAACTCAAGGGGAGGGATTTCGTTGTCTTCTTGGCTGGACCTAGACTGTTCTAAGTGGACATGGTGAGGAATTGCTGCCTCTGTCTTTTGAAAACCAAAAATAAAACTTTCAATGTGTGAGGCTGTCAGCAGTGTGAGCAAAAGAGATTGTAAATAAAAAAAATACATAGCTGTTGTTTAGGTATGCGTGCTGTGTCCTACACAGGCAACACACTGACCATCACACACACAATGAATAGCTAGGAGCTGCTACCTGGCAGGCGCTATTCTACATGCCACGGGGACAAAGGCATCTGAGCCTGTTTTCAAGATTTAATAAATTTTTAGTCCAATTAATTTTTAAAAATCTATTATTTCATCTTTACTCATAACTTTTCTGGCCATTTTATTCCATATGAAAAGTGCTTTGAAATGTGTATGTAACTTGAGAGAATTTCATCACTACCCGCAAGCATAAAAAGTTGGCCAAAGCCAGCTGTTCAAAGGAGAGTGGGCCACATGATAATGGAATGGGGAAGCAACCATGCAAACATACCATAGTCATTTTGGAACTGCAGTGACTAAGGGAGGAAATGACAAGGCCCTGGAGGGGAAATAACTTTTAAAAAGGAAGGAGGTTGAGGATGGTTAAAAATAAATAAATAAACGTTGCCGCTAAGGGTGAAATTAGACTCCTACATGAGTTACAAAATGGGGACCTAAAGTTTTTAGAAATGATTTCCGGCTGTGTATTGCTCACGAGCCATTAGCTCAGGGGCCGAGGGGCCCTGTACACATGCCACACAGAGTTACCACCAAGAACAGAGCGTCTCCCACGCCTGTGGCAAGGGCCCCAAGAGCAGCTTTTGCCTGTGGCCCATCTGCCATGGAAGGCCAGGCAGTCAGATGCCTCTGGTTTAGACAAAGTGAGGGTAGACAGCAGCGGAGCCCTTCGCCCCTGGGGACCTTGGCTTAACAAGTAAAAGGCGCTTGCGGGGTGTTTGCCTTGGATTCAGAAATCAGCCTTGCCCCAGGTGAGCCGGGAATGAGACGATGGTCCCTCACCGGTAGTAGAAGCTTCAGCGCACTCCTTCCTCGGACGGGTGCTTCCCAGATGAGCAGCCACCACCACTGAGAGGAGCGACACAAGCCATCTGTGACCTTCCTCTGGGATCCCAAACAAGGGAGAGGAGGGGTTGATCTGTGGCCCCTTGTTGACAGGGAAAGGACTGAACTTGGTGAATGGCATGGAATCTTGTCAACAGGGAAAGCAAGAGATCTGAAGCCCAGATGCCTCCTGCCCTCCTACAAAGTGACACTGGTGACACGGAGAACCCAGTGACTGAGCAGGAACCTCCATTCAACTCTGCTTCATACATTAGTCAGCCCAAGCCAGCTTTGTGTTTGATCCATCAAATGGAAAGGATTATAGTCTGCAGGGACCTTGGCCACTGGCTGACCATGGTTTTAGATGTCACACACAGAGGGAACTTTAGCTATGTGTGTGTTCTGAGTTTTTATATACATGTGTGCACATGTGTATAATTTATGTCTCTTAATATTGCATTTTAAAAACCCCTAAAACTAGCTCATCAAACCTGACATGCCACTGTAATCCCAGCTCCTCAGGAAGCTGAGGCAGGAAGATCATACATCCAGAGCCATTTCAGGCAGTAAATTTTTTATAAAAGGCTGAGGGTATAGCTCAGTACGGTGCTTGCCTAGAATGTGCAAAGCAGGTTCAACTCATTTCATGAGTACTATTGCAAACATGAAGATGGTTTTTTTAAGTGACCCAATTTAATACTTTATTTTTTTAAAGGAACAGGGTGACTTGGTACAGATATGACAGAAAGCAGGGACACACACCCAGTCTTAGAACAAACTTTCTCCCAATTGAAATTGGCATAATTTCTTATTATGTCCAATCAACACAAAACTTCTTTTCCATGCCTTTAATCCATTCTTCCCTTTAAAAAAAAATAAAAAGGAAAGGAAAGGAAAATAAAGGAGAAAGGAACAGCCCCTATGTATTTTCTTGGTAATGGCTTTCATGAACTAAGAGGCAAGAGTGAGAGCAGCCATGCAAACCATCAGATTGTCAGCTGGATAGGAACTGGCAGCTCTGTAGGGCTGCCTCACCACCACATGAAGAAAGAGACCCACAGAAGTTTTCAGCTACTTGGCCTCCTGGGGTGAGTTTCTCCTGAGCTGGAGCTGATCCTCAAGCATCTACCTTGACCCAAAATTACTCCCAAAATTTCAGTTGCCCAAGCAAATATCTTAAGAAGTAACTCAGGAGTGTGGGTCATGGGAGTTGGCATGGAGGTGGTGGTGAAAGGAACGGCCATGGGAAAGTTCACTGACATCTCTATAGCTTACAGGCTGGTCTACTGTGGGCATACCTTGGGCCACATCCAAGAAACCCTATTATTCTACAACCTGGGACACCTTTAGTGTTGCCTCATTGGAATCCTGAGCTTAGATCAAGGGCACCTGTGAAGTTCTAACGAGGTTCCCACGAATAGAGGAAGTATATTCAAGCAAGTTGATCTGGCAAGACCTAAGCCTACTAGAAACCCACATCATCCAGACATCAGGGAAGAAAATATCTCACTTCTAATTATGCCTCTGGAAAGTTTTTTCTGGCCACAACCTCTTCCTCAAAGGCCCATTAGCTGGCAGGGCCTTCTGTGCTCATGGAAGTCCTGTGTTGTGTAGCTTTCTCATCCGAAGTGTCAGGAAGTATCAAAGCTGGATGGACTCAGTGCCTGCGTCTCACTATTACCACATAGAAAGCAGATGAAGTTCACAGAACATGCCATCATCCAGGGCAGGTTTTCACCGACAGTAGGAAACAAGGAGTCATCCTTTCGTTTCAGTTCTTCTTTCTCTCCCATCCCTCCTCATGGCTTCACCCACCAGGTTTCTTCATTCCTTTGTTCCTGGTTGCTGTGGATAAACCAGCAGCAAAGACCATTTGCATCAGGAGGATGGGAGGGGACCGAGGCCACTGTTACAAGGAGTGAACAGGCACCCAGGCTCATCCTGGGCTTGGAGCAACTGGCAAGGACAGCTGCTGCCTATGAGCGCTGTCAGGCACATGCCCTGTAGAGCCCAGGCCTCCCGCACTCCTGCACAAAGCACTGCAAAAAGCATTCCCGCCTAACGCGGTTGTGGAATATTCACCTCTGGAAAGAATTTCTTTGGAAGATCAAGATGGGGGTGAACGTGAGTACTAAGGCTTTTCCTGCCCCTGCTGCTTGCTTGGGACTCAGAGGTAACTGCGCCCCAGACTCCTACCTCACCGTGTCCAACGGTTTCCTTCTCTGAGGGAAGGAGGTGATGATATTTTCTGAGTAACTATCACACCAGTGACAGTCACACCATACAGCTCTCGGTTCTTAACTGGGAAAAGGAAGTTCCAGTATACTTTCAGATAGACGACATCAGATCATTTTGGGCACATTCTAGAGACACTCATTCAAACATTTTCAGCTTTTCAGAAACGAGGCTGATGCAGAATAACTCAGGTATTTTTCTAGTTAATGTTGATTTTGCAAATCTGCATTATGATCTTGCAAATCAACATTAACCACACGCGCGTGCGCGCGTGCACACACACACACACACACACACACACACACACACACAAAGACAGCCGCTTTCCTTCAGCTTCTGTCCTTTTTAAATTGCGCTAAAAGAAACAATTCCCCTTAGGTTGCCGGGTCATGCAAGTACTTACTCAGCCGTCACCTCATTTTAAAAATTCCAAATATTTTTGATAAAGAAATGCCAGAAATGGAGTAGCTTGACAGCGTGGAAGCATCTAATTCTCTCCCCATATGAGGCCTGGCAAGTTGAAAGAATTGAATATGGTTGTGAATTCTCGGGGCAAGTTCTGGTTTTAAAATTTGGCTATTTTAAGTGAGTCTCAGTTTCTCTCAAAACTCATGGAATTTTAGTTTTAAGTGTAAATACTGATGTGAAAAGCTACTGAAATTTATGGCGGAAAATAAATGATTCTTTCTTGGACAACTGCATCAAAGGGGAGTGAGTGATGAGGAGGAGACTAAGGAGGACAGGAGTCTGATGGACAAGACGAGGGGGAGGGAGAAAGGAATGACAGGTGAGAGGAGAGGAAAGAGGAGGTGGCTGCGGGGCTGGGCTCCTGCCTCCTGCAGACCTCACAGGTGGTGCAGGAGGAGGAGAGTAGGCAGACTGCCCGCTGGCACTCCTGATGTCACTTGTGTGAGGCACAGCTGCTGTGGCATGCTACTGCACATGCTGACTTGGACTGTCGGGAACTTGGCCCAGCAGGGAGCCCCCATCAGCTGGCCTGAATCTTTGTGCACAAAAACTCAGTTGTTCTGTGGTGGCCAAAGGAGGGCCCTGGGGGGTGGGGGGGGGGGGGGGGGGGGGGGGGGGGGGGGGGGGGGGGGGGGGGGGGGGGGGGCAGTGAGACTGCACAGAGGCTCAGGGACCCACCGGATGCCTCCAGGACTTGCTGGGTCAAACCAGACTAACTCAGGCAGCTCCTCAGCCCAACCTGCTCTGAGAGTCCTTGCACACCTGGTGGGACCCTGGTTGCTCCAATTCCCAGTGGCCCTCCACTCAGATCGCTGGGGAGAGGCCAACACTAGAAATCCCCTGGGTCTTAAAGACCTTTAGGCCCTGTCAGTGTCTTCCAGGCTGTACAGGGTGCTGGTCCCCAGATGGATGGCATAGCTGTGCTCACCCTGAATGATGCACTAGACCTCTCAGCCTAGGAAGAGATTCCCAGACACAGAGAATCTTCCTGTGCAAAAGGCAAGCTGTCTCAGACCAAAACAAAGACTGCAGGGCATTGGCTAAACAGTGGGCACCGAACGAGCACCGTTCCTGGTCACTGGACGGGGACTGTCACTTTCCTCAGGGCAAATAGGTGGGTTCACTGGGGGCTGGGTGCATGTCAACAGTAACAGAAGATTTCTCCCTCTTTGATTAATTATAGGAACGTCATCTTAGCTGACACCTGTAAGAAGTCAGGGCCAGCGAGGTTTCCAAAGTGATGACCCTTCCTGGGTCATCTTTGCCATGGCTCCTGAAAACTATTTTTTCTCTCTCTCCTCTCTGGAGGCCACATCACAGAAATCTCTCCCAAAGGTCGGGTCACCCGCATACTGAGCTCCTCCCCCAGGGTCGTTCCTCCTCTGCCTTCCCTTTATGGAATGTGTGGGTGGGAAAATGGAGGCGGTGAGGGGATTTTTCACATGCTCTTGGAAACTTTTCTTTCTGTTGTTGTGTTAAACATAATATGCTTTCTTTAAATGATAGAAAATAAGCATTTTTAACAATCCAAGAGATAAGAGCATTTGCTGTGCTTTGATCTTTTCTGGCCAGTCTTTATTTACATAATACAAAATACTTCCAAGTACTTTCCAGGAGAGATCTTGTCTTTACAGATGATCAAAGAAGTCTGTCCCCCACATTGATGCCTGACGTTCCTGAGTCTAAGCTCAGCTACCTCACAAAGATATGTAATAGGCCATTTTATTGATCTTAAAGTAAAACTTTTCTCATGGAAACCCTTCCCAAACTTCAGCAATTCACATTTCCTATAAAGGAAAGGATTTGTAATATTTACAGTATATGCTTTCTTTCTTTTCTTTAAGTGTGGTTTATGCCTAACTATGTTCTCATGGTCCTCAGAGGGGAAGTATGAATAGATCCCTCACCTTTCCTTGAAACTAAAAACTCTTGAAAATAAGCCATGGAATCTGTGATGAAACAAAGCCAAAATGCTAAACATGGTCATATTTCAAAAGATTTTAACAGGGAAAAAAAATGTTCTTGTTGTTGCCCTTGATGGGGGCTGCATCTCTGTACAGAGCTGGAGCCACAAGTCATTTGTGCTCTGGGTTGCTTCCACCTCCTTGGTGATTATCACTGGCTTGGGGCTGTTTACTACTTCCTGCTGTGGATAGTGACCTGATGGTGTGATTATCGTTCCAAGAAAATGAGGACATTCTGGGATATTTGAATGGAAACTATCTCAGGATCTCTAGTTTCCTATTCTGTATCTACATTTTTTAAAAGGATATTGCTGTGTTTCCTGGGCTGATCTTAAGTCCATGGGCACAAATGATTTTCCTGCCTTAGTCTCCAAGTTACTGGGACTACAGGTATACCTACACCACTATCTGTTCTCAGCCCTTAGCCACTAACTTTTTAGTTTTAGAAATGTCAGAGTTTGAGAGGAAGGGATGTTGTGAAAGACAAAACAAGGCAGAACCAAGAGTGGGCCATGCTGCAGGATGACTCCTGCTTTGGGGAAGGAGGAAGGAAGCAGGAGAGGAGAGAAACAGCCCCTGAGGGGGGGTTTCTCCAACACAAGCTTTGACAACCCCCAGGGTGCTCTGAGGCAAAGAGTTCTTGAGAGTCCTGCATTGGGCAGTAATGCTTCGGTCACCTGGCCTTTGACTTTCAGTTAGCCATGGATGCAGGGTGGGGCTTCTAAGACCCCTAATCATGAATGTTTAGCTTGCCCCTAGTAGTAATTTTTAAAATTTTAATCTGCCCACCCATGCCATTGGCCTTTATCACATAAATATTTCTTGCCCACCCTCTGTTTTTATTTGATTGGCTCCTGCGTATGGAGACTCTTAAGCCAGTACCTTCTGCATTGGCACGGATTCAGACTTTAAGAGCTGGCAGCTTACAATAGGACACAGATGAGGGCCTGGAGAAAGGACTGTGTGAAGAATTAGCATTAGCAAGCTCCAGAGTCAAGCGGGGGCTCTGCTACCTGCTGCTCTTTGACCTTGGCCAAGCTGCTCAAGCTCTCCTGGTCTCACGTGCCAGAAAGCTCTAAAATGGAGCCAACAGAGGAAAACAGTTCATCCTCCCCTGTCCCTCCTCTCTCCTGCCCCCAGCAGTGACACTCAATTTTCATGGCTTTGTCCTAAGAGACAAAATGGAAGGTTAAGCTGGCAGGGCTCCTGCTGGATGGGGACAGTGAGGAGCGGCCTGAGAGGGGTTCCTCCCCACCCCCTACTCCCCCCATCAGGACCTGGCTGAGGGCACGGGGGTGGCTTTGCAGTGCTGGCTCTTCTTGGAACTGTGAAGGTTCTTCCTGCCCCACAGGAGACTGTAACGACATACATGGGCCAGCTGTGCATCTCTCTTCCCTGGTCATTCATGGCATGTCCTCCCACCTCTCTGGCAGTCACATTCCCACATTCTCTCAAGTCTCTCCCCTGGAGGATGGCCCCTCCTCAGCCTTCCCAGCAGCCTCTGGAATGCTGTGCTCCCCACCACACAAGCCCTTGGCTTTCATTGCCTCTTAGGCTCTCCCTGTGAAGAATGTATGACCTTGACCATGTCATTAGATCTTTCTGATCCTCTTTTTTTTTTTTTCTTGTCTGTAAAATGGTGATAGGAAATCTTCAGTTGGGGGCTTCCAGGAATTCATGATACACGGATGTCAGTGCAGCCAACACAAACTAGCCTCCCACTCAATGTATTTTACTGTTTTCCTTCTTTTGCGCATAGAGATCACCCCAAGAGTTTCCACATTCACTTCATTCTCTTCTAATAATCTTTGGTAGTCTTTGCTATTAAAATTCTGAGAGATTATGAGTTGCTTTAGGTGTCCATAAACAATCCCTGCTATTTATAGTAAACTGTTTTACACATGTGCAGGGCCAGGATGTTGAGGGTTTGCCTTTGCTGGGACTCACATTCTCGCAGGTTGCTTGCAGGAAGGAAGCATATCTTAAGAGTAAGACTGTCACTGTCCATCTTGGACAGCTGTGGGTGCCCACTAGGGTGACCATGAGAGCTCATCATTCTCTGGGGGAAATATATGCCCTTCACAATGAGCCAATGCCCCAGGAAGCCTCTGCCTGGACTCTGCAGAACAGCTGCCCTTGTGCGCCAGCTGTGCTGGTAACAGACACACGTGTCCTATTTCCAGATGGCTGTGGGCACCTTTCAGCTGGCTGCCTCTCTCCTTTTGAACTGTTC